>VZTX01004909.1:0-164422 GCA_013400915.1 Pardalotus punctatus | reverse complement strand
ATGCGGGGCGGAGCTGATGCGGGGCTGATGCGGGGCGGTGCTGTGCTGATGCGGGGCGGAGCTGTGCTGATGCGGGGCGGAGCTGATGCGGGATTGCGGGCGGGGTGATGATGCAGAGCCGCGGGCGTTGCGGGGCACACGCCGGGCATTGGGGATCGGCTGCGGGCGCGGCGCCGGCCGGGCAGGGAAGCAGTGAGGGAAGCAGCGGCCGGCTCTGGCAGAATCCCCGTGTCCGACCTATCCGTGGCTGTGCTGCTGCTGGAGAAGCCGCTCAGCGTGTTCACACTCGCTGGGGTTGCTCGGGTGCACAGTGTACATTTTGTCCCCGTGCTGGTGGTGTAAAAGTGCACATTGTGTAATGCCAGTATAGAGAAGTGGTTTTTCTTAAAGCTAACGAAAGTAACACCCTCACGTCAGACTGTATTCTGTATGTATATGGAATACTATTTTCAGAGAACTCTATGGAAAGTGTTTCTGTGCAGGGTGAGATTGCAGAGTAAATTGAGAAGGTCTTTAAATTGATTGATTTGATCTTGTGAGAAAGCTTTTTTATACAGAAAAATGCCTTGTCAGTTAGGATTTAGTTTTTCTTAAAGATCCTTTGAGCTTCAGTGGTGTGAGTAGCAGTTTAGTGTTGGAGGAGGCTCCACTGTGTTGGGGGTGAAGCACAGGCACAGGTTGCCCAGAGAACTTGTGGATCCTTCATCACTGGAAGTGTTCAAGGGCAGGTTGGATGCGGCTTGGAGCAACCTGGGGTAGGGGAAGGTGTCCCTGCCCATGGTAGGAGGGTTAGAACTAGATCACTTCCAACCCAAACCATTCTGTGATTCCACTGGACATAAATGGTGTTCAGGAACCATTTTTATCAAACAGAACATAGTGCTTTGTTAAGGAGGTTCTAAATGTTGATAGTGTCAGAGTTAATAGGTTTTGGGGTAGACTTTTTTTTAAAATTACACAGGTTATGATGATACTGTGTAAAAATGGAAAACTTTTTAGATTTCTTGGGTAGTGCAAGAGGGATGTTACTCTTTTTCCCCATAAATGAAGGGCTTTTTAAATATATTTCTGAATGTAATGGCTGAAGTAAAGCCTGCATCGTTTTCAGGAAAGCAGAGTTACTACAGGTTAAAATTCCAGTGCTTACTGTATCTATTGACAAATGCATACAATTGAGTTATTAATAGCTGAGAGTAATCAAGTTCAAAGAACCTTAATGAAAAATGCAGCACCACCTTTCCTTCCAATTGTTGAGACATCAGTGATCAGGTCTCTTATCAGTAAACCTAAATGCACACCCTTAGATGTCCAAGATATTCTTTAGCCTGCAGGAAATAAAGGTGGAGTCGTCACTTCTGGCTTTTTTTAATGGAGTAATCTGAGTTGTATGAATTGTTTTCTGTTGAGATTAGAATTTGAGGAACAAATTAATAAGGTTATAAACTAGTACAATATAGTAGTCTTTATGTCACTGCATTTTTTAATCTCCCCCCACTCCTTTCCTCCAGCTCACCCTCACCTTTAGTTTTTTAACGTCTGGTAGCAATATATAAAGATGTTTATTTCCAAACTGATTTTGAAGTCCTGGTCTTTTTTCTACCTTCCCTTAGTAGTTGTTGTATTTTCTATAGGCACCTCACCTCTGAATGTTGTTAACTAATTCTGTGTTCCAAGGGTTGGGCAAGTTTTAATATCAAACAGAATCAAACTTAAACATGTGTGTCCTGAATAACTGGAAGAGAGCAGGCTTGTTTACTGAATATCAGCTTTAACTGGAAACTGTTATTGGGAAGAGTGTTGGGCTAAAATATAAGGAAGAAAGACTTGTTCGTGTTGATTTATATTTTATCATATTATGAAAAATTTTTATCCAGTTTTTCTGAGTTTTGGATCGTTTATGTGTATCTGCCTAATTGAACAAAGAATTTGGTCACTTCTAAGTTTGTTTTTCTGCTTCCTGATACAGATCTCGATTGAGTATAGCATCATGTACAAGTGTAAGCACCCAAACTGCTTCTGACGATCACGTTGTCAAATTCTGGGATGAACTCAGTTTAGTTGGCTTACCAGATGACATTGATGTTCAAGCCTTATTTGAGCCAACAGGTAAGATCCATTGTTACCCTCCTTCTTTTCCCAGTACAGTAGCTACAGTGACATGAGTGAAGTTTTACAGCTGTTGGTTTTTCGTGCTGTGGTGTTTGTCAAGTCTTTGATGGTGCTTTGGGAGCTTTTTCCCATGTCAGGTTGTGTTTTTTAGTCCTTTCTCCAGAAAAGAGAATCCTCAGCTTTATATGGGGAAATATTCGTAACCTACTGCTGAACTGGTGTTCAGGTAGTAATACCTTCAGTAACATGATTCTGTTTTGGGGGAGAAAAGGGAAAACAAATGAGGCACAGTTTAATATAATTCTCAAAAGTCTTAATCCTATGACGTTACCTGATCTCCTGATGCAAATGCAGGGTTATTGGAAACAATGGAATAGAAGATTTAAAAGAGCAGCATCATTAGAGCAGTAGAGGCATAATGCAATTGCATGTTTCCAGAATCTCCAGGTTTTCTGTCAGAAAACTGTCTGGTATGTCATCTGCTCTTCAATTTTAATGGAAGTTTTTTATTAATTAAGTTATGAATTACTTTTTCAGAAAGCATCTGTGTCCAAATGCTTTGATGCCAGTAGTCCAGTCACATACTTCGCTTCAAAAAATGGAAATATATATATGTGTAATAATATAAATGTCACACTTTCATGAGTGTGGAAACTTATTTCAAGGTCTCATTAAGAGGAAAAAAAAAATCCAATAGTTTTGTTTAAATAGTTTTGCACTATAGTGTGTGTAGATGGATTGATGGGTTTATGAATCTACATTTTTTAAGTTGCTGTTATTTGTAAATGTCTCTTCCCAAGCCCGTACAGAGATTTTTGAGAACTTTTTTTTGTAGCTTGAATGATTAAGTTGACCGATACCTAATTTCAACAGCTAGTGTAAACCTTAATTTCTAATTCCTGTATAAAGCAGTCAGAGAATTCCTTTAGAAGTATGCATCATTTGCATTGTTTTTCCCAGAATTGAATTAGAAAGTTTCCTAAGAGTTACCTGTTGAATTCTACAAATTCCAAATTGTTTTTTGTTAGGTAGCTTTGTCTCAATAGCGTGTTTATTGTATTGACACCATTTTCTCAGTCATGTATATGGGTTTCTGTTCATGCTGTATTTTGAGCTTTCAAACCCTTTGTGTACACTTCTGAGCGTATTTTACATGAACATACAGGTCTGTATCCAGTCCTTGGGAATCATAAGAATACAAATTTAGGCAAATGTTATCTACCTTGAAATACAAGGTCAGATGTAACTGTGTGTCAGACAAGCATTGAGTGTAGAATCATAAAGTCAGAGAATCCTATGCACCCCAGTGCTGTGATTACATGATCAGGCGCTTGAAAATGATAAACAGATATAAAGGTGTGTTGTGTATAAAAGAAAAGTGCAGTATCTGGTGTCTGAGAGTAACTGCGGTATATTCAGAGTATGATAATATGGGCTTTCAATGTTACAACAAGAAAGACAAGGAGGAAGAGGCTTCTCTGTTTTAGCTGGAAAGTATTTAGTGCTGTAACTGAGCTCCATGCTTGGAGGGTGCTTGACAGAGCTGTACAACCGTGGCCCTTTCTCTCTCCGCACTCATCAGGTCACTGCTGGGCTCATCACCGCTGTGCGGAGTGGTCTGTGGGAGTCTGCCAGACTGAAGAGCAGCTATCGGTGAACGTGGACAAAGCTGTTGTCTCAGGGAGCACAGAAGTGAGTAAAAACACTTGAATGTTCAAGCCTGTAAGAAAACAGGGTGGGTAGGGTTGAAAAAAGGACTAATGAAATTACAAAGTGTGACTATAAATATCTACGTACGTATCTCTGAGCTCCCATTTATAATGAGGTTTCCTTGGGCAGATCCTCATGGTAAAATCTACTGTTGCAATTTATTAAAAAGTTTCGTGTAGTTGCCTGAAATATGTCATTAATTAGTTCTGGGGTAACTAGAACGTAGGAAGAGCCAGACTGACAAAAACAAACTAGAGGCAAAAGAAGAGTTGAGTTCAATTAGCAAATGCTTTGCAAGATAGAGGTAATATTTATTGTACCAGTTTATATTCTGAAATGATATGACTTAAATTTAGTAACAAATTTCTCCATTATTTCCATACCAGCTTCTAAAAGCAGGTTAGTATAGGAAAACCAGCATTTGCCACAAAACTTACATTGATACTCTAAATACTGATAGAAATAGATAAATATTTAATCTTTGAATTTGAAATGATAATGTCTTTGGAAAAGTAGATACCTTAGAAAAGATTGAACTTGCTCTGGTGTCGTATTCTGGTACCATTTTGAAATGTTGAAGGTGTATTTCACATTGGTTTTGCCAGGTGTGGCTATATTTTTGGTCATATTTAAGAATGTCCAATAGGGTTTTGTAAGTAATTTTATTTTTTATATTAAATCAGCCATGCTATCAACAAATTTGAGTAATTTTCGCTGTTTTTCCCATGATCATGCTTAGGCCTTTTTTCACTTGAGTCTTCCTGTTTTCTATGCATTATAATAGAACAAAAAAATTTGGCAGAAGATACCGGTAGATGTTCTCCATTGTGTGGACTAAAAAGATGCTTTACATCAATCTTTCAATACAAGCCATAGAGTACAGCTTTCCCTGCACCTTCTTCTATTCATATTAAGTAAATGCTTTGTTGTGAATAATTGAATTAATTTCTATGTTGCTGCTTTCAAAATAAAAGATTATTCAAAATGAATGAACCTGACAGTATTAAGTTCTAGATGAGCTTGAAAATGTTAAAACATTTCTGTGTGTGTGTGTGTGTCTGTGTATAAAATCCAACAATAAGAATTGAAAGAATATTCAAAATTGAGGGTTATGTTTTTAAAATCTCATTGCTGTAAAGTTTTTGCCCCCTTGTTTCTGGCTTGTAGTCATTTTCTGATTAGCTCATTCCTGTCTGTAGTCATTTTTTTCTAACTGATATCCTGGTTGAATTGTTCAGGTTTGTATTTTGCTGTATTGAATTTCATCCTGTTTTCATTATTTCGGTTTCATTTCTTTCTGTGCAGTACCTTGCTCCTCCCCTGTGCTCAGGGTGATGGTGCCTCACCTTTATGTCATCAGTACCTTTTAAGTTTTGTAGATGTTTGCAGTGGAAATATTTCACTACAATTTTTTGAAGAATGAACATCTCTGTTGTTGCAGTTTCTGTTTTGGCCCCGTCTTTTCATGTGCTGCACTGAATCTTCCCTACTGATCTTTTCAAATTCTGCAAGTGGTGTTTAGATCCCCCTGTTGCACTGTTTCAGGGCAGTGCAGAGAGAGGAGAGGAGTTTGAATCGAGTGCCATTCTACATATTTTCTATTCAGTCTTTGCTGAAACTGTTGAGAAACTTCCTTTGTGTAGTCCAGCAGTCAGCCAGCGAAGAATGACGCTGATTTGGTTATTCTCTTTTATGCTTCTTGTGATATCCCCAGGGAGAGCTGAGTAAAGACACAACTGTGATTCTAGAAGGAATAGCGAGTGGAATTGGACTTCTTTATCCCACTATCACACCAGGGATTTGTTTGCTTTTGATTTTATTTTATTTTTTTGAAAAATAAGGACCAAACTCTTCTGTAGCTCCCTGTTCCTGACTACAGAGCAGAAGTGTAGTGATTGCTCAACGAGTTTGTGTGGAACTGGTTTGAAGCCTAAGTAATCCTGTGTTTGCTTGTGTCCAGGGTGTAGTGCTTGGTAATAATTTTTTCGCTACTTTTTAAACTTGTTACTAAGATGTAGCAGTCAGAAAGAAGTATAAGGACTTGGTTATCCTCTGTGGTAGTGGAAGAGCTTATCTCTATGCAAGTTATTTTTGAAAATAAGTTTTAAATGAAAGGTTAATTAATTGAATGTGTGGTTTTGTGTTGCAGCATCTTGTGCTTCTTTTCATTTGAGCTGCTTTCTAAGGTGATGTTCCTGCATTTTAAAAGAAAAGTTCTGTTCAGATGTTCTGAAATCTGTTGGCCATGCAAATGCAAGCATTTGCTCAGGGCATACAGAAAAATAGTTTAAATAAAATCAAGCTGTATGCTGTTTCCTCTGCTTGCCACCAAATTTGCTTTGGGTTTTGTTGTTTGCTTGGTTGGGGATTTCTGTCTACTTGGAAGTCCTTTTGGCATGAGGAACTGGTTTGTGATGTGGTCTGCAGCACTGACATCTTTCCGTAGATGAGAAAGTACGTTTTCTTTTCCTTCTGTTCATGTAAAAATGCATTTTTGAAGTGTAACAAACTTTTGATAGTGTAGGCCATTGGTTTTGGTGTTTTAATTTGGGGAGAGCATTTTGGGGCATTCCTTACCTTGAAGGTCTCTAATTTGTAAGCTGCATTTATGTTTCTCATTAGTTAGGCTGCCTATTGTTTGCAAATCTGCTTTAACTGGATGTGACAGTGTTTCTTATTACTCTGTTTACCAGTCGAGGTGTCCATTTGGCTTCACTGAACTTGTGATTGCATTAGTAAAGCTTGTGTGGACATATTTCATTGACCTGTTCCAAAATATGTATGTTTATCCATTTTGGTTTTCTGCTGGACCCTTGTTTGCTGAAGGTTTCAAACACAACACTACAGAGATCTCAGTATTTGTGAATGTCTCACAAAGTACCCTGCTTAGCTTGTCTTTCTTCTTCAGTTCTTTCTTTTGATTTTCTCATTGTAAAGGCCTGGCAAAGGCACCTGACCAGCTTGTTTCATGTATTTGTGTCTAGACAGAGGTGAGTTCTTTGTCCTTCTTTCAATGTCTGGGGTTCGCCATTCTTTTCTGTTCATGAGTGCACAAACCTGCATCTGTGTGTGAGGTGCTTGAAATCCTGTGTATCCTGTTGGGTTGTGACAAAGGACAAAGAAAAGCTGGAGTATACAGCCAGCTTTGTGCTGTAGGTGCCTCAGTTCGTCTCACTGCTTGTCTTGCTTCTCTCAGCAAGGGAGAATCATGGATTTTCTCAGCACTGCTTTCTAAGTTTAGGAGATCACAAGGAAGAGCTGGTGATCCTGGTGACAAGCCCAGTGCCAGAGCTTTTCTCAGGATGACTCCTAAGAATTTTCCTAATTATCCTGATACAGTGTGTTAGGTAAAGAATTTGAACACCCAGATGTGGCAGATCCTTCCCCCCCCCTTCTTTAATAGCTTTTCATGGGTGTTTGGAGTAATTTTGTTTGGAGGTTTGAAAGAAAACAACTCTTCAAAATATAAATGGGGGAGAGAAAAGTTCCAGTGATTGGTTTGATCCAAAACATAACTCCATCTTCTTATAATTCATAGGTGTTTTGCTCAGTATATAAAATTCACTATGGTAAAGAAACTGTTATGTTGTCAGCTTTAGGATGATAGACTTTTATTGGTATTTCTAGAGATACTTAATGTAAGATACAAGAACAGTATGAGTTGCAGTCTTAGTAAGATAAACTAAGCAAGAGAAAGTGATTGAATAGAAATTAAAGGGTTTTTTTCCTGGGAAAAAATGTAACAGATGTGTAGTTTACAGCTTTTTCTTACATTTCTGGCTTCAGTCTTACAGTTTTTTAACTCTCCTGCTTTTTGATATTTGGAAATGTGAACTTACTGGCATGTAAAATCTAGAGCCCTTTAAGGCTTGCATGTCTTCAGCTTTTAATAAGACTGGTTCCTGAAAAAGTGGTTTCTGAAATATTTTCAGCTATTTTAAAATTTTAAATAATGCTCATAATTTTCATGTTTATTTTGCATATATTCAGTAGGTTGCTGTTTGTCGCTCTACAGTCAGCTGAGGAAAAATAAAGTTTGCTGATTGTCTGCCTTACACTGTCTAGCCAGAGATTCTCTGTATGCTACAGAGTCCCAAATAAGGTGGATTGCTTTTTTTCCTCAAGATGTAAATAGCTCAATTCAGAAAGTGAGTTTAAGGAAGCAGATAATGTGTTTGAACTA
The DNA here is from genome assembly GCA_013400915.1 of Pardalotus punctatus. Taxonomy (NCBI): domain Eukaryota; kingdom Metazoa; phylum Chordata; class Aves; order Passeriformes; family Pardalotidae; genus Pardalotus; species Pardalotus punctatus. The sequence goes on along the minus strand of VZTX01004909.1, from coordinate 156,420 downwards.
CTTTTGAACAAACTGGGCACAAGAACGGAATGCACGGGTAGCTTTCCCAGCCAGCTTTCTGTTCTGATAAGATGTAGAAAGCAGTTTCCAAGTCTGGGAGAGTTTGTCAAGGACACTAAAGTCAAAGAAAACAGTGTTGGTGGAAACCAAGAAGGAGGTTCCTATCTGCTTGAAGCCTGAATAGGGGAAACATAATAGTAAAGAAAAGTCTCTTTTAAATTCTTTGCTCAAGACTTGATTCTAGCTTACCAAGTTAGATCAGAAAGAATTAAGTTGAGGGGAAAGATGGGGAAAAAGTGTATATATATCTTTTAAAATTATTCATATTTTGAATTTATCTTCACCCTTTAGTCCCAATGCAATTCTCATTTTGTTGAAAATTGTCCATGTTTTTAGTGGTGTCTGTGTGTTTTCTTTGTGTGGCTTCCAGTTGAAAACAAGTTTGGCTAAAACAATGCTTCCTTTTGTTGTTCCTTTTATGTAAAAATGAGTATCAACATCTTAATGTACTGTTAACTTCATACACTGTGGAGGGTTCTGCCCATGTAACCATAGCAATTTTTCATTTGGTTTTACTTTTTGTTGACAAAAACTGTGTGAGAAATGGCTTAGATGACAGAATCCTGAATGTAGGGGTGGTGTTGGCTTCATGTATGTCTCAGCCAAGCTGAACAGAGCATGGAGTGATGTGGAGTTTTTCTAGATAGAGTGCAGGATTTGCAGTTCTTTGCTTTAAAAGCTCTCTTCTTCATTTTTCATTGTTGCAAGAGCTGCTAATTCTTAAATCCAGAGAAAAATGCATGAAGAGAATGTAATTTTATCGTAATTTATACCATTTCTAGTCAGAGTCCTCTGTATTTTCCCATTTTTCAAGGAGGATTGTTGTAACAGGAAACTAAATGAGCAGCTCTGGTATTCAGGAGTTTCTTTCCCAACTCTTGAGTTTTTTATGGTGCTTTTGCACACACAAGGCCCTTGACTTACCCTCATTTCCCTTCACTACAGCTTGGGAGGGACTACCTGCCTGCTCTTGGGAGTGGCTTTTCTGATTTTTATCTTACCGAGTTTTTTTCCTGTAGTTGCTTTTGTCCTGCAGCTGAGGAAGTACTGCAGGAAGTACTCTTCCAAAACAACATCTCTACTTTTTTTATGGGCTGCTGTCTCTTAGAGAGCTGCAGTGCAGAAAGTGCTAGAGAAAGAAAGACTGGAGGAATAGTGACATATGTCTCACCAAGAAGACACTTGCATGTGCTTTAGATCAGTTTGGTAGTTTCATTCAGTTCTTGGCGTGTTTCAGACTTGCTGTAACAGTTCAGTGGGAGCTATGGGCTATTTCAGTTTTCCATGAGTTTCCCTCTTGTTATTTTGGAGTTTCTAGAGATCTGTAGCCACTTCCCTGCTGTTGATGACAAGCATTGTTTTTAAAGGACCTTACTGACTGAGAGTACAACTTTGGTGACAGTTTAACACTGCAGATTATCTTCCATGTTTACTTTGTACCAGAATGGTTTAAATTTTGGCCGCTTAAAGCCAGATCGTTGTTGTCTTAAAGAATGTGAATTGTTCTTACAGCTTGTAAATGACATCAGAAAGCTTATGTCAGTTGTTTATAACTGCGTTTTCCATGTTCTGCAAAGCGGCTGTGGTATCTTAAAATTGTCATAGTTGGCTCTGATTTACATCTGTAATTCTTCTGGAACACCTTTGTACACTGTAAATGATACCAGTACAGCTTTGGTAAATCTGTTCAGGTTAAGGAGCTGCCATGGAACTTCTCTGTGTGTTCAGATTTTTTGTGGGTCCAGCCGTTTGAGAACAGATATTTGCCTGCTTAGTAAGATCCACAGCTTAATTCTCATAAGCACTGTCAGGTAAACAGCGGTTAAAGTACTCTTTCATTTGAACCAAAATAAGCTTTACCATGACATATCATAGTTTTTTTGAGGTCACAGAATCACAGAATTATTTGAGTTGGTAGGGACATTAAAGATCATCCAGTTCCAACTCCCCTTCCATGGGCAGGGACACCTTCCAGCTGGGTTGCTCAAAGCTCCATGTAGTGAGAAGACAAGGGGGAATGCCTTCAAAAAGAAAGAGGATGGGTTAAGACCGGATTTAGAGTGCAAGTGATTCTTTCCTGTGAGGGTGGTGGGGGCTGGCACAGGTTGTCCAGAGAAGCTGTGGCTGCCCCATCCCTGGGAGTGTCCAAGGCTGTGTTGTGTGGAGCTTTGGGTGACTTGGTATAAGGGAAGGTGTCCCTGCCCATGGCAGGGGGTTGGAACTGGATGATCTTTAATGTCCCTTCTGACCCAAAGCATTCTTTGACTCTGTGATTCTATTTTTCCTTCTGCAGTGAAACACAGAACAGAAAAATGTAAATTGCACTTCTGACAAAGAGTTTTGTTCCCTATCAAAACATGGCACATTTAAAGCTGCAGAGTTTAGGATTCGTCTTTCAAAACACCGTTTTCAGCTTCTCCAGTTGTGTCATAGACCACTTTCTAGAACAAAATAAAATACATCTTGCTAAATCCCTTGGTATTTAAGACAATGAAGTAATAGTTAAAACTGAGTAAATGCAAATCAAGAACTTTGAGCTTCTCTTCTAATACATTTTTGTAATTATTTTGGCACATAATTTATGGATACCCTGGGATATCATTAGACTCCACAGTTGTATGTAGATCTTTAATGGTGTATTTAAAAGTTTGGAAAGATTGCTATGAACTGGACTGGTCTGAATAGCTCTGGTCATAAAGTGAGAGGCAGTAACATGGGAGAAAATGTAGCCAAAGGAAGGCTAAATGCTTTTCATGAAAGAAGGGGTCTGGGAATTATTTTAATTTTGAATTTTCCGTTTATTGAGAAAAAACCCTTTATTTATTTTCCTAGTCTTTTTGACATAATTGTTGTTCACCTCTGAATACTTTGATACTTGCATAAGTCTTGGGTACATGGCTGAGGGAGAGGTTGTTTGTAACTGTTGATAGTGGCAGTGTAATTGAGGTTTATTGAGTGAAGAGCTGATCTGTTTTTTTCATCCCCGCCATTTGTTATTGATTGATATTTCAGATTTGTACTATGTGGTGTGAGATACGCTGTTATCATTAAGTAACTTCCCAAGTCAGCCAGCCAGTGAAAAAAATGAAGGCATAAAAAGCTACAGTATTAAACTGAAACTGTTTAATTAAGAACTTGTTTCTAAAAGAATCTGAGCAATGTTAGGCTTTTTCCCTAGCCAAAATTTAAGTAAATAAAGAATTTTTCAGTTGCTTTCCCATAAACATTTTTTGTTGTTAACATTCCAGTAAAGCCAGTACTATACTTCAGCCTGTTAAGGTCTTCGGAATTTTTACAAGTGGAAAAGTTTACTACGGATATGAACAAATACTTATCTCAAGACTATATGACACATGCCCAATTTAGCACTTTTTAATATTAGCATCTCAAGAAACAAAATATATTCCTTTCTTTCGAGACACAAGACACTGATCTGTTTATGTGCTAATGGACAGTAGAGTATCAGTATAGCAAATATCAGCAAAGCATTTGATTCAGAGCTTTTTCTGGATACTTGTTCATGGAGTTTGATTCTTAACAAGTGCAAATACTTTAATGTGACTTTTCAGTCTGCGTAGTAGTTCCTTGTTCGATAACTTCTTATCAGTGTGATTCTGACCTGTTGACTGGAAAAAAGAGCACATGGTCATGTGCAACTTATTCCACTATAGTTAATTTTTTATATTATCTTCATCATGTTGATTGTGTTTACAAGAGGAAGGCAGGCTTTAGTTTGTGAATTGCTGTTCAGAGAATTTTCCTCTCAGATGAAGCAGAACAAAAGATGCACAATTTTAAACAAATTTTTTTTTGGAGATTTTTCTTTTGATGTGCTTTGTCATGAGCCTTCTGTGAAATAACATGTGTGTTTGTGTCCCTACCTATTTGTTTCCAAGTATATTAAAAAAATATTGTGGATTTGTCTGCATAGCAAGTAGTACTGTCAATGCACACTGGAACTCACTGATTAGAGTAGAACTGTGTCTTGTTCTTTATTTGGTCCCTAAGGACCAAGTCCTAGAGCTTATCCATGCCATGGACAATGGCCAGTGCATGGATTCTAATATATGCATTTTAGGTTTAAGTGAACTTTTTATCAGAGTGAGACAGAGCTTTTAATGAACTGTCACTTTTTTCCAGCGCACAAATACAGTTTTTCTTACTTCCATTGCTCAGTGTCCCCTACAATTTTGCATACCTGAACAGAACCACAGTGTCATTTCTGGCAGGTGAATCTACCTCAGTGATCTTTCCCATAGTAACTGTATTTCTGGAATACACCAGCAAATGAGAAAGGAAAAGACTTGGCTTACTTAGGCAGCACAAAGTGTCTTTCTTAAGATGGTTCACGTGGCTTCATTTGAAGGGGGAAGTGTTTGGTTTTTCATCCTCCCCCATTGCTTTTCTCTCCCAGTGGTTCTGCTGGCTTCCTGCTGTGGAGCCAGGAGGAGGTTCTGGGAAGCTCACCCTGGGAGCCACTCCCGTGTCACTCAGGTAGGAAAGCAGAGTCAGCCTTAAGAGTTTTCAGTGTGGGATTTTTCAAGCTGAACACTTTGAACAATGCACCTTTATTGAACTCCAGATGTCGAATAGGTGGGTACCAGAATCGGGAGAGAGATTGTGGCTACAAAGGCGTTTCTGAGGGGGTTTTGATGCTGAATAGGCGATAGGAACTGCAGATGCTGAGGGCAAGCTGAGGTGTAGGGACCAGACAAAGTGGACTGGGGGCACAGAAAGAGACTGCGAAGCAGCAACAGCCCAGGAATGAAAGCCGAAGAGCCTAGCTGAGAAACATGAAAGAGCCTGTGTTCCTGGAGGAATTTCCAGTGCAGGTTTCCTTTATTCAGTAGCATTCACTGAAATAATTTACTGAAAGCTCTGAAGTGAAATTGTTCAGTGTGTGTTGCAAACTGCTGAAGTGTGTTTCACAAAGACCTTTTCTTCCTTTTGCATGACTTGAGTAGAAAACACTTTTTTTCATAATATGCCCAAATAAATTCTCTATTTTTTTTCTTCCCCCCAGTTCCCCTGGTGTGTTTCATAAATGTTACTCTGAGCATTTTGGCAATGACACAGTAGTTCACTAACACTTCATTTTAAGATGTTATAATGGGGGGGAGAGGTTATGTGTTAAAAACAGGGAGAACCTGATCTCTGAAGAGCAAAGAAAACCAACTAAAGGTAAATCACACTGTCTCTCCAGTCAAGAATGTACCTTCTTCCTTGGTAATGTGTCATTTTGGTGGTGGGACTGACCCATTCTGGGGCTTTACCAAGCCCTTAGAACATGAGAATGCAGATACATGGGCAGTCCCTTTTTCCTGTCTCTCTGTGCTCAGCAGCAATGGCATAGTCCTTCAATGTCTACAAAAGAGAGAAAATGGCCATGTAATGCCCCTAAATTCTAAATGTGGAACAAGAAAATAAAGTATTGTTTTAAAATGTATGAGAATATTAACAAATTTATTTAAATTATTATCCCATTAATATTTTCTGCAAATAAGAAAACTGGAGCTCTGTGTATATTTAAAAAGTCAGGAAACCATACTCATCTCTTAACCAGTGTGCCAACAGTAAGTCCATCAAAATTTATACAAGGAGGTGTGCCAGGACCACCAATCTCCTCACCTTTATACGTGTTTGAATGCAACTCTCCTTTTCCAGCCTTATTACCACCTTGCTCATGGTTACTTCTGATTTTAATATTTCATATTCAGTCTTTTCCATAGCTAATCTGGGGTTTTTTACTGTTGATGCTCAAGGGTCTAATTTTGCCTTTTGTGTGATGGTTGTATCTATGAAAAAAGACTAATCATTCTTATGGAGTTAATATTGGTTAGTTTTAGTCAAGGACAGATCCTCAATATGCTTTGAGTGTTATAAAAATAAAAAGGCGTCTTCAGCAGCTTTCTCCTTAATATATAGCACAGGAATAAAAGGATAAAATACCTCTATGGGACTAGTAGGTGTATTTGCTCAGCTGTAGCATTGTTTGCTTAGTGTTACACAACTGACTCTAATCTAGGTTTCACAGCAGTTTCCCTTTTACATAGTATTTTATTTAAGCATGTCTTTTAAATTTATCATGGATGTGGGTCACAGGCTTTTTTTTTTTTTTTAATGAGAGCTTTAAAGTCCAGATTCTTTAATGAAATTACAATTGTAAAGGGGTTCTGATTATTCCGGTCAAAAGAGTCTGAGGTTTTTTCCTGTTTAATATAAATTATATTACGGGTTTTCATTTGGGGTTTTCACCCATCTTCAAAAAAAATCTTAAAAACATACTTTAATTTAAAGCTCAGGAGTGCTCATATTAGTCTGTTGGCATCAGTTTGCTTTTAAGCAGTAGCCTAAAAACTACTTGTGAGGTTGGTGTACTCAGCAGCTCGCAAAATCAAACCATTAGCAAAAAATAGTTTTGAACTCCCCGAAGATTTTGTTATTGACTTCCATTAGTGTAAGTTCTGTCCCAGAGTTGCAGATTGAGCATAAATATTGCAGACATCAGTATGAAGTAGTGCCATTAATGCAGGTGTCGTTGAGTGTTTTTTTAATAACATGGAGCAAATCAGGCATGAGAGAGACATCTTAGGAATCTTCACAACTGTGGAGCAACTGCCCTTCCTGTGCAAGTGCTGCTTTCCCATGGTCACAGGCTAATACAGACTTTAATGTAAGTAATACATTACTTACATTAAAGCTATTTTTCCTAATAGGCCACTGTTGATACACATTTATTTATGTGAAAGAATTAGTATTGTTTATTTTCGTGTGTATAGTTGTCCTCCCCATTCTGCCGATCTGAACTGGGAATAAAAAGTAGGCAGACAATAGTGGGTCTGCTGCCAGTAATGAATGTGTAGGTGTTCCATGAATCATAATCATGATTAATAATAAGAGTCCTATTGAGTAATATTAATTGAAGAACTGATGAAGTGGCATGTTCTCAAAGCAGCACTTCCCATAAGCTTTTTTTACCAGTGTGTTTTCAGTGTTATTAACGTTTTCCTTCAAAGATGTCATTTTCCTCTTCAGTACATCAGGAAGGGAAAGTAGCTGTTATGAAATAAATAAATATTTATTTCCTGAAGAATCTAACATTGGTAAAACAACTTGATACGCTATATTGCAGTGTCACGGTCTTACTTCAGATACATGTATTTAAACTGGAATCTAGACACTTTTTAAAAATAAAACTGAAACTACTTCCACATCTAGCCTTTTCCCTTCCAGTTTTTAATTTATACTATAAAATTTCCTTTCTGTTCAAAAAATTTTTGCCTGCTCTGCTTCAGTATGAAATTGCCATGCAAAGAACCGGGAAGAGTGACAGAATCTGCAGAATAAATAGTGAATCTGTATCTAAATACCCAATCCAACCAAATATCAAAGCAAATACTAAGGATTTTTTTTCCTTTCAATTACTGCAGGTTGTTACAGAATGTTAGGTGTTTGTGTGGTATTTCCAGGGAGATGTGTTGACAAATCATAAACCTTTGAAAGCAAATAGAGAACTTCTGGAGAAATGACACAAGAAGACAGTTTAGTTGTTATTATTATTCTCTGAGCTTTGTGGGGGAAATGCTCATTTTCCAAAATATAAATGGATTTGATACATCCAATGAAAGTTTCTGTTTTTTCACATGTCATACCAGGTGAGTGTTTTTAATGACAGTAACTTGAAATAGATGGCAAATCATTGGGAAGACTGTTACCATTACACATCCATCACATCAGAATGTGCCTTGGGCACCTCCAGAATGTTTGCTTCCTGTCAGACATAAAATACTGTGATGGATAAATCCCCCAGTAAAGGTCGGCCCTGGCAGCAATGCTCACTCGTCTGAGAAACTGAAAGGTCAGGATACTCAGGATTCTGGTAGGACTTAGAATTGAGCATCTCAGTAACGTGTGGTTGTACTTTTCATTCCTAATTTTATATGAGCTTGTTGTGTGTGGTGCTTCTGGAAGTTCATTTCTGTAGGTGAGTGTTCTGTTACAGTTTTATTCACCAATTGCGTGTTTTTCAGCCTTTTCTGAACTCCTTTAATTGAAATAAATCAATTTTGTGGTAAACCATCTCTTGCCTTATGGATATTTTAAGTAAAATACTCATCCTAGTACTGTGACAGAATTGTTATCTTAACAGTGTTGACAGCATTAGGATGTCATCTGATGCTGAGATTTCTATGCCATCAGATAAAATTGGTTTTAGAAAACAGTGCAATCATCTTGATTGTTTTAACAATCTGAGCAGCTCTCTGATAATACTGGACTGCTCACATGAATTAGCTGAGCAGCCTGTGTCTCTTGAGGAGTTTATTTGTAGCTGATGATGATGAAGCCCAGGAACCACAGTGAAGTAGACTTTCCCCTGTGTTAGCGTGGGGCCAGTCTGTGTTAAGGCCTCATGATCTTGCTGTGGACTTAGAGCCTGGCCTGAGTGCAAAAAAGCTCTGTCCAGAGTGCAACACAGAACCCACGGTAGAACTCTCAGAATCTCAGGCTGGCTCCTGCTCTTTCTCCAGGCGCCACATCTTCTGTTGACCTAAATTGTTTCTCCTTCACTAGCTCTGATGTATTATTCATGTTATTTCAATGCAGTTTTACTTTTGATAAAGGAATGGGATTTCCCCATTTGCCTGTAAACATGGTGAGAAAAGGCTTTTAGGACATTATTCTAGCCCTAGTTTAGCTGTAACCGGCTGAAATATAAATATCAAAACCTCCTTGTCCTGTCATTAGATATTAAGGAAAAGCATTCTGAAGGAGTAGGATTGTGCTTGCTTTGGCTTGGTGCTACAAATGAAACGTAAGGTTCATTTAATTGTTTGTACCTTTACATATAACGATACTAAAAAAACACACAGAATCTTATAGTGGAGAAAAGGAGTTTTAATGTAAAGGAGACCAAGTAGAAATTGGTGCTGGAACAGAAGAAGATACGTACATTTACTTAGAGAATCTGTGAGTTATAAAGCATAACACTAATCCCTAGCAGTTCTTTTCCATTTGAAGGCACTAACATCTCTATAATTAAGAGCAATGGAATTATTTAGAGGAAAACTGTGTTATAAACCATTCTTTTTTTAATTGAACAGCTGTAATTTCTACCAATGGAGCAAACTATATTATAAGAAAATGATTATTAGTTTAAAATGCAAAGTTAAATGAATGCAAAATTAACAAACAGATGGTGAAGAATTATTGTGCATTATTTTACTCCTGGGTAAAAGGGCTCATGCAGGATTGTAAAAATGTCATCACACTTCGTAAACCTGAAAGCAAACAGAATTTGCAGTTGTGCACATCTGTTTTGGGACACTGCTAGAGGGTTAGAAGAATCAATGTTGTTTTCAAATAAGGGTATTCATCAAAAGGATATCATTTACTTAACAGTTATGGCTTCTGCTAAGCATCAGACTTAATGTTCTGTGGAATTCATTACAAAATTTGGCAGCTTTTTTCTTCACAAGCTACCGAGGCACCGTTCTGCAAAACTGAAACAAACAGCCCCTTCTTATCCTGACCTCCCTGAAGCCCAGAACAACAGTTGAATAACCTGCTTAAATGTTTTGACCAGTAATTTTAGGGTTTTAAATTCTAAGTCAAGATGTTGCACTTCACAGTGCTTGCTCAAGGAATATCAGTGATGAAACAGGATGGAAAGACATGGGGCTTATTTGTTTATTGCAGTGGCTAGTGAGTTAAAGAATTATGTAATGTTTGGGAATATCATGTCTTGGGAGGAGGAATGGGACAAATATGTGTAAGTGACTAATTTAGTCAAATTGAAAAAAAAGCTGAAAGCCCCAGCCAGATAAAATATGTCAAGTTTTTATTAGGAAAGAAATTACATTAATGTTCAAGCTGGTAGTTTCAAAGTATGCCACCTAATTGTTTTGTTTGAGCTCAATTGACAAAAATCAGTGAACTGAAGATGTAGGATTTTGTTTACGATGACTTTGTGCCATTTGGAGAGAGCAATTTAGGAACAGCCAAGGAAATAGGAATTATGAACAATAAGGTACTGATTGCAGTCAGTGGGGAAGGAATATTAAGGAGGTGCTCACTAATGAGGAAGGTATTATAGGCAGGAAATCCTTGCATTTTTTTATGTCTACATAATCCAGAGTTTCTTGTCACCCCATCCCTTCTATTACCTTGTAAATTGTATGTATCATTGAGTATATATAGTGACTTCGGCTGACATTAATTTTCTGTTAAATGAGGGTAATATATCTACAAAATCTTTCTTAAAAGAGTGCATTACTAAGACAATAAAATGAAAACACAAAGTAAGGACATGTCAGAAGACAGTTTGTCTGCACACAATTAACATCCTTTGCACACAGTTAGTGTCCTTTGCACGCAATTAATGTCTTTTGTGCCTATGCCTGATTATGCATCTTTGATTGTATGACCACATGCAAACAGTTTGTGCCTGGTTCAGTCCACAGAGTGGACATTGCTGTCTTAGTACAAACCTCTTCAGTATTACGTTTTTTCATTATTGTTTAGCATATAGATATGTAAACTATTCAGATACTGCTAAAAAAAGAAAAATTCCTTATTTCTGCATGAGTTTTTCTATAATGTTTTTACTATAATGAACATGTGAATAACTAATCTATACATTTTTTTCAGATAGCAGATCTGTGTGGCCTTGTTATGCATCTTAGGCTACATTTTCCCCTAGAGAAATAGAATATATTTATATCTGCTAATTTGGATGGCAAATTGAAAGAGTTTCAAAAATACTCAGAGGTACTTAGAAAGGTTGCACTGATATTACCGTTCCTCCTTCACTCTGTTGCAGTTGCGAGTGCACAATCTATGTAGAAATTAAGGCTGAATTTTTACAGGGGAAAGAAAACTTCAAGATTTTAACAGTAAGATTAAGAGCTAAAAAACCAAAAAAACAAAGTGCCCTACCCAGTATCATCAAGGAGTTTCATGGAAGAAGTGAAACTACAGCTCTTTTGCAGGCCATTGCTCAGTTGCCATAACTAAGTGCTTTTCTTCTTCCACAAGCCATCTACAATCTTTTTCAATACTTTCTTTTTCTCCCTTTATAAATTAAAGCTCAGTCTCACAGGTAACAGCTTTCTTTCATTCAGTGACTCCTCCTAAAAGATTTATTTTACTCACAAAATCCATGTTTGATCTGTAATCCTTCTTATGTTTTAGTGCACGTACATATGTACATGTGTGCGTGCCTCCTCATTCCTTTATCTGTCTCTCTGTGTCCCTGTGTTTCCATGTATTTGTCTGACTGTATCATTTCCTTTTGTCAGGGAGAAAAAGGAAAAGGCAGACCTCCCAAACTGCAGGTTTAAAGCCTTTGTGGCTACGTAGAGAGCGCTGCTATTTGAGCTGCCTGAGTGACAGTGATACAGCACTAGGTGTCAGAGGACAGTGTAGTTTCCTCCTTGTAATCTTCATCCAATTTCAGTTGCCTCAGACTTCTGACTTCTTGTTCAAGTTGATATTTTTAGCCACTTCACTCATCATTTCTCCTTGTCTCTTTTGCCTGGTTCTTCCTGAGATCTGTCCCTTCACCATTTCCTCTGTCTTAGCACCCACATTCCCTTAGCTCTTTATCCAGTTTTAGTGCCCAGGTTTGGTTAATTGGCCCTTGAAGTGTCATCTGTGCCCCTCCTCAGCTTCCATCTCCATCCGTGGTTTCTCCTCCCAGTCTCATCAGACTGATTCACACAGTGAATCCCTTTCATTTCTTTGTCCCTTATTTGTCCATCTGCCTGTGTACTGGATGCTCCTGTTCCCTGGATGATTAAGTGACAGTAGTATCAGGAACCTTAGGGATGTCTGCTTTCCATTCGAGTGGCTTTTTGCGCTTAGGTTTAGAGTATTTATTTATTATGGACTTCCTCCCTCTAATCCTGGTCAGACTGAAGGAATCTTTGCAGAAAGTACATGATGTCCAGTCAGTGCTAGAAGTTGGAGAGGATCATTTATGGTCAATAAGAGTAGGTTTTTCTGTAATTTTTCAAAGACAAACTTTTGGAAGTGTTTTACATTAAAAAAAAAAAAAAAAAAGGATAGTTTTCTCAAGCTTGGTCACATCTGGATAGGTCTGCAGGGAGAGGGCAGAAGTTGTATCCCTCACACTAAAACTGACAAATTGCAAGTTGCATGAATGAGGTTGTTTTTAAGACGAGCAAAATGTTTGTCTTAATGACTTTTCTCTTCTCAGAAATGGCTGGAAAGTTTTGTCTAAGTGTTCCAAAAGTATATAAGAGAATTTAGACATGTGTTATGAGAAGCTTTAGCCCAATTTTTTATTGTTCAGAAAACTTGCATAAATAGAAGAGACTTTATATGAAAGTCTTTGTAAACAGTCTTCATTCACATCCTGTCTTTGATAGTGCCATGCTGACAAAAATTTTCATGGTGCACTTGGCTGTGGTACCAATAGAGAACTTGAGTCAACATATGACAGCCCAAGACTGTCATCCAAATTTTGACCTCCCTGTGGATGTGCCTACCTGTGAGCTGTGTTTAAATTCCAGCTGAAGGCAATGGAGGTCTGGCCAGTGTTGTCAGTGGAGCCTGAAAATGGACACCCGCTGTTTGGCCGACTGAATTGCCATGAAGTAAATTCCATGAAATGACTAAGCCTTATTAAGTGTAATCAAGTTTGGATGTCCTCATCAAGCATTGTGTCCTTTGGAAGCACAGTTTGACTGTATGAGCAGTAAATTCTCCTTTTACTTTAAATGGCTTTATAAGTGTACTTATGACATAATCTATAGAATACTTGAGCTACTTCAGAATCCCTGTTTATGATTTAGGAGTGCAGGAGCTGTGCTGGATTGGACAGAAAGTTGTCTTCATCCCCATATGTACTGCAATGACCAGTAACAGATGCCTATGTAGCAATGTTTCCCTCAATTATTTTTTCTCAAGCCTCCAACAATTTGTGGCTCAGCCTGTGCTCTGCCAACACAAAGAAATGTCTACACATACTTCTTAAGACCTTCCGAGCATGAATCAAATGGAACTGGCACAATAGTCTGTTTTCTGAGCCTGCCAAAAAGCAGCCTCAAACCAAAGCTGATGATTTCTGTTCTTGCCTTGTTTGTCCTGGAGTTGCTGATGCTGAAGCCTAATAACCACAGTTTAAATTACATTAAACATTATTGACCTTCTTGTTGTTGACAGTCTAACTAAACAACAGACTCGTGCATGCTCTTCTGCCATGGTGGATATTAGATGGGAATTAAGGGAGTAGCTGTTTGTTAGCTGTAGAAAAGCTTAGCCTCACTCAAAACATTTACATTATCCTAAATCTTGCAGAAAGCGAGGAGGTGAATAAAAAAAAAACCCTTTTTCTTCGTGAAAGTGTGAAAAAAGCAGCAAAGGCAGAGTCTGTGAGGGAAATCATATGCATGCAGTTATTCCACAAGCTTATATAATGATGAGGAGAACACAGCTTTAAGGCACCCAAACCCTTCCATGGAGCTTCTGAATAAACAGGGCTTGGGAACATTTCAGATTATATGAGGAAGAATTTGTTTGCCATAAAGTTTGCATGTTTTCCTGTACCTATTTCAGGTTTCAAATAAAAAATGGTGCCTTACTTAGCAAACTTGATTCTTGCAAGTTTTTAACCTATTTACCACTATTACAAAAAACACCCCTGAAGAAATGGATGCTTTCTTCTCCGAATCCTTAAATGCCTTGATATCAACATGATTTATTTAATGTAATTTTTAATAACAGTGCAAAGGAGAGGCAGCTGGTGGGAATGAGAAATTAAGTAGTGACTTGCAGAGAGCCTGAAATTTTCACACTTAAAGGGACTTCTGCTTTCTACCTTGATTATATGTGTTGAGTCACTGTATTAAGGTTTAAGGAAGAAGAACTGATCTCTGATTGACTTGCTTATTATAAATCGAAGTAATTTCCAAACTTGTGACACGAATAATATAAAATTAAAAAGCTAGAAGGTAATTTCCAATACTCCTGGAAAGATGTTCTGTTTAGTACTTCTAATCAGTAGTTCAGTCGAAAGCCATTAATTGTTATGTTGCCATCTTACTGCATTGTGCTCTTTAGTGCTTTATGGCACTTAAACCAGTGTATTTGACATGAGAGGTGCTAATGGTAATTAGTGTCTGCAAGCAATATAAAGCTTTTTCTAGATGATGGAGTAATCAATGAAGATGATCCAAATTAGAGAACATTTCTCATTAATCACTGTTTATATGAAAATTTCTTTGTGCTCTTCTTAGTGACGGGTTGTTTCGGTCCAGTTCTCTTCAGTCACAGGTTTGTGTGGCAGCATTTCTCAGTAGCTAAACAGTCTGAAATTCATTCTTACAGGTAATACATGAAATTGTTTCACCAAGGACAGATAGCTTGAGTGTATTTTTGGGTACCCTATCATAAAATTAAGATTTCTTATTGTTCTCACAGGTTTTGTCAGCTGATCTTTTTTAAAGAAAAAGGTTCATAATCAGTTGAAAACCTTTTGTAATTTTGCTTAAAAACATTTTGCAGTTCCTAGTACTAACATTTAGGTTTAGCACACTGACCAGGTTGCAAAGTACTTACTCAAAGACTGTATTTTAGCCTTTCTTTAATGTCTGCCTTCTAAGGGTTATTTCTTGTCCAGTTGCTGAGGCAGTAATACCATAAAGTAATTCTAAGGGCAATAAAATAATGATAAAACACGACCTCTGATTCGTTCTTGGTACTGTCTGGATAAAATCTTACATTATCTTACAGGCATCTTTTTCTAATCTGAATTTGCACAGGATTTTGGAGTACTCTAAAGTATGGAGCAGCAGGAAAGTTCAAAATATGTAAACAATAAGCTGTGGCTCTTGTCACCATTTTCCAGTTCAGCCATCTGTTTCCATTAAAGCCAGTAGGATTTGTGGCATTCAGCTGAGCTGAACAAGGCAGAGTTAATGTTTTTGTTTAGCTGGTTTTGCTGCGATTACAGTTGTAGCAAGGAGTTTTTGTCTTACTGGAAATCTTGTGCAAGGTTTCTGCCACTGTTTCGTGGAGGATGTTCTCCCACAGAGCTAGAATACAGAGGTGATTGGTCAGGTTTTCCTATGTTTTCTGTTAATTCACTTAGTTCGTCCTCTGTCGCTATATTTATACAACGTCATATTTGAGCCAGTGTGATTAATGAATAAAGGGAGTTTTAAAATTAAATTTGAAAGATGGCATAGCTTTTGCTTTTAAAAATTAGTTCCGTCTGAAAAAGCAGATGTAAAAAAGAAGTCAAAAGGGCCAAGTAGAAAGCAGAGCAGACAGTTTTAAATGATGGAAATCACAATAGTAAGACGTAGCAGAAGCAGGGATGGCCTCAGAGCTTTCTTGCAATGGACAAGTGTGCAAGAACTTGCTGAAGGGAGCAGCTGGGAATCAGTGAAGGACTCTGTGAGTAGGAAAATAGTCTGCTGGCTCTGCTTTAGTTTACTTCCTTCAGTGTACTATGAATATGTAATTAACTATCTCCCCAGCTTTCTGACCTTGTAAAATTGTTTTTTTTCCCTGTAGAACAGGAATGTAAAATTATTTGATCCATGAACAAAATAGTGTTTGCCTTGCTTTGACAGCTTAGCATTTTCCAATACCTGCCCTTTGAATACTCGGATTCAGCTTCCACCCCTTTCACATAACACCTTATTTTGTGCTCATACTAATGAAACTGGAGACTCCAGACTGTCCTGGCTCTGATACTGTCCTCATATGGACATGGGCAATATGATTTATTCCTTCATTCCACTTCCTGTTGTCGCAATTCCATATTTTAGCAATAGTAAAGTAGTATTTGTTACTGATTTTATTTAGCAGAGCTTTTAATTTTTTGTTTAATTTAATACACTTCTGCTGTTTCCTTTGGGGTCATGGCATGGGGCCTGGCTTCAGAGGAGCGTTGGCTTCTAGTGCTGGAAAAGTAACTCTTCTCACCAGCATCTGCTGCCAAAAAAATCCCTTTGGGCATTAGTTTCTTCAGACTGCTTTATCTCTCTTACAAATTCAGCAAATGTTGATATTCTGTGCTTTTTATTTGCTTCAGATGATATATACCACATTGTTTTCAAAGTGAGTGTTTCACTTATCTGCCAAATGCTTTTCATTGCCAGTGCAGTTTAGCAGATGGGTTTGAAGGGTTCAATTACATGTAATTTGGGCTTCCATTTTTCTTCCAGCATCTTTATGTGGTTCCTTAAATCAACATCAGCATTTTTCAAGGTTTTTTAGTGATCCTGTAGTTTGCTAATTTCTAATAATTTCATCATTTAGTCATAGAACATTTGGGAAAAGTTACGTTCTGATTGTATATTTGCTACGTGTCATGGTTGATTGGTGGTTTTGAAAAACAGATGTGGTATTTTAAAATGCCGTTTATATTGCTGTTTATTCCATTATTCCCAGCTTTTAATAAATGTTGGATTATCTGAGTGCTAACAGTTCTTTCATAATTTTCTTCCCTGATTAAATAGTTATTAAGGGTCAGTGATGGGATCCAACAAAATCTTGTTGAATACTTTTTTGAGGGATACATTTTGGACCTTAGTTTCTCCCGAGTTGCCCTTCCTATTTTTTTTTTTTTGTACCAAGTAAAGTATTTGAAAAAAGTGTGGCCTGTAAGAGTTGGGTCTTAGCTAAACCTGGTCCTTCTCTATAAGTTTTCAGAATATCAAAGACAAAATAGGGCAGTGTGTTGTATGTGGCTCAGTGTGGAGCTGCAGTTCATGAAGTTGGAGGCTCTGGGCTGTATTTTCATGGTTTCACATCTAAGTTCAGGACTTACCTTGTGCAGCATCCTCAGCAAGTGTGCCATTTCCATTGTACCATCTGAACGTACCATTTCCTAAAAGGAGTTTCTTGCAGGACTTGGGTTTTCTTGGCTGTCCTTAAATGTGTAAGTAGTGTTGCTTCTGCCTTCCCCTGCTTCAGGAGCTCCATGTGATTATTTGCTTATCTTGTACCCCCTCCTCTCATCTGCATTTCAGCTGGTAAAGTAACAGGATCCACCTTTCCCATGCTGTTAGAAGGTGTTGGACACGTGGCTAGAGGTGAGATGTCCTGCAGATCAGAGGACTAGAATAAGCATTGGAGCCCGGAAACTTGGCAGTAGTTCTCCTTCGTGACCCCCTTCAATTTCTGCGCCAGAGCATTTTATCTTTTGACGCTGCAGTTCTGTTTAGCATACGCTAATATTTTTTCTGTCTCTTGTCCATCAGTTGTGGTGCAGGCAGATGTTTTTCTGAAGATGTTCATTTCGTCTGGTTTTAAAGAATATCACTGTAGCTGTTGACACAGGCAGCTTTGTGATTTGTATTTTCGTATGGGCTGGTTTTGATATCTGTGTACTTGTAGTAGCACTATTTCATGCCTAATTTCATGCCAGGCTTTGAAACAGAGAAGAATTATGGTAATAAATATTGTCTGTATTCTAAGAATTAAGCAGATGCAGTACATAACTTTTCTTTGATTTGGTTTATGTTCATGTTTGGATGTTACTTGACACTTCAGCTAGCAATCAAACATGCCAGTGTTAGTATTACATTTTTATTGTGAAAAATGAGAGTCCCTGAGCACAGTTGTTGCTGTATATTATGTACGCTTTCCTGTGAGCCACTGACCTGTTTTTTCTTAAGTTTACTCAAAATCTTACAGTGCTGTGCCTTAAAAAGTATTGTTGCCTTGGTGAAAAAGTGCAAAAGCATGTTACGGTGCTTTGGGGACCGTAATGAATCCAAGAAAGAAAAAAGACTGATTAACTGAATCAGAAAGGTGTGGGTAATTTTTTACAAGCAGACTGATAGACTCTGCTCCCTCTTGACTAGAGAACTGGAGGATCAGTGCATGGTTCTTTCTGAGAAATTATTTCTCTGGTGTCTAATAATAATCGTGCTTATTTATGACTTCTCAAAGTTTGGTGGTGGTATTTGTGTAGTCTTGAAAGCCAAGATGAGAAGAAAATGCAAGGTTATGTAATGCATTATCGTCCCAGAGAGAATTGTATAATGCCAGTAAGATTTTTGGGACAACATCATACTTGATTTCCATTTGCATTTCTGATTACAGTGTCTGTGGTTTTACATTACAGCTTACAGAGCCATGTGGGTTTTAGTCATAACCTATTGACAGCATGGTGTCATCTGCCTTTATTTTCAGAATAAATCTCCAAGCCTCCTTACTGAAGGCATAGCTCAAGTTAGATAACATAGAACAAAAATGCTTTTCTGTGACAAGAAGAATCTTAGTCTTCAGAGCATATTTAGAATGGGTTTCATTAAACATTTTATGTTGGAAGGATTTGGGAATCCCACTGAAAGACACCATCCACTAGTTTCCTTCTCCTCAGTATTCACTACCTCCTACTGGCCAAGGTGATCATTTGCTAAATGAAGGAGGGGAGTAGATCTGGCTGAAAAATTACAAGAAAAAATAATTTTTTAGTAACTATGTTATGTTTGTTTTCCAGCGATGTGCATTTTGTAAGCACCTTGGAGCCACTATCAAATGCTGTGAAGAGAAATGTACCCAGATGTACCATTACCCCTGTGCTGCTGGAGCAGGCACATTTCAGGATTTCAGTAACTTGTCCCTCCTTTGTCCAGACCACATTGATCAGGCTCCTGAAAGATGTAAGTACACGGTGTTCAAATCACACAGTTAGTACCAGGTTTTACAGAAACTGCTCTGTCATAGGATCAGCTTAAGACTGCATTTATTTAGATCCACTTTCACAGTTCACGTACCCAAAATTCGTGTGTACTCAGGGGTCGGAAAAATGTGAGTTCATACTGTTTTGTTTTTAAAGACCCAGCAGTGCTGCACAGCAAAGTATTTTTCTTTTAATGACAGAACATGGAAGAGTTTTACTGGTAAGGCTTGGCTTCTGTGAGGTTTTAGTTCAAATTGATAGACTTGCTTGTCCTAACTCAAATTAGAAAAACCTTCTTGCAAACATTTCAGGTAAATAATAGGTTTAGTGCTGTTAAGAGCTTTATTTTGTATTTGTTCCACAGAGGAGTTGGTTCCATAGCTCTCAGCATTGTCTCAAGAGACTTCATTAAGGTTTAAAATGAATGTACTTTTGTTATAAGAAGATTAGTTGAGAAAACTGAGTTAAAGTGGTAGCTATTAAAAATATTAATTAAATTTGAATTTCATAAGCATGATCAAGTTTTATTTGCATAAAAACTACTAGATTTTTTGGGTTCATTGAATTGTTCATAATTTTGAATGAAATAGTAATAGAAAAAATTATTTTTTTTTAGCAAAGGAAGAAGCAAATTGTGCAGTGTGCGACAGCCCTGGAGACCTCTTAGATCAGCTTTTTTGTACTACCTGTGGCCAGCACTACCATGGGATGTGTCTGGACATTCAAGTGACACCTTTAAAAAGAGCAGGTTGGCAGTGTCCTGATTGCAAAGTGTGCCAGAATTGCAAGTAAGTGAGACTTAAAGGACATTGAGGAAGATGCTGTGAGATTTATGTGCTGTGATTCTAAAACACTTATTTTGTTAAGTGTTCAGGTTTTTTTTGAAAAGTATAGGTTATTTGCCCAACTCCATTTGTTATGATGCTGTATTAAGTACCTGAGCAAACCCTTGTGTTGGAAACTTTCTTCTAAAAGAGCTGAGCTGCAAGTCCTGTGTGTTTTACCCCCCAGAGTTACCATTATATTGGCAGGTTCTGCAAAGCAGCAAAACATCCTGATTTTGTCGTCCCTTTATACAGGAAGATTTTTCTCAAATTTACCAAATACATAATTTTAATGTAGTGCCTTTACAGTCTGGGAACCTGTGCTTTTACTCAGTGACAGTTCCATTGTGCCTGCACCTAGGCAGGTCTCCTGCATTAGGGACTCTCCTATTTCCTAATGTCTTTCAGAGGTGGATAAGAGTCATTATGAAAACAAAACTGTGGCTTACTTGAGCAAAGAAAAAAACTGACACGAGTGACCATGATTGAGTAGTTGTACCACACAAATACAGGGACAATGAAACTTAACTGCAGTGGTACTGTAAGAGTTCACTTAGAAAATTCTGACTGCTTGTGTGCTTCTTCTCTTATAACTTAATCTGATGGGCACTTCAGCGTTTTTCTGCCTCCTTGTTTTTTTTGAAGGACTTACTGAAAATAAATACAAATTTAATTCAGCTTTAGTCAGATCAGCTGGGACAGTATGAAGAAAAAAGAACACTTTACTACTGCCTCATGTATCTAATCTGTCAGTTCTTTCCTGTTTTCCAAGCAGAACACTTGCTATTTGTTAGCATTCACTCAGCCCCCTTCCAGAAAGGCTGTTTCCTGATCACACACAGCAGCTAGCAAATCTCAGCAATAAAGCTAGACTAGAGAAGCATGTTCTAAAAAGTGTCCCAAAAAGTGTTGTACTGGGTAATTACAGCATCTGCTAACAAACCTCTCTGGTGGAAAGGTAGAAGAAAATGTGATGTGTTCACTCCCAGTCCGTGGGACTTGGTGAGATACATCAGCAGGTCCTGAGGGAGCTGGTGGATGAAGTGGCTGAGCCACTATCCATCGTCTTTGAGTAGTTGTGGTAGTCTGGTGAAGTTCCCACTGACTGGAAAAGGGAAAACATGGGCCCAGTTTTTAAAAAAGGGAAATAAAGAAGATCTGGGGAATCATAGGTTAGTCAGTCTCACCTCCTTGCCTATCAAGGTCGTGGAGCAGATCCTCCTGGAAAGTGTGCTGAGGCACGTGGGACGTAAGGAGGTGATGGTGACAGACAGCGTGACTTCACTGAGGGCAAATCATCCCTGAAAAATTTGGTGCCTGCTGTGATCGAGTTACAGAGCTGGGGGATGAGGGAAGAACAAATGATGTCACCTACCTGGACTTGTGCAAAGCATTCAGCACTGTCCAGCACAATATCCTTGTCTCTAAACTGGAGAAACATGGGTTTGACAGGTGGAGCACTCCATGGATTAGGAATCCAGGAGTTGGGGTCAAGGGCTCAAGTGGCGACCAGTGATGAGTGTTGTTCCTCAGGGGTCGGAACTAGGACCCATGCTGTTAAACATCTTTGTCATGATGTGGGCAGGGGGGTTGAGGACACCCTCAGCAGGGCTGTCAGTGACACCAAGATGTGTGGGGCAGTTGATGCTGAAGAGAAGGGACACCATCCAGAGGGACCTGGGCAGGCTGGAGGAGAGGTGGGGCTGTGTGAACCTCCTGAACTTCAGGAAGGCCAAGTGCAAGGTCCTGCACCTGGGCTGGGGCAATGCCAAGCACAAGCCCAGGCTGGGCAGAGAGGCACTTGGAAAGAGGTTCCCCAGAGAAGCTGTGGATGCCTCACCCTGAGAGTGTTCAAGGCCAGGCTGGATGTGGCTTTGAGCAACCTGCTCTAGTGGGAGGTGGGGCCATAGAGGCCCGTGGAACTGGATGATCTTTAAGGTCCCTTTCAACCCAAACCATTCTTGGATTGTATAATTACTTAATGCAGTGTGTCCATTTTTTGCCACGGTTGGGGGGGAAGAACAACATTTTAAGCATAACTCCATGCAAAAAGTGGAGTTTTTAAAATACCAGGTCTCCCAGGTAATGAGTTAGTATCTAATATGGGTAATGCCATATACTAACATCTAGTATGTGTAATGCAGAGCTTTATCTAGGCAAATCTTGTTGCATGTTTACTTACTGAATTAATTTATTTAAACTAAGGCAGAATACAATGCCTTTAGATATTACCAAACTATTTGTCTTATTCTCTGCAAATTTGTTTTATCCCTGGAATCTGTGGTGGAGCTCTGTAATATGTCATTGTAGAAAAATTGAAATCTCTTCCTTTAATGTTTGTTTTGCTCTTTCAGTCATATTGGCTGACATTGTAGGAGCTCCAGTAGTCAGACTTGATGGCTCCCTTTTTGCTTTGGAAAAATTACAGTCAGGCTGTAGAAACAAGTACAATTGGATGTTCTCTTCAGAAAGAAATCAAATGTATATTGCAGATTTTGAACTGATTTCAGTACAGGAAGGCCATTATATCTGTCTAAATATGTGTCAGTGAAAGTGGGCCAGTACCTAGAATTCAGAATGGTTGCACAGGCTCAGCTCTTCGTGAATAAACTGAGTGGTGTGCAGTCGTATTTGAAAATAAATTTGAAAGCATTGTCTCTGGAGATACTTGTATTTGTATATTTTTATGTGCTCAGTTGTGTCTTCCTGTTTAGACTTTTCATGAAATAGATATTTTGTTGCTGCTTATTGGAGTAATTTTTGATCACTTGTTACTTTCCTTAGACATTCTGGGGAAGACAACAAGATGCTGGTGTGCGATACATGCGACAAAGGCTACCACACTTTCTGTCTACAACCAGTTATGGATGCCGTACCAACAAATGGTTGGAAATGTAAAGTAAGTGGAAAGGTTTCAGAGTAATTCCTTGTCATTTATAAGGGCTCAAACTTTGTTATCCACATGGTGTTGTTCCAGGTGTGTTGTGGATTGCTGTTGCTGTGTAACATAATTTATAATTTTTAAAGGAATCCTACTTGGATGTAAATCCTGTGGCTCTACAGCTGCATCATGGAGCTGTCAGTGCAGTGGCTGAAGCAGCCTGTATGGCACAGTAAATCAACCTCCACACGTGGAAGAGAAGTGTAGGATCCAGGTGGAGTGGATAACTTCCAGTTAATAACAGCTGCTCTCATGATAAAATAGGAACTAAAATGTAAACTCAAAGCTATGTAGTAGTATATGTAATGTATACTTGAAATCTCTTTATGTTCAACTCCTCCTTGCCTACCAAAACAGCAGCACTGCAGCTCGTGGGTTCCTTTGCATTTGTGGAAGGCAGGATGAATTTGTGTTTTTACCAGTAATTTTGTAAGTAATTTCAGCATAACAAGGGAAATCCCTGTATATGAGATGTATGTCATGTTAAATCAGTTTGTGGCAGACATAGGATAACTGAGATTAGCAATAAAGAAGTTTGGTCTCATAAGAAATTCTCCTTTCAAATCAGGGAGTAGTGCCAGGAAACTTCTTGCTGTTGTGCAGGTTATTCATGCTCTGCTATCAGATCTTGGATAACTTCTTGTATTATCAAGGATAAAAGCTATTAAATTTAATTCAAAACAGGGAAATGTCAGTTAATGGCAGTTCTATCACACTGTGAAATATCATAATTAACTACTAAATTCTTGTGATCTCTAGAACTGTAGAATATGTGCTGAGTGTGGCACACGAACAAGTTGTCAGTGGCACCATAATTGTTTGGTATGTGACAGTTGTTACCAACAGCAAGACAACTTATCTTGTCCTTTCTGTGAAAAACTGTGCCTCCAAGACTTCCAGAAAGATATGTTGCATTGTCACATGTGCAAAAGGTAAGAATCCAGCTTTTTGTTGATTTATACTAAAATGCATAAAGCTTATGATGAGCTGTATGACACTGATGTGTTTCTGGCAAGGATGTACACTGTGTTTGATGTACAGTGCCATAGGATCTTGTGCAACTCCTTGATCCTTCATCCCTAAATAAAGTGAATAATAGTAGGTAGCTTTATTTTAATCCTAGCAAATAAGTATTAATTGGCAGTTACCTGAGGGTACCTGGCAAAGTTACTGGCTGCAGCTGTTGCTGCTTCTTGCATTGCACCTATTTTGTGAGGAAGCAGGCTAGAAAAGTCCTTGTCCTAAAGACTGTTGTTTGCAGTGATCTGGGTTGTTTTTTTTTTTAAATTTTCAAGTTTATGTCTTCTGTTTAATTTTATGTGTTTTTCTATTCTAGTAATTAAAAAAATTAAAAATAAACTATTTGGAACATTACAAGAATGTAAGCTGTGTTTCAAATTCAATGGTATTGTATCTCACTGTGCAACATTATGATGATGCTCTACATCTTGTAGAATCCAATTGACTTTAGGGACAATTGAGGTCTTCATGTTGAAGTTTGTTCACTGCTTGACATGCTGACATATCATGCCTCTAAAGTTCTCCATAATAAAGCATTGGTTGAAAATCTCTCTTTCCCTGTAAGAATGGAAAACAGTACTGTTTTAAATTGATTTTTATTACGGTGCTTTATATTTTTATTATGAAAATCATAGTCACAATAAATTAAATCACAATAAATTAATTTCCCCAGATGGATTCACATAGAATGTGACAGATCTCCAGGTAGTGAATTGGAGTCTCAATTGAAAGACTACATCTGCACTCTTTGTAGACAAGGAGAAGGGGATCATGCTCAGTCATGTGATGTAATGAACACTTCTGAACTCATTCCTGAACCTGACGGTGTAACAGGTAATCAGACTTAAACTTCACAGTTCAAAAATGCTGGCATCCAATATAACATCTTCAGCTCTTTCACCAAGTCTTTTGTGAACCAGCCACTCAAGTTCTACTCTGTGGAGTTCATCCCTTCCTTTATCTATCTGCAGCTGCTCAAGCAATCCATGGGTGGGCTGGCATCTCTTTCTGGCTTCAGGATCCTATATACAAACATGGGCTAGTGAGCACCTTAATTGTGGCTCTCAACCTTCCAGCTCTAGCCTCTCAGCCTTCAGCTGTAAACGTCTCTAATTTTTTTTGCATGTGATACAGTTCATAAATGTATTCATTTGACAGCCTGGCTGTTCCACTCATTTGTGCCTGGCAGATATTCCTGGAGACATCCATTCCTCCTGTTTCTCTCTTGCTGCTGGTCAGTCTCATTCTCCTCACTGTGTCCAAGAAGGACACAGCAGTGGGAACTGGACTGTGTTCAGGGGATAGGTGTATATTTAACTAGACAGCTTTTAATAGGTGGCCTTTTTCAAAGCAATGGTGAGAAGTCGTCTTGTTTCTGAGAGATTCTTGTCTAAGTGGACAAATGAAGCAGAAGGTAGAAAGTTGTGGAAAAGTGTAAAGTATTTTTTAGAAAATCAGTCAGTAACAGTAAGGAAGCACCGAGAACTTGAATCTGCTGATCTGAGTCCAGTGGGTGATCCACAAGAGCTGTGTAATAAACTCATAACTAAATGCCTTTGTGTATTTCACACCAAGTGCTCTGTTGGGCAGCACCTGCTCTCATCCAGGCTGAATTTCCTTGGAGAAGTATAGCTGTGGCTAAATTCAGAAGTGAGGTAAATTTAACAGATT
The DNA here is from genome assembly GCA_013400915.1 of Pardalotus punctatus. Taxonomy (NCBI): domain Eukaryota; kingdom Metazoa; phylum Chordata; class Aves; order Passeriformes; family Pardalotidae; genus Pardalotus; species Pardalotus punctatus. Next base: position 131,240 of record VZTX01004909.1, on the reverse strand, counting down.
AACTGCTCAGCCACTGCCATGTGCATTTTTTGGGCTTAAGCAGCAGTGCTTGTGCACTTTTGTTATGTATAAGTGTCCTGGTTTTGAAAGCCTGGTAAATTTTGGCAGGAAAGGGGAGGTGTTGGACTACAATAAAACCATTAATGTTTGTGTTCAAACATCTGTTTTGTATAAACAAGTAATTCTCTTTGGTGTTAGCCCGTACATTGCCTTTTGTGAACAGTAAAGACGTGATGGAAAAGGCACTCTAGGGGAAGGGCAGTGACAGTAGGTAAATGTCTGTAAATGAGTTCACTTTCGCAGCGAACACAGGCACCAGGTTAGGAAGAGTGACCACTTCAACCTTTGCAGATCACTTCCCTTCTGAAAGCTTAGGAGAGACTGTGGACCCCCAGGCAGTGCACTTAGAGCATTTTGAAGATGTCCAAAACAAAATTTACCCTGAGACAGCTCCCAGTCTCCTACAAAAACCCCTTCTGAATAGGTAACAGGTTTATGTGGAAGGCTAAAGTTTGAAGTAATGCCTCTGTTAGGATTTTTAGCTGGTAGAAGCATTGACAAGCATGCTCTTCTCCCCAAGGAAGAACAGGACTGTCATCTCAGCTACTAGGAGTAATCTGGAGCTATTACATTAGTACAGTCATGCGGTGTTTTATACCCAGGAGAGCACTTTTGTACTTTAAAATCAGATTTGGAGCCAATCTAAATGATCATTTCCTCGACGTTAAAATATCGCTTTAAAGTTGGCGGAGTCTGAGAGCAGCTTTTAGGGTGCTAAAAGTAGTATCACCTAACAGTTGCTGGCTTTTTGAACTTAAAAAAGACTTTCTTGATGCAGAAAGCTATATTTGTTTTACTTTCTTTGTGCTAACATCCATGGAGGATCAGTTCCCTTCAAGTTAATGCTTGCTATATACTTTGGTTTTCATACTTCATCTAGTGCATTTTAATGAATTTCTTTAACTGAAAGAGCATTTACACAAGGGGAAAAAAAAAAGTATTTCCTGTTTCTGTGCTCTGTAATGGTCCTGTCAACCAAAGAAGCACTCAGTAGTGCTTTTTCCATGCAAAGATTAAGGTATCTTCATTCTAAAGTGGCAAAATTTAGTTTTTGTGTTGTTGAACAGGTAAGGTGAAAATCAGTGTTCCATGTGCTGATAGATGGAACATCTTATCTATGCCATAATCCATTGTATTTGTATACAAATGTGAAGCATTTATGCCTTCAGTTCTGTTGAATTTTACAGACTTGGAATTGAAGAAAATTCTTTCTTGTGTTGCTCAGGCTATGCAAAAGTCTGTGACCGTGTGTATATTTTCACTACTAGGTGTGTGCAGTTACCTTACAGACATGTTTTACCATCTGAAAGGTATAAAGCAGCTTCAGTGTTAAGGAGTAAAAGGGTCTTAATTTTTAAGGAGTACTGTGTAGTCTCTTTAACCTCCTCATTGACCTGACTTGTCCTAAATCCTATCATCATTAAATATCAGTCTCTTTAGCCAAAAGGTTAAAAAGTGACAGCAGCTGCTGATGGCCAAGTAATAAAATAAACACAGCAATTTTAATAACTTCTTTGCTTCTCCTTAAGCTTGTACAAATGAAATGGAAATGGAAAGCGGGGGAGAGGATGTGGCATTTCAGGAACAACCCATTACTGGTGATGGCTCTGATCAGGATTCAGCTGTTGGATGTGTCACAGAAGGTAAGAAAGAGTTTTGCACTCCGAGAAAATGCCAGTTCAGAACCCTTCAGAATCAGAACCCTCTTCCAGTCAGTAAGGTTTGCAGTGCTTTATGAATGTAAGAGGAAGAAGCACCTAGAAAGCGTAGGAGACTGCTGCACCCGTGCTGCTGTCTGAGCTCTCAAACAAGAGTTTCAGCTTCATTGCCGAAGAAGTGTTTTACTGACGGCAAAGAGAGTCTTCAGAATATTTGTGTTGGTATACTTTTTTTTTGTTGTTGTTGTTTTACTTCTTTGCTGGGACTTTCTCCAAGCTGGAAAAATAGTTGAATGCTTAGTACACTGGAAGTTTATAGTAAAACCCAGTGATTTATTGTTATTCAAATACAGTCATTCACACTTTCTCTTCAAGGCTTTTCTTTCTACTTTTTTCTTTTTAAATGTCTGCAAATAACTGGATTGTATTAATTTCCCCTGGTGTATTTTGGGGCACACTGTAGAACTTCTTTCCAGTTTATGTGTTTCATGGTTGTAACTCCTTAAGTATCCTTGGTTAAGGATTTCCTATTTTCTTTTTTTCGCTTTGTAAATAAAAGATAGTCTTCCAGACAGGGTTGCAGCAGCTGATCATTTCTGTTTGGGAGAAACTGCATCTTACCAAACCTACAGGGAGGAGCAGCTAAAGAAGGGTCAAGTCCTGTAAATGTGTTAGTGACCAATATCAAGGGTAAAGAACTTGCTAGTATGTCCCATCCAGTCCCAGACGACATTGGAGGACGGTTGCGGTAAGGGAAGACAAGAAAATTGCATTTAAAGACAAAGTTAAAAAAAAACCCAGCTTTTCAGTTCAGCTGTGATCACTCTGTTGTGTGTCACAGCCTGTGGTAGAAGTGCCATGATTTAAACTGTGAAGAAACATTCATAATAAAATGTGGCTGAGGAAGTTGTAGCAGTGTGAGTTTATGGGGAGTGCAAGTGTAATAGAAAGTAAGTGGCCTGTAAGAGAATCAGGGCTCATCAAAGAGAGGTGTGAGAAGCCAAATTCAGAGCGAAGAATGTGGTTCTTTATAGAGTGGAACAAGAACTCTGGAATTCCTTGATGAAGAAAGTTGTGGATGAAAGGTGCTTGGATTTGGTTCAAGGGAAGGCTAGACAAATATTTTTGAAAGAAACTCGTAATACATTAGTAAATTTGAAGCAGCAGCAGCTGTTTTCATTTCAGCTGATTTCCTAAAATCTGAAAGACTTTTAGGAGGAAAATGTTTTTTATTTGTACTTGTCCTGTTCTTAGTTTTTTTGGAAGTGTTGGGACAGTAGCTTAAAATACATTAATTTATGATAGCATGCATCTTCAATACACAGAAATTAAAAAGAAGAAACTACTTTTGGCTGCCTACCTGGACATGTGTGTTCAGCTTCTCAGAAATCAATCTTGGGTCTGCTTTCTTGCTATGTACTCTGCTGTGTTCTCAGGGGGAAAAAAAAAAAGAACTTAAAATATAGACTACTGTAAAAATAGGTACAAAAAAAGGTATTTATGAAGTATATTTTAAGCTACATACTAAATTCACTGAAGTAAGCTGATATGTGCTTGGCACTGATATGATGTGTACCAAGTATACTTGTTGACCAGTACACCAGCATTAAGTTTTCTTCTTTCTCACACTGAGTTTTTAATATGGTTGTACTTAATTACAGGCATATCACCAGAAGAAAAGACCACACAACTGGAAGCAGAAGTCTCTGTTGAAATCAATTCAGCTGAAATGGAAATGTCTCCTAAAAAGACACCAGCATCTGGTGACAGTCAGACTGAGAAAATGATGGAAGTGGTGGAAGGTGTTCAAGCTGTGGCACAGCAGGAGTTGGACAAACAAGCTGAAGAGACACCGCTGCCTCAGAGTAGTGTGGAGGTATCAGAAGTGTCCACAGCAGACTCTCGGTCTCTGTCTTCAGTACCTGAGACCATGACTGTGACACCAGAAATGCTGGAGACTGAAAGAAAAGGAGATATTTCTGTCCCCGTAGAACAGCAACTGGAAATAATAAAAGTGCAGAGAGATGTAGAAAAGGAAGAAACCCACAAAAAGTCAGAAGCCCCAGCTCTTCTTGAAGTAGAAACTACTGTTTCAAGTGGAGGTGTTGCAAATAGTTCACCAGTTGGAGACAAACCCGTAAAACCACCAGCTGAGACTTGCCCCTCACTTCCCCCATCACTAAATCTAAACAAGACAAACGTGTCTTCCTCGCCAGATGTTTCTCTAGACTTGCATTCTGCACGAGATGTGCAGCACAGTCAGCCCCCAGCGCTGCCTCCCGCTGCTGCGAGCGCTCTCCCAACCACCTACATATCAGTCACTCCAAAAATTGGCATGGGAAAACCGGCCATCACCAAACGCAAGTTTTCCCCAGGAAGACCCAGATCCAGACAGGTAAGCACATGTGGTGTTTCATTATGTGTTTATGAAGCACAAATTTCAGTATAACTCATCAAATCCACCTGTTTCTTATAATAGGCATTTATTGTCTTTAGTGAGTGTGTAGTTTATTTCTTCAAGGAATTAATGTTATGGTAAAGAATTAAAAAGTCAGCCATCTTAAAGCTTCTCTGGTGAGAATTTAAGTTTCTTTTGGTTCATGGTTAGAGCAAACTAGAAGAAAGTTGGTTGTATTTTTCATACGATATGCTATAAATGCAGATATACATAATGCTGTGCTTTTTAACTTACCTTTTAATATTTTTCGTATATACATTTTTTTGGCTGGTACTTCCAAAGTGTGTTAAAGCTTCTTAAACTGGCTTTAGAGAAGAACCTTCTGCAACTCTGTTTCTGTTATGCTGCCAGATATTTTCTTGATGGACGTTTCTAATAGTGTGGTAGATAATTCTGTGGTTTTGTTACATTAGGAAATGCCATGCAAGAACCGTCTTGTACAAATCGTTGTGGTTTGACTAGGATTAAATATGATAAGTGAAAAGAATCCTCAAGTCTGTCACTTTCTGCAACATCTTGCTCTCTATTCGAGTCATGTTCTAGGAAAAATGGTTTATCAATCCAGAGTATTCATTTCCTGGTGAAACACAATACAGAAAGTGTGTCAGTGGCACAAGTTAGTGTTTAATTTTCTCATCACAATTTATTTTTAGTCTTTGGGACTTCCAGGTTGATGATTTCATGCTTTTCTGGACTTAGTGTTAACAAAGCTTTTTTATATCTTAAACAGTTCTTTCACTTGTCGCCTAAGGGTTCCAAATTTTTGGTTCCTAAGGTATGAGAGAGTGTTCTGAAAGGTTTTTCTGCTGTTTCCACCAAGTTTAGGAGATCTGTGTTTATTCTGCCGCAGTTAGGTTTTTCCTGGGTCACTGCACAGCAGGGTGTATATATCATAATTGCAGAAATACATAAATACCTTAAACAGTGACAAATTTCTCTTCAGTATTCTTAAATTCCTACTTGGACTTTTGATGAACGAATGAAAGGTGTTGCATGATGTTCTGTAGACCATGAAAAAAGAGCTTTTGAAATGTCCAGTTACAGGCAGGTGTTTTCCTTTTGAGCAAGATGTAGTTGGACAAATCCACAGTGTGGAAGGCTTTAAATCACTTTAGACTGCTGACAGAAATAGATTTAGGTTTATTTTGTGGGGGTTTTAAATTAGCCTTTCTGCTGAAAACACTAATTTTTTTAAAGGATTCTGTACTTTGCCAGATAGAAAGTTGTGGACAGGAGCAGAAACAAAATGACCAAATTGGTCAGGTTGGAAGGGATCTCAGTGGGCCATCTGGTCCAACCTCCTTGCTCGAGCAGGGACATCCCAGAGCACACAGCACAGAATTGCATCCAGCCACTTTGGTTTCCTGTTGTTACCTGCGAATTCTGTGGGATAGCTTTGAAGACAAGTAGGCAGTTTTTCTCCAGGTATGAAGCCAGGTATGTTGTTCATTTGTGTCAGTACTATAGACATTTCAGAATGGATATTTTATCCAGTTCTGGCTTATGGAAAGCATCATACAGGGCAGGTGCTGGCCGCTGAGAAAAGTGCTGTTTGGTGAGCTTCCATCATGTTTTCCATGCCATTGTGACTCCACAGAAGAAGAAGAGACATAAGCTTATTTTAAAACATTTTAGTCTAACGGTTGTTTCAGTTTTTGTACATCTGGAGGTGATCACATCGATCTGAAAACAAGTAAAAAATGGGGAAAACAGTTCGTGAGGAAAAGCTGCTGCTATGAAGCTATAGGTGTAGCTGATTGGAATAAACTAGGTCACATGTGATTCTTCTCGGGGTGTCCCTGGAGAGTCTTTTGAAAAGCAGGTTAGTTGTTTGGGTTTGGGGCTGCTTCTTTCTGTTCAAAAGTAGCTCATATTGCTGTTGTGTGGCTTTGTGTCAGGTGTGAGGCTATGCTGTATCAATGTTACCTTGCAGCTGCAGGAGCTCCTGGCAGCCTGTCTGAGAGGGCAGTGAAAGGAGGGGGGAAAGTTAGACAAATTGAGTGGGTTTTATTGATTTAAAAGATGGTGGCTCCTGTGGCTGGTGAAGTTAACATAATCCTGCACTTTGTCCTAGAAGTTTGAAGTCTTTTCATGTGTAGTTTACTTTGTTAGAATGTATTGTTCTGTTTTAAAAATGCAATGAAATACCCATTGCGATGAGTTTATGGAACTTCCTATAAAGAAGAATAAGAAAAAAAAAATTACTAGATCCTGGATATATTTCTCCTCAATTTTATAAGCCACATGCTTCACTGGAGTCAGGGGAATCCATGTAGAAGGACAGATTCTGATTTGGATTTGTTCTCTTTAAATTTAATGTCTTGTGCTGGACAGTAAGGATGAATTATTAGTCCTCTCTTCAGAATCTGTTAATACAATTGCTAATAAAATATATTTGAATAATTATTCTGGTTTGCCACTGAATAGAAAGTTATGCATAATTTGAAGTGATTCCTGTATTAGATATTAGTAGTTTGCTTTAGTGATTTATATGAAACACAACATCGCTCCTGTTTGGAAAGGACTAAAACCCATCTCACAAATGGTGAAGACAATATTCTGCTTAAAAAGACTTCACAAGTCCCTTCCAGGGCTGCACTCAGTGTTGCTGGTGTCAGCATCCCTCTGCCCCCTGGCATTTTTGCAAGCATCCCAAGTTTGGTTGGAAGCAACAGGAGAAAATCCATCTTCTGACCAAAAGGGGAGCTGTATAAATCAAAGTGTAGGTACAGTTATGAACTGTATGAATTGGTTTTGGCTGGTACAGACTTACTGCACTTTGGAGGATGTGTCAGCTCCTGTCAGAAGTGCCCTTCTGGCAGTGTTTTTTAGGACAGCATGTTACCCATACCTTCAGTACACAAAAGCTGCTTGCAGCCCCATGAGAGGACCCTCTGCCTGTCAGGCTCAGCATCTCACTGGCTTCCTTTGGGTTTTGTTCCATGGATTGTCTCTTTCCTATTTCTGTTACCGTGCTCCACAGTGAAACCAAATGAGTTTTTACATGTGTATGGAACATTCACAGATCACAGATACTCAATAGTAGCTGTCAGCTTGGTAAAGTTTTTACAGTGCTGCCCTTGAAGTTGTGTCTGTCCAGTATCTTCTCCATGGAATATGCAGATGTTCCGCTCTTGCCTGTTAACTGCAGACTTATGTCAGGGACAGGACCAGTCTTTAATAATTTCTGTCTTTTTTTCTGAAGGAGTAGCCTTACTAGAAATTATCATGTGAGTTTATTAATGACTAATCTGACATAGATCTAATTTGAAATAAATCTTCTCAAGGAAAATTACTTTTTTTTCCTGTGGAGGTATATGTTAAATGGTATTGTGTTTGACCTGTGTATGTGGATTGAAAAGATTTGAAATAGTCATTTTTGCTATGGCACTGTTTACTGGAAAGCATAAGATTAGGTGAACAAGTGGAAGACGTTACAAATTTTGGCATTGAAACACTGGTAGGTAAAGAGTTGAGAATGTTCTGTAGAATAATTTTGAATAAAAAATAATAAACTTACGCTGGTTTTGTAATACCATAAATATTATTTTAGTATTATTTCAGGGTGTGTTCTTGAGAAATACCATGTTTAGAGGTACTTAATTTTCATCATGAAGATGTTGGTGATCACTTTTAATGCAACTCCCTGAATATGTGTCGGTGTTTAAGAGATTTTTTAAATTACACCAAAAAATGCAGAGCACTCTTATGGGTTTGGATGAGTGCCCTGTCTTGGGTGTTTAGGCTTTTTTGCTGCCTTCATTTACATGACATCACTAAGTGTGTAAGTGTAGAGGTAGATGTTGAGGGGGAAAAAAGATCAAAAATGAGTCTTTTTTCAATAATTAGTTTTTGTTACAAGTTTTATGTTTGGGGGTTGGGGTTTTCTTGTTTGTTTGTTTTTTTAATGAGGGGAACTATATTTTGAACTGATTAAAGTTTGTTCACAACTCTAAAATTACATTAAATACTAAATTGCAAATCCAGCTTTGTGCATTTGCAATTGCGGTAGGATTCATAAAGCGTTAAGCAGCTAAACACAGTCAGTGGTAATTTAGTGAGATCTCCTGACCCTTGCTGACACTGAGTTTCCTTTTGTTATAATTTGCTTGCAGCTGTGTTGTTCAATTTTGAGGACTCAAGAATATGATGGAGAATTAGAACTTCCTGTTTCTGTCACAGTACATAATTATTGCTGGGGTTCTGATGTAAATGAACTGAATAGAACTTTCTCCTCAGTGTTGTGTGGTAATAGGCATTAATTAAAAGCCAAAATATAATTAATGCATCTCTTTGATGTCATTCATTTGTTCGTGGTATTGTGGAAATGTGTGTTTTTAATTAAGTTTATCTGACCAAGAATTCAGATTTTTCTGATCTACAGTAAAACTTAGATTAAATTTCCAATTTAATTCTTAACAATATGGTTCATGAGTCATATACAATTCATTTTGTTTTGCAAGACTGAATATTTCATATTCAGATTCAATGTTCTTTTAGCTTTTTAATCTTTTGAATATACTTAATCACTAGAAAAGTTATCTTCTTAAAAGGAAAATAATTTTGTACCTCCACAGTAAGAATAGGTAATTTTAGTTGTTAAGTATTTTCAGCATGTTTAAGATCTTGAATTTTGACCCCAAGTCAGCATGTTGCCTCCTTTATAGATTTATGTAAAGGTTGTTTCTATGATAAATAGATTTTCTTTGTGGTGCTATCCAGATTTTCTTTGCCATTTTATAAGAACAGTAACTTCCCATGCATTATGAATTTTAGAAGTATAGGGGAAACTATCTAAAATTCAATGAAAGGTTTAATTTAATCTTGCTTTTTAAAATTGGCTGTTATTTGATACCAAAACTGTGGCTGGCATAGTTAAGGTAAATCTCCTGTGCCACAAACCTGATGCAGTTGCTACCCAGTGCATCAAACCTCCCTTTTCCCCCATTTCTGACTTGATGTCCCTGTTCTGTCACAGATGTTCTGTCCTTGTGCCCTGGCTGTGAGCAGGGACTCATCCAGGGTGTGAAGGTGCAGGAGGTCCCTGCCCAGCACCATTCCCCTGTGAGAGGGTGATGAACCACTTGATCCGAGTTGTCTGCATGATCACCATGCATCTGAATTCAAGGGAAAAACAGGGATAGCAAAATCTCCCAATCCAAGCTGTTTATTCCAGCCTACTCTCTGGAGCCCTTGAGCAGTTGCTGTCAGGAGCAGTTCATCTGGATAGGCTTTTGGAAGCCCCTTGGCAGAGGGGAGGCATTGATGGGCTGTCCCAAGCACACAGGTGGTCCAGGCACTAAGCGATTTGTTGGCTGTGTGTCTAGCTACCGCCTCATGTGGGCAGAATTGTGAAATTGGTATTTTTTAAGTGCTGCCTTGTCCATATTCCCTGTCCCGTGCAGGCAGAGCTAAATTCCCAGAAAGCAGATTTATGCCGAATACCACTGTGGCCACACTGTGAGTTGTAGCGAGTGTTGGTGTCTTTACCATGTGACTTTTATCCATAATTAGGTTTTTAGGTCACTGATGGACTTTTTCTTTTCGCTCTGTTGTGCCAGACCACTTGAGGGGTAGCCCTGTTTTCAGTCAGTGCAGCTATTAGCAAGACACCTCTTTACAGTCCGAGATGGAATATTTGTTTGGATGGAGTCATTGATTCCAAAGAAACTTATTTCCCACACATTCTCGATGGAGAAATTCCATTTCAGAAGAGAACCCTCCCTACACACACACATTTTGGAAAGCCATCTCATTTTCCTTGATGCTTGTTATTGTACATCCCAGTATTCAAAGGTGTAAATGTGTTTGGGCTTTGCCCAGGTGAGTGGTTGTGGCTCTGTGAATAGTTGGGACTGTTTGAATGAGTGAGGTTATTCCGTGTCAGCCCTGTGATTCTGCTGAATGGCATTTTGGAGAAGGTAAACCTGTGCTTTTTATGAGTTCTGTTTCTTACTGTGGTAGTCAGTATTTTTCACTCTCACAGATTCAGAATTAGGAAAATGTACTCTCCGTTAACTACTCTAATGTGTAATTGGCAGTGAAGTTATTTATGATGTCTCTCTCCTGCAGCCTTTATTCCGAGCTCCAGAGAGTCTTCTACAGATTTTATTGTGTCTGAGGACCCTCAGCATTTTCTTCCTTGTCTGTCTTAGTGTTTTCTTCTCATTTTGCCTTATTTTTAGTGACAGTCATGCAATATCTCACTGCAATACAAACTATATAAATAGGGATAATAATTAGTTAAAAAGAGTTTGTAGGTACACCATATGGATGTATATTATTACATGTACATAATAACATGTTAAAATGTGATACCACAGCGTAACATGAAAACACTGGGATGAAAAAAATCCAGTGGTGGGGTTTTATAATGGTTTGTTTGTGGCAGACTTTCAGGAATGAGCCGCTTTGTTGATTACCATGGCTATTTTCCTTTTCTGTTGTCCAGAGGTTTATTCATATTCCTTTTGTTTGCTGTGCTTCTCAGACTAGTTGTTGCTGTGATTGTGAGTAGTTTGGCCCCAAAAGTCAACTGAGGCCATCAGTTCATTCAAAATGTGATTTGGAATGTAAAAGGGGATGTTACCACCTCAAAATAACTGTGTTTTTCATTGATGCAATAAAATATAGGCATGTAATTTGTTGTTGTTATGATTGCTCGCTTTAGATTTGTATTAAGCTTTGTTTTTAAAACTCATTTTGTTGTACTTAACCATCAGTTGCAAGTAAATATTTGTTTTAGGGTATGTTTCAATGAGAAACTAAAAATTTCCCACCTTCTACTCACTCAGTGAACTAATTGACTACTTAAGTTAATGTAGAAATGCCTATGCCTGCATGTGCTTTGCTTTTCAGATTTTTTTGTTGCTTGCTTTTTTCTTTTTTCTTTTTTTCTTTGATTTATTTTTTTTTTATGTTGCAAAGTTTTATACATCTATTTTTTCACCTACCGTATCCTAGGGGGCTTGGAGTACCAATAATACAGTCAGCCCACCTTCCTGGTCCCCAGACATTTCAGAAGGTCGGGACATTTTTAAATCCAGACAGCTTCCTGGCAGTGCCATTTGGAGCATCAAAGTGGTAAATAACTTGAATTTATTCTCATGTATCCATTGCTATATTTCTGCTGTAGAGATTAGTGATGAAATTCTGTATCTCACACCTGAATTAATCTTCCATTTTGTTACTGTTTAAGGCCTCAAAAAATTACTGAAACTCTGGAGCTTTCAGGTTAAAAGATGTGAGCTCTTCAGAGTGTACAGTATGATGGCATTGCCTTGATTTTCAGTGGCAAAGAATAGTTCGTATTACCCAAATTTTGTGTATGTTGAGTACATCCCTTTTTGTGCTTGGCTTTACGTGCTGTCAAAATAAATTACCTGAGAAGGAAAATGTCCTTAAGCCTGGCAGTAAGGTAAGCCAGGCATGGAAAGGAGCAGAGATCTGAGGGATGGCTTGAATTTGTTGCTGTGGAGAAATTGTGCAGAGTGGATTCAAAGTGACATGGTTTTTAGCTGATGGGGGAATAAATAACAACTTTCCTACCTGATTAGATGGACCAAAACTTGCATCCACAGTGACATTTACCATTAAAAACACCTGAAGAAACTAAAGTAGAATTAATGGCTTTAAATAAAGGCAAAAGAAAGCTAAATGATGAAACTGGCAAATAGCTGTAGTTTCCCAATGATTTAAGTTCATCCCACTTTAACTCTCATGCTAATTTTGTTTTAATTTGACATCAGCTTAGCTTTTGCTGCTTTAAGCATTAATTTTCAGCTTAATATTCAGCATTAACATTGATACAAGTATGTGCTTAATCCTATTACTAGTTGTGTGAAAATAACAATACTGATACCTGGTCTGAAAGAGAAAATGAGAAACTTGTCGGAAGAGTTTACATCTTGAAAAATTGATGGTTGTATGTCCTGTGTGTGCATATGTATTAACTCCATAGATACCTAAGCACATTTTTTTGTTTCACCTCAGTATGTGTAAATACCTCAGCCTCCAGTAGCATCCTTCCTTTCACTCCTCAGATAATCATTGTGTTACATTAACTTGGTGTGTGAGTTAATTTAATTTCTCTTTCCATTAATAGATGGATGTCAATAAAATTTTAACATTGGGATCCTTCAATTCTCCCTTTTATTATGACCATAAAGTTCTATATCTTCTTTAAAACAGGAGTTGGAATATTTGAGAAATGCTGTAGGGAATATTGAGCCCACAGTGCTTCTTTTGATCCAAGAAACTCCTGTTTCCATCAGTAAAGACTGTTCATGTCTGTTGGTGACACAGTCCCAAGGAGCTTTGTTGGTTCCATCGGCATTGTTTTATGGAGCAAATGTTTTGCCTTGGTATTAAAAGTATTTTGCAGCAAATGTTTGCATACCCCATACAGTGTACTCCATACTTGGACTGTATTAGGAACTGAGATTGTCCACAAATACGAAATGCAATAAAAAATCTCAATGCTTATTTTGTAGTAGGAAAGGTGCTTATTTGAGTATATGCTATAATTATCATCAGTTACACAGATTAGAGGCTCTGAGACACATTGTAAAGATGCCTGATGTATGGGCCAGAATTTGGAGATGTGAATATGTTCTTTTTCTCTCTGGAAGTGATAAAGAAGGATTAGGAATCCTCTTGTGCTTAGTTCATTTTGAAATTTAAAAAAAACAAACCAAACCCCCCCAAAATTTCAGACTAAGCCACAGTATAAATAACAGGTAATTATTACTAAAAACATACTTGCTTTTCCAAAGCTAATTGTAGTTGAACACACTGAATACTCCACAACATTGCAGCTGTGCATCTGCATCTTAAGGAAGGAAGGGAGGAAAGGAGCTGTCTGCAAATAAGTGGATATTGTGTAAGAAAAGCTTCACATTATGGGGAGTGTTGATCCTAGTGTAATCAATAGAATTAGTATAAAAAACGCTCTCTATATATACCGTATTAAGAAGTTTTATGGAGCCAGCCCCTGCTTTGCTTTGTGAGTGGGACTGAATCCTAAAAATTCCAGGTTTCACTTGATTATTCATAGTGTAAGAAAAGCGTCTATGACTGCAAGTAATCAAGTGTCCAGACCCTGTTCAGAAGTCCCATGACTGTCTGGTCTGCCTGTTTAAAGAGAAAAGAAAAACAAATCATAGAATAAAAGATATATTTTGGAAACTTTGCAGCTGTGGGGGGTGTGGATCCATATTTCCAGTTATTTCTGAGCAGTAAATAACTTTTCCAGGTTTTGGCTGCTTTCTCACTTGTGATAAAAGTGATCATGTTATGCCATGTAAGTAATTAAAGGTATTTCACACTGATTTATGCAGCGATTTAATGACCATGCCATGGTGTGCTCATACTCACCTGAAATCACAGGGTGTTTTTTTGCTTACTTTTTTTCCTAGATGCATTGAACAAGTTTGACTCCTGTGTAACAAAAGAACTTGAGGTTGCATTTACATTGTTATCTTACATTGAACAGGGCCGTGGATCAGGATTCCCCGGGAAGCGGAGACCGCGTGGTGCAGGTCTGTCAGGAAGAGGTGGCAGAGGAAGATCAAAACTGAAGAATGGAGTCGGGGCTGTGGTCATTCCAGGGGTAAGGACATTTTTTTAAAGTCATATTGCAGTCTGTTAATAGAACTGTTTTATTCAGCTATAATTCTTGTATTTAAATACTCCATAAAACCAACGAGCACTGCAGAGCCAGGGGTGTTTGATGAAGCCTGGCTGTTACTGCTTGTGATGAAGAACTAGAACACTTACTGGGCCTGAGGCAATTCTGTGCTGCTCTTGCCATTTAAAGACACAACAGTTGGGAGTCTTAAAGTACTTCTTCCATTTCCTTGGGTGGAGAACACGCTGGGTGAAGGCAGCAGTCGCTGGAGCAACACAGAAGGAGAGAGCAGGGTCTGTGCATGAGAACGTAACAGCAGCCATAGGAGACCAGAGCAGAGGTTCTTCTACTGAGTGCTGGAGTAAGAGTGTAGAGCAGAAGAGAAGGAGACATTTGAACAGTTTGTGCCTTGGGGACTTCTTCAACAGGAGGTGGTGTCTTTGTCTTCGGCAGCCTGTGTTGGAGCTTTCTGTCATAAATCTGCCCATTCACTTTATAAAACTTCACGAAGTCATGTAACCCTTTCTCAGTCCTGCAGCTCCTCAGCCTGTGTTTTCAGTGGCTGCCTCCTGGATTAACTGCCTGCCCCTCAGTGCTCTTAGAGAAGAGGCAGCGGAAAGCTGGTTTCTATTCACATCCTCTATCCATGCCACTTAGTTTCTGTAGACCTCCATAGTTTCTCCTCCTTTTCCTTCCACTCTTGACTTGCTAGCATGGAGAATGCCACTGTTTTGAGCTGTTGCTTGTATGGAAGCTACTCCATATTTCTGATCATCAGTATCAATTGTTTTTTCATGTTAGTTTCTTTTCTTTGTAGACTTTCATCTGCCATGTTATAGCTCAGCACTCAGCTTTATGAAGTTCTTGTGCCGTTCTTCACAGTTGTCTTTTGGATTTTATTACTTTGAGCACCCCAACCCTGTTGGCATGCTTTGTCACCTTGCTTCTCATTTGATTTTTCAGATTGCACACGAGTGTGTTGGGCACCACCACCTGTTAGCAGACAGGCCCTGTCAGACTTCCACTGGTGCTGTTCTCCCACTTACCAAACTGATAATTTGTTCTCTTCTTGTGTCAGTATAGGGCTATTCCTCTAATTCTGTCAGTTTAACTTTTTTTAAGTAGCATTGGTGAAGGACTTTGCCAAAAGAATTTGCCAGAAGAAGTTGTATCAGTCAGATTTCCCTGTCCCCAGGCTTGCTGACTCCTTCAGAGAGCCCTTACAGATCATGATTTACCATAATGAAAGCTTCCTTGGCTCTTTAACAAATTATTATCTCAGTGACTTTAAGATCTTTGTTGTGATCAGATATCTCGTATTCTATATGCAGCTTCAGTCCAGAAACTCTTGAGAAAATAATCATTACATTTGCTGTTTCCCATTCTTCAGAAGCACTGAAGTGATTGTAAGCAAGTGATTTCTCACTGCAGTTGATAGTTAAGCTACTTAATACTTGAAGTGGTTTTAAAACTAAAATCCTACTCAGTCCTAGTCTGCTCCTCATACAAAGAGGGATTTTGGTATGAAAAACTGGGAAATCTGGACTGCATAACAGCTCATATTTTTTTTCCCCACTGTGGACTTTTCCTGTTTGAATGTTCCTTTTAAAGTTTGGTTACCAACCAGCCCTGCAGATTTTGAGAGACATCCTGTTCCTCATGTTCAGAGAAGGATTTAGCCGTTTTTATGTCTTTGTGAAGTAATTCCTAAGATTCTCTTTAGAGCTGCTTTTTTTGTGTTCTAACATGTAATCTGTTTGAGACTATACAGCATAGTCACACTTTCTGCTGCCTGTGTAATAATACCTTGGAATACTCTGGTGTTTATGATCTGAAAAAGGAACAATTGTCTCTATAAATTTTTCCCTTTTAAAGCATTGGATAGTCAAGATTCATGAGCAAATCTGTAATTTTAAACATACAGGTTGAATTTCACTTAGGCTAGTCATTAATGCCTTAATGAACTGGCGGCATTCACATAATTATTTTGGTGTTACAAAGCACAGATCTGTACTTCAAGATAAGCTGGGGTTTGTTTATTGATCAGACTTGTAAAAGTTTTTGTAACTGAACAGAAGAGAGTGAGTTAGGTAACTTGCTATAAATACAAAATGTACATCACTCTGCACAGTTTCCTGCAGAAATTTGATCCCTTGAGTCATCACGTAGATGACAGCTCCAGAGTTCCAGAGATGTGGCTGCCCTGTGGTAGAGTAGATGAAGTTGGCAATACCAAGAGATCACCATTTTGCCAGATCAGTGTTTGAAATGGGAGTATTTTCAGTCAGTTTGTACAAAATGATTCTTACTCAGCATGGGCTCGTGACCAGTGGACAGCCACACAAATTTGGAAGTATCTTGGTGTGTCTTGGTAACAAGGAAGAAGGTGGCTGCAGGTTAACCCACGGTGGGTCAGTGCTGGGATTCTGCAAACATCAACATTGCAGTGATTCAGTCCTTCAAATTCTGCTCTTTTGACTGTGCAATTATAAGAACTTTGTGGAATCTGTGGAAAAACAGGCAAGGGAAATGTCCCTGAAGGTATCAAAGTGTTTCAGGTGCTTTGTAGTTAGCTGGTTAGTTACAGTTGTGTTGCAGTGCTCTCAACTGTTTACTAATTAAAATACATAAAGAATGTGTTCCCTTTTTAGCTCTTTCTCAGTAAATGTTGAGTTTCAGCAGCTGTGTATCAGAAGGATTCCCCTAGCTGATATAAAGATATTTACATTTGTCCCTAGAGTTATGTTTGGATTTGTAAAATATTTAAATTATTATTTAAACAGAAGTTATCTGTGTAAGACTTACCCTGTATTTAAAGTAACCCACATTTATGTAATTGGAACAGCTGGTAAAACAAAGTTGTATTTCTCTATCATGCATTTGATCTTTTATATGGAACTGTGTGCCCTTATATTCCTGGTTGAGAGATAATAGTTGGTCCTATTAGTTTAAATTCATGGATAGCAAAATCCTGTATTGGAAGATACACATGAAAGTCAGAACACAGTTGAAGTCTTTTTATTCTTGTTTCTCTTCCTGAGAAGCTGTACATGAATATGCTGAATTAATAAAGGGCAGGTCAGAATAAAAATCGCTTGATGAAAAATGGCTCTCTAGTAAGGGCTTATGGATTGAGATCAAAACAGCTGTTTCAAGTTCAGTGCAAGTTTTTATGGTCAAGATAGATAAGCCTCATAAAGAAACTGCTTACAGCAAGTAACTCTAGAGCTCTTGCTTATTCCTCCAACATACTTGGAACATTAGCTAAACCACATTTTAGGCAATATGGGACTAACTACATTTCTGCAACTGCTCATTGAATTAATACTCAAAAGTCTGTCGCTGCAATTAACTTCTTGATAAAAAGAACTTCAGTGTTTACATGTAGGGAACAGCGCAGCCTGGGCGCAGAATGACAATTTCTGCTTAGTGATTTTTTTTTTTTTTCTTGGACTATGTCTTTCCTTCTATTTCCATTTTGAAGTGCAATTGGGTAATATGTAAATGTGAAAAAAGGAGAGTAAGGGAATATGCGTGTAAAGCTGAAATACTGATGATGCTTATACTGATGTGAAAATGGGAATTAATGCAGTAATTTCTGATGGAGGTAGCTGTTTATGAAAGTTTAAACTGTATGAATAAATAATTGCAAAACTCTTACTTAGAGAATGTTTCATTTTGTCTCATGTCTTAAAAAATGTGATGTGCTTGCTATTTATGTTTTGTGTTTTTTTTAATAGGTCACAACCATGGATATTTCATCTAATAAAGATGAGGAGGAAAACTCAATGCATAATACAGTTGTCCTCTTCTCTAACAGTGACAAGTTCACTCTCCATCAGGTTAGGATAATAGTTACGATTTTTCTTTGCTTCCCTGTTCATAATTAGAAAAAAGTGAATGAATGTCCTTGTTACGAGTTAAATTACACAGCAATTACAGCAAGCTAGTTGGATTTTACAGTTACATGTTTTCAGAATGTAGTGTCTGGCACGTGTTGAGAGTCTGCTCTTCTCTCTCATTCCAGGATATGTGTGTGGTTTGTGGGAGTTTTGGCCAAGGTGCTGAGGGCAGGTTACTGGCCTGTTCCCAGTGTGGGCAGTGTTACCATCCGTACTGTGTCAGTATTAAGGTGAGTGCTATTGTTACACACAAAAATTAGTTGATTACACTGTTTTCATCATGTACTTTAATAGCACTGTGCTGCCTTTGGTTTTGTGGTAATTAGGGGAGTCATTAACTTGTTAGATATTCATCAGCTAATGTGACCATTATTTGTATGCGACTTGTGAAAGACTTTAATTAAATGTCATTTTATAATATGCATAGCCTCAAGAGAAATTGACCTTTTTGTAATTTCACAACCATAAATAGCACTGATTATCCAGCAGTTGGTTAAAATAACAGTTTGAGATATAAGCTTTAAACCTAGATACAAGCAGAATTAAAAACAGAGAAAAAATTATACTGCATCTTCATTTACCAGGGGCATAAGGTTTAGTTGATTCAATTTGCCTGTTGGCTGTCAGAATTGACAGCAGTTGGAGTGGTTAATTAATACATTTTACATTCATTAGTCTAGGAGAGAATGTGTGAAAATTAAATTTGAATGCTGTGAAATGACCTAGCAAGCACAAAATAAGCTATTTACTGCAATATATACACTATACACTTTTCATCAGTTGTGATATAAGTACATCTATGTAAAAGTGGGATTATTTTTTTAACATGTCACAAAACTTTATTTTGCATGTACTTTACAAAGCGCCATATGCGTATTTCATGCAATCATAATTTGACTTTCTGTTTATGTACTACTCTTGCATTATATATTAATTGCAGTAAGTTAGCTGTTTGCTTCAGATGACTAAAACTCCAGCACTGTGGTCACGTGAGAAGATCAGGTTTGTGACCTCCCGAGGAACCAGGATGTGCACAAGTCTCTGGGACCTGACACGATGCGTCTCAGAGTCCTGAGGGAATTGGCTGATGCGGTTGCCACACCACTTTCCATGATATTTGAAAAGCCCTGGCAGTCAGGTAAAATCCTGGCAGTCAGGTGAAGTCCCAGGTGACTGAAAAAGGGAAACATTGCACCTGTTTTAAAAAGGTGTAGAAAGGAGGACAGTTTCTTTCTGTTTCATCCATTCCTGTTTACTGAAGCTTCAGAAAATGTAATTGATAAAGAGCTCCTTGAGATGTGGGTGGTGTGTCCAGAAGAGCATCCTGGGCTCCACAAGCCAGACCATAATTTACACATTGATCACACTTCACTGAGCCATTTTCAACTAATTATCACCTTGCCTTTTGCAGATTACTAAAGTGGTACTTAGCAAAGGTTGGAGGTGCCTGGAATGCACCGTGTGTGAAGCCTGCGGGAAAGCCACAGATCCAGGGAGACTCCTCCTGTGCGACGACTGCGACATCAGCTACCACACCTACTGCCTGGATCCGCCCCTGCAGACCGTGCCCAAGGGAGGCTGGAAGTGCAAATGGTGTGTTTGGGCCTGGGGTCACAAATGCTGACTGCTGGCCTCTTCTGCTGCTCTCTGTCACTTGGTATTTGTAACCTCAGTTGAGTTGTAGCAAGGTTGTAATTGTGTCTGAGTCAGGTGTATTAAATAAAGGAAACAAAATGCTTTTGAATTATTTCATTCGGTTATCAGTCTATTAGGGAAACTGTTGTCTCCTCTTAGAACTGCTTCTTCATGCGAGAAACCACATAAGTAGAGATAGACAAAATTTTTCTTTTGAAACTCTTAGCAAAGAAAATTTCCAATTTAAAATCATTGTAATGTTCATTCCAGTGTTCAGTTGGAAAAATAAAAGGGTGCTTCACCCAAGTGTTCTCAAAATAAAACCCTGTGAAAACCATTTGTTTTTCTTGGGTGAAACACAAACAGACCAGACCTCTCACATGGTTAAGTCACCCGATCTCAAAGTGAATGGTGGCTGGAAGCAGGAACTCCTTTGACCTGTTGAGCTGTTACAAGAACCCATCTGCGTGCTTTTGCAGTTTGAAGGGAATTATTAATTAGGAACTTTCTTCTAAAAGTATAACAAATGTTAAACATTTGTGATTAAACATGTTGTTAAGTTAAAACTTAATTACTCACCTCCTTCTAAGTAGAAGGGTTTAAAACCATGAAACAATCTTGTGAACTGAAAGTAATAGATCTTTTTGTCTGTTCTGCAGGTGTGTTTGGTGCAGACACTGTGGAGCAACTTCTCCAGGTTTAAGATGTGAATGGCAAAATAATTACACACAGTGTGCTCCCTGTGCAAGTTTGTCTGCCTGCCCAATCTGCTACCGCACGTACAGGGATGAGGAGCTTATAATTCAGTGTAGACAGTGTGATCGGTAAGGATTTCTAATATTTCACGTTTATCATGTTTAAGTCTTATTTTGATTTTTCCCCCCAATCTAAAAGCATAGAGATGAAGGAAATAGTCTTGTGGTAAAGAACACTGGATTATTGAGTCTCAGAAGTCTCTTAGTAGCTCATTCCTAGTTGTACCACAGACTTAACTACCTGACTCTGGGCAAATTAATTAATCGCTCTGTGCCTCTTCCGCCCTGCCCCGTAAAAATAAAACTAATGTACCTCACAAGACTATTGTTGTAAGGCTAAATGTAGTTTAGATTGTATAATCAAAATTATTGCAATACAGGGAGAAAATTATCATACTAAAACATATTTGGGAGATTGTTTTATAGAGAGTTCCTTCCTGTGGAGGGAAATAGTTGATCTGCTGCTCCATATACAGGATGTAACACACACCACTGTAGGGGATGCTGTATATGGAAAAGCTGATTCTGTGGTTTCTCCCTGAAAGAATTCAAACTAAGCAACTATCTCCCATGTACTTGGACCATAGACTGATACTTGGGTCTCCTCAAACGCCACCTATTTCCTTTAAATTGTATTTTTTCCCCCACTTAATTTCTAGATGGATGCATGCAATCTGTCAGAACTTAAACACAGAGGAGGAAGTGGAAAACATAGCTGATATGGGTTTTGACTGTACCATTTGTAGGCCATACATTCCACCAACGAACGGTAAGAAGACGATTGAAACCAATGGCAGGTTTTGCACACTGCAATAAATAGGTCTGGGAATGTGTTACGTTCTGTGCTCTGATGGAGGTTTGGCTCATGGTAGAAGTCAGATATTTTTTTCATGTTTGTTTTAAGGGCTCTTATGGAAATGTCCTCAGCTCTCTCTCATCCTCTAGTGATTTAGGCCAGAGGAAGCCTCATGGGAATTCTGGGTAGAGTTACTGAAGATATGGACAAACTGCTAAAAGCATTTGGTATTGAAGGGGGTCAAAGGCATATCACTTTGCCAAGTGGAAGGAAGAAAGCCCAGTTCTGTAAAGTTACATCTGCAGAAGAATCTGAAAATTATTTCTAAGCAGAAAAAGTTTGTGTATTTTGATGCTTTGAGGCTGTCTGAGGCAGCAGTAGCTGTAACAACAGTCTGTGTAAAGCATTTTTCCCCTCCTCCCCCATATTTTCTTAATGCCTTTTCCTCAGCTCTCCCAGTATTCAAGACCAGAGTTTCCGTCTCTGGCTGCAATCTCTAAAAGAATTGGCCATACCTTTTTGTTCAGGAGTTGTCACTTCCTTATTAATTAAAATATGTAATTCCTTCTGATGAACTTTCCACTTCTCTGGACACAGATACCGCCAGCCTTGTTGTTCTGTATCACAGTTGTGTAGCAGTGGCACCTCAGGAGCTGAGGTTACTGCAGTTTAAGCGCATTTACAGCATCTGGTTCCATAGGATGGTGCTGGTTAATGTTCCTGTGAGTGGCCTGTCAGCAGTTAGGTTGGCCTGTGACATGATTTATAGTCTTGCTGCAAGGGTGATATCCCAGGTCTGTTTTCCTCACATGTCAGCTCAGGGAAGTTGCTGCTTCAGTGGGCTGCTTTAACATTGACACCTATTCCCATTTTTAGCATAAGCACATGAAGTGTGCATATTAACCCTTTATTGGGGTATCACGAGGGAACAGGAGGAGGAAGGTACAAGAACTAAGTAAATGTTTCAAGAAAAACTCGTACCCACCCAGAAGATGTCAGTAAGATTGGTTTTCCTGGTCAAGATCGAAGATGCCGTGAGGCATGTGCTCGAGAGGTCTGCCAAGAAGAGTTCAATAGAGCATCCAATGTCCCTTTACAGTGGCATGTCCTCATCACAGCAGTAATTGTAACTTACTGACCTGACCTTGGAGGTTTATATACTCCCTGCTCAACTACACACAGTGCTGGAATACTTCCAAGTAACCCATTTTTGTCACTAATTGAAGAGTGAGTAATGCTTCTGTATTTCTGCAAGTCACTTCATTGTAAAGGTCTGCTTTCAAAAATTCGAGAGGAAGGAGGTTTTATAAGTGGAAGAAGCAAGAAACTTGCAGATATAACACAGACTTCTGTTTATTTTGATAATGAGCTTTGACTGCTTAAAGCAAAAAGATCCAAGTAAGAAATACTCTCTCCTTTCTCTTTGGAGCTGGAAAACCTGCCTTTTAAAGATAATTAAAGCCCATTATGATATGTGAGATGGAACAGCTTCACGAGATGGTATCAGAGGTGTTTCACTTCCAGGCAGAAGCTAGTCCCTGAGTTAGTCCTTCCTGCATACCTCCATGAAGTCGTGTTGCTTAGGTTTGGGTTCCAAGGAATAGGAACCGGTCCCTTGGGATTTCCCAAGCTTTCTTTGCAGGTTTTTTTCACCTTTTTTTATAAGACAAGTGTGTCTGCTTATTCTTTTCTGTTTGGACTCAGTATTAAAACCTTTCTAACACATGTACATTTGCACAGTTGCATGTCTGAATATGTCCTTTGATGCATGTTCATAGAAATGCCTGCATGTACTTTTATATGAAATGTTTTGCTCCTCTGAAAATTTTCTATAATTTTTTGTTTCAAAGTGAGAAAAATTAACACTTTATAAACTTAAAGAAAAGTTAGCAGTAGAAAGCTTCTTAAAATGTGTATCACACTGGGGGATTCTTACTGGGATGGTTCTTGCACTTTGCATTTGATGTGTCATAGATGTGTTGCAGGTATTACTATAGGGTATTTAACGACTTTCTTTCCAGAAGAAATGAGCCCCCTCAATCTAATAAATAAACAAAACATTGCGGGTGTACTGTTGGTGAAGAGTAAATGGTTCTAGTATGTAGGTATTGAGAAAGAGCTTTCATTTCTTTTTCTTCAAAAAGTTTCCACTTTTTGAAATTTGTCGGAGCTCTTCCCTGTCTCATCATACCTTATAATCTTACAAAGTCATCTTCTTCAGGAAACAGAAAAAAAATGCAGTGTTTTTCTTCTTGAATTTACATAAATACCAAAAGCCAAAATGTAGTAATATTTGCTCCAACATAATGTATGAGAAACCTACATTACTAGGTTATTTTGAAATAACCATCTCTGATCAGTGTTTTATCAGGTTCCTTTAAGTACCATCTCTAGTTTTATGTCCTCCAGCATATTGCTGTGTCCCGTAGAAATTTTTTCAAATTCTCATGACTAGGAGCTAGCAGGTGCTTGAGGTAGCAGCGGCTTTTCTTCTGCGCTGCAATTCCTGCACGTTCAGGAGAGCTGTGTGTTCCCCTCATCCACATCCACTCCTGGACAAGTAGTTCTTGACCATCTACTCACCATTTTTGCCTTTGTGTCATTTGCCCTTGTATGCCATATGCCCCATCTGCAAATTTCACCCCTCCTCACTTACTCCCATCCTCTCATCATCCAGACTCCATCCTCCTCCCTTGGTGCTGTTTTTGTTCCTCTGCAGGATGCAGAGGAGGGACCAGCTCTGCCTGCTTTTCTGTAACCACTTAGAGCTGGTTGCAGTTTCTGAGGCTGCCTGTGTGCAGTTATTCCTCCTGGGGCTCAAGTAAACATGCCCATGGAGGCAGTGAGGATTTGGTGTCACTTACCCCCTGTCCAGAGGTGCCTGAAACTGCCAGTGAGACACATTATGGCTGGCAGGCTCTGTTGTATCATTTTCATTAAACTGCTAAAAAATTTTCTTCATTCTGAAACTTAATTCTGTGCACTTTACAAATACAGGATACAAACCCATCATAATACTATGTGTTAAAAACCAACTTCCATATTTTTATTATTTGGCACATCTATTATGTCAACTCTAATGCTCTCATGTTACTGTATTTACAAAAAAAATCCTTGTGTCATTGGCAGAGTTATGCAGGCACCCAGTAAAAAGTGCTCTGCTGGTGCTCTTTTTACATCAACCGTTTCACTCTGTCCTATATGCTGGTTTTATTTCTTCTTAGAATTGGTCTTTTCTATTACAGCCTTAAAAATGGCATCCCTTTTCTCATCATACTGTATTCTATGCAATTTTTTGCTTTCAGCTGAAGCTACTAAATGCTGTACAATATTCAGCATGTTTAAACCCTTTTCCAAATAATTGTAACAATTTTGGTTAAACTTCAGTTGAATGCCTCAGAAAGCACTTTTTTTTTCCAATTTTTTTTCCTTTGGATAGGCTTTCTCTAACAGTACTGTGCTTTTATGCTCTCCATTTTATTGATTGTAATCCTTAATCTGCACTCTGATTAGCTGCTTTTCTGGAAGTTTGTTTGATGCTGTCTTCAAACACTGTGCAGTTTTTGTGAGTGGGTCTCTGAAGGCCTCACCTCTGTCACTGTCGGCTTGTTTATTTGAGCATTTCAACTTTATTCAGTCTCCAGAACTAAAATTGTTCAGTCTGACCTGGATGAGAAGATCTCTCTGTTGTTTGACTTTTAAATTAAACATTTCAAATTCCTGTTCACAACTGTCTTTCTGAATTTCTTGTTTACCTTAGATTCCAATTCAATAATTGCTACTTCAGTCTTAAAACATGTTGTAAATTATAACCAATTAAATGAGCAGATGATATCTTATTCCAGTTTGAATAGTTCTTGCAATCTGCCTTTTTTCTGTTGTTTCAGTTCAGTGTTTTGAGTATCTTCCATTCTACAGCTTGTCCCATATTTTTGTTTCTCTCTGGCTCTGTGTCTCTTTCAAAATGTCATTTGTAATTTATTTTCTTGTCTTTTCCCTTCATTGTTGTGTTCAGTTTTTCAGTAGTTCTCATAGGCTCCTTTCATTTACTAATTGCATAGAGTATTGGTTTTCTATAGGTTATACCCTGTACATCAGTTACACATTACATAAAACTTTGAAAGCACTGTCATTTTTGAAGACAGACTTGCTCTTTCCTTAAATTTGCTTATATGCCTAGAAAACATCCTGTACTTTTCATACTCATTTTAAGTGTTACTTGGAAGCTTTTTTGCTTTTCCTGGTCTTGGCCTGGCTCCCATGGTGTGTGTGAGGTGGGGAGCAGCAGCACACGTGCCATGGTTGATGGAACCTCCCGTGGGTTCTCTGCCTCAGGGGTCTCATCTTGTGCGACAGACACAAAGGAAATACTCCAGATGTTATCTTGAGTCCTAAATTCAGCATGAGTAAGATTTCTAGGCAAAAAAAGGAAAAAAAAGTGTGGACAAACTTGCCTCTGTGGTAATGCTAACTGTGCCAAACTAACAGGTTTTCTGATTCTAGTTCAATGTTTGTGAGATAGAAGCTCTTAATTTTCGCTTGACTTACTCTGTCTACGTAATCTCTGTGTAGTTACTACTAATATTAAAAGTTTAGCCTACACGTCATAGGTGAGTGAAGTGTGATTGCAGTTCCATAGTTGAGGGAATTGGGAAGAACATTTCTACCCACAACAAAAGTAGGCTTATATTGCAGGACATTTTGATTATTATTTTTTCAGTCGCACTGTTCCACTGCTTCCCTGTACCACACAAGCTGTAGTTTTTAGGTTGAGTTTTAGCTGTTCCATTTATCAATACTCTTATCTGGAATAAGAATTGCCCTATCTAACTTCAACAGGTCCTGTATTATCTGTTCTCAGATACATCAGCCTTCTCATAAGTGCTGTGTAAGAGGCCTGACAGCACAGACACAGCGAGAATCTTGTGTGCAAAGCTCTTGGAGTGTGCTGGCCCCTCCGTGGGGAAATAGTGGTCAATACCCACTTCACAAAGCCCTCCCATTTTTAATGATTAGGGCAGCAAAAGCTGAACATCATGACTAGTGTAGAGGTTGTTTTCCAACCCATTAGATGCAGTGTATTCATTTGCCCTTGGTCCAGTAGAAGAAGAGATCATTTCCCATTGAGCTCAGTGCTATTCCAATGCCATTCTTGGCTCTAGGAAGCCGAAGAACTTCAGTTTGTATCAGGCTTGTTTTGTAGTCACATCTGTGACCCTGAGAAGCACTTTATTTTAAAGGTGCAAGTAAATAATTGCCAACAGTATAAATTAGGGAGTTCAACGGAACTGTTTGGAGGAAAATTGATAGTTTCAGTTTAAATCAAGTCACCATTTTTACAAGTTGAAATTATTTTCCTTATATTTTTCAGTGCCTTCTTTGGACTGTTGTGATTCATCAGTTGGAGCTCAGATTATTTCAAAATCAAAAGAACTAGGTAAAGAATGTAAATGCTTAATACCTGATCATTTAGCGTATTGTAAGGGTATATTTTTACATGAGACAAAAATTCCTTTTTGTATCGTTTTGTAACACACAGCATTAACTATCCTTCAGTTACCACAGCATGCTTTCCATTTTTTTTCTCATTCTCTCTCCTTTTTTCTCTTTTGCCTGCCATACCTGCACTGTAATAATTACTTAAAATTATGCTGTGATCTTGCAGTCTTCGTTGCTTGCCTTAATAGCAGTGGTGATAACACAGTGTGACTGAGTGAAGCATGTACACATGTTTACAGGCTCAAGCTGTTAGGAGGATGCAGCTTTTCTATATTTGTCTGGTTTCTAGGAATTTATAATCTTGACAAGCCTACTCACAAGTCAGTCTTTATAATGATAGCACCTAGCAGCTTCCATCATGTTAGGACAGTTTCCATCACATCAGTTGTTTTTTTTTTCCATTTGACGCCTTCTGAGAGAAGGTTCTCCCCCCAAATATTCAATCTGAAAAAGAGTATGAGATGTTTTAAAACACACACCTTTTAAGTTCAGTGTAAGAAGGCAGTCAAGTGGGAAGAATTGTGTTCAGAACCAGCTGTATTGTCAGATGTTACATGAGGAAATGTTTTTGATTAAAGGGAACAAATGTCATTATATTTGTATGTTTTCATAAGCTGTGTTATCAAATCGTGATTTAATTGGCTCCAGAGAGCTGAAGCATCATTGCAGCCTCTTCATTTTTTGGTAATTCCCTGAAGGTTCCCAAGCCTCCACTTGCAGGGCCTCTAGCACAGGTGACAAGGCCTTTCTGCATGGTGAATTAAGGAATATCAGAGTTTATCAGTAGACTCAGTTGTCACGTCAAAGCTTGCGGAGGAAGCAGTTTTGCAGGTCTTGGGACACTTGGGTTCTACCCGTGATTTTCAATTAGATCTTGAGCAGTTCACTTCATACAACTTGGTTTTTTTGTCTGCCTGTAAAATAGGGCTGATGACTTCTGTGAGATAGCAGCAGCTCTGGGAGGTTTAAGGTCGTTAATAAGATGAAGGTAAAGTGCTAAAGTGCTGAGGGCTGGATGGGGGCCTTGGCTGATAAGCAACAGGCGCCCAAAGTATGACTTGCATGGTTTTCTGCAGGCGCCAGTGATACAGAAATATCCAACAAGGCACCACTCTCCATAATCAAATTGTTCTTTCGAATGAGTCCTTGATATAAGTTGTTTCATAGCAATCTAATGGATTATTGCTGGATTTGACATCAGACTCTAAATAATAAAGCTGTAACTGTAATGTGTAAGACAGTGTCAGATATCTCTGGTGTATTTATACCAATTTCTTCACTCATGGTCAGCTCCATACACGTGGATTATTAACTCTTGTACGTGCTATTCCTAAAAAATCTAAGACTTGTAAATTAAAAGAGTTTTATATTGCTGTTATGATTCATTCAACTTTTATAGACCCACCGAAGACATACACCCAGGATGGAGTCTGCTTGACAGAATCCGGCATGTCTCAGTTACAGAGCCTCACTGTTACAGTACCAAGAAGAAAACGGACGAAACCAAAGCTTAAACTGAAGATTATAAATCAGAACAGTGTGGCTGTGCTTCAGACACCCCCAGATGCCCAGTCAGAACACTCAAGAGATGGGGAGATGGATGACAGTAGAGGTAGCAGTCTACTTTTGGCATGTCTTGTAGCTTGGAGTATTGCAGTACCTGTATGTATTGCAGATATCCCTGGGAGCTTTTATTACACGGATACTCCTGTGTTCTGTACAGAATGTTTTATGGAAATTTCTTGAATAGTCATGGCTCATTGTTGTCCATTTCAGGGATTTTCCTTGTTGTTCTGTTTATGAGTCATCCATCCTATAGGAAACTCGCCTTTCTAGGGCTGGACTGGAAACAGGAGAAGACTTTTTGTCTAGTCTTTGGGTTACCTGTGGGAAACGTTGTGCATTTGCTGAGTACAAGTGTACTCAAATTCAGTGCAAGCACTGTTTGAAAGTGGTGGCTCAGCAAAGCAGCATCTTGATCTCTGAAAAGCTGGTATTGAAATTAAGTGGGAAAGTGGAGTATAAAGCTCTTTGCTGAGAGTATTTCTCCTTTATGAAAGAAATAAGGTGACCTGACCTGAGAGTTGGTGATCTGGGCTAAGTAACACTTGTGTTGTGCAACACCATTCTCCTTACCATGGTCTGGCTGTGCATCCTGAGAAGGGTGATGGCACAATAGGTGTTAATCCCTGGCCTGGGGAAAGGCTCATTCCAAGGGCAGGTGCCAAAGTCACTGCATTGCGTAGTCATTGTGTAGGTTAGGACAGGAACAGAGGCACAAAGACCCCACCTCCCCACAATTCTGTTAATGCAACATTGCCTTGTTAATCAGATTAAATGTCATGAGAAGTTTATTTTAGCTACTGAGTGTACTTGAGATAACTGGGTAGTTCAGCCATCAGTGAAGTTTCAGTGTTAACCTGTTGATAGAAGGTATTGTTCCTGTTGTTTGATGTGCACATTCTTACCTTCTGTTGTTGACTAGAATTTTTTTTTTATAATGGCTCCCCTTTATTTCTTTATAACCTTTAAAACAGTTTAAAAAAGTTTTTTCTTTCATTTCTTTCAGTATTCACAGGATTTGATACATTATCCTAGCATTACATGGACTCTGAAATTTCATCTCTTACTTTCATACTCTCCATCAGCTAGCTTGTTGAAAGCAGAAAATACTTTTGAATTTGGAAACAACTAGTCACTTCCCTTGTTCTTTTTCAGTGGTTAATCATCTTTACTTTTAAAAATGTGTGCCTGTTTTCTGTGTGACTTTGTCTAACTTAATTATCTGCTTGTTGGCTTCTAAAGGTAGTAGCCCTTTTCAAGTAGATAACAAGATACATAGATGTGATAAGCAGGGTATGAAAGGGAGAGGCCAGAGCTTCCACAGACTTTAATTAGTTCTGGTCACCTTTCCTTGACTTTTTGAGAGCTAAAGCTCGTTCATGTGTGTGATGGTAACAGCACAGCAAGTACATGGGAGATGGGCTGCATGTACTTGTAGCTCTGGGTGTGTAGGGCTCTGCTCTGTAGAGGGGATCAGTGTCTGTCTCTGAATATCTGGGATTTTTGCATGAACATCAAGATGAATAAAGCTGTGCCATGACTTGGATTGGAGTAATGCAGTGTAGTAATTCCAGGGAAAAAAGGAAAAACCCTTATTTTGACTCTTGATGTTCCAGGTGGAAAAAAGGGGCTGTATCTGAGAGAACTGAGCTCATGGAATTTTGTTACCATCTCATCTATTGGCTTTCATCAGGTTCAGCATTTCACTGGGTGTTCTATATTTTAGAGTCCTTTTGAGAGTTGAGCTTGCTTTGGGAGCTTCAGCTTGGTGGCATTTGCAGGCCACTGGGTTTGTTGGTAGAACTCAGGTCTTTATCAGTGGGAAAGTCTGGACCATGACTCAGCCCGTGGAAGAGTGAGGGTTGCGGTTCTGCCACAGCAAAAGTGGTGTGAAAGAATCTAGCTTTGTCTGTTAAAACATATTTCTCCCTCTTTAAACTGCGTGGGGTTTTAGGCAATGTAGAATTATACACCTAAATCCAAGCAGAACATGAGAATTGCAATATCTTTTCAGGGGTGAGAGGATATTTAGCATTTCAGAAGTTTTATGGTAAAATGAAGATTTAAGGTCTTTTTTGGGGATATGAGAAAGAATTAGTTCCCTCTCTCTTCAACACCAAAGACTTTTTAATGTCATGATACTTTACATCTGTTTCTACCTCACTTTCCCACAGAATATAAACTGTTTGAATTATAGTCTTCATCTTCAAGGCTGAGTAATTCCTTCGGGCTGAATTTTCTATTATTATAGGTCAAATTCCTCTTCGTAGATCAGTCTGCTTTCAGTCAGTCACACGGCTTGAAGTCATGAACCCACTAAACTGCAAGTCATTACACTTTACCTTCCAAGTGCAGGCTGCAGTTTTTCATTGTCTTCTCAATAAAAGAAAAGCCATATCAAAGAAAACTGAGGAGGACAGGGAAGAAAAGGAGGTTTACCTTGGTAAATTGGACCCCTATTCCTTGATGGTACAGCTAGAGATTGCTCTGACACTTAGCACAGGCTTCCAAGGGAGGTACCAAAAAATGTCTTGAAAACATTATCTCATAGGAAGTGCATGTACAGATAGGATGGGTTTCCCGAAAATGTCCAGGGATTATGGTTATCTGTCACCCTTTCGAAAAGTCTGTCATTCTCAACCAGTTTCTCAGAAAACAGATGTAGACATTTTTGGAAAAAAAATCTTCTTTCCCCTTTCCAGTTAAAGTTACCATTGCCTCTTTTCTGCAGAAGGTGACCTTATGGATTGCGATGGAAAATCAGATTCCAGCCCAGAACGGGAAGCTGTGGATGATGATACCAAAGTGGCTGAAGGAGCTGATGGGATTAAAAAAAGGAAGCGGAAACCATACAGACCTGGTAGGATAAAGTAACTTAGATAATTGTGTGTCCATTGTTCATTTTTTTCTGTTTAATTCCCCCCCAAAAAAACCAAAAAAAACCATAATAGAAAACAGTATGGAATTCTGGAATATTCTACTGCTGATGGTTGACTGTAGATTTTTTTCCCTATTCTGTTTAAAGGCCCTTTTTGACTCTTACCAAAGTAAGACTCTTACCAAGGTTGCTGGTCTGCAGTACATTTGTTTTTGGTGTGCTGTCAATTATACATAGTAGTTCAGATCAATACCTTGTATTGATTCTTAACTTGATAGGAAATCGTGCTGTATTTCTATTATTGGTGAAGGACAGTTTTTTTATGTGTATGTATATATCTAGCAACACCTGAATTTCAGAGAATTTTTTGCAGTTATTTTACTTGTTTTCCAAAATATTTTAAGAGCAATTTACTAGGTATTTGCAGTTTACTTCTGACAGGTGAATTTTAATGAATTCAGTTATTGGGTGAATTAACTTATTTTAATTTGTTAGTGCAGTTGACTCTTAATTATCCTGACTGAATTAATTAACTGTGTGTCCTGGGTGCACAAACAGTTGATCTGTATCCAGGTAAAATACATCTGTTAGTTTCCATAAAATAGATCTATTAGTCATCCATTAGTTTTCTGCAGCCAACAGTTTCCCTGGGAAATGAAACAAGCCTGTGTCTGATACATTTACATGCATACACAACAACTGCAAAGGACCAGGAACTCTGCAGTTAGTGCTTAGTAAAGGATTCTGGAGTTTCAGGCACTATGAGTGTGATTAATTATCTTTTTATTTGTGATATTTCCTTCTCTAATACTGTAATTTGGAATGGTGGGCTCTCTTGAGCTGTTTGCAGTGGGTTTTTTATGGTCCTTTGAGGTTCTTTAATAGGTTTTATTTGGTAGATTGACAGCTAATTCCAGCAACTCATCAGTTTGCCTCGGGTGAGAGGAAAACCAACATCTGAAAGTTGCCAGGTTTGGTGGTTTGAACTGCCTGTGGATTTTTTAGTCCTGAAATTCCAGTCCTTTTTGATTACACATATACCCACTGAGAAATGAAAATTCAGAAATGTTTCATAAAACTCTGAATGAAAGCTCCTTAAGTATCTCAGATTCATTCTAAGACATTTAGATGCAGCAGTCCCCTTGACCTGCAGAATAATCTTGGCTCTCATTCTTTCTGTGAAAGACAGTTTTTATTCAATACATTGAATTTTTGCTTCCTTGTTAAGGTATTGGTGGATTTATGGTACGTCAGAGAAGTCGTACGGGGCAGGGGAAGACTAAAAGATCTCTCTCCAGGAAAGATTCTTCTGGATCTGTTTCTGAACAGCTGCCTGGCAGAGATGAAGGTAAGTGCAGGAGCTTGGTTTTCAATGTTTGTTCATGTTTAATGCAATAAAAACAATACAGCTCATCAGCATACATGTTTGTTGTGTTTGTAATAAATGGCTTTATTAATTCAACGGAAAATACCCATTCTTGTAACTATAGCATAGCTATAGTTTCAACAGCCAATAATTTACAAAGAAACTGAAGCAATGAATTGTAGGCTATTGTAAGAGATAAATAATGAGAATTATTATTACTATTACTGTTATTATTGTTATTATCATCATCATGATGTTAGATTTAGAGCAGTCCTCTTTCTGATAACACCTTTCTCCAGATGTGGCCCTGGCCCAGGGCTGCCTTCTGGACCATCAGTTTTATTACTCAGCAGTGTTCCCATATTCCATGTGTGTGTCTAATCAATTTTTATGTATCTGTTTATGCTCTAAAATCCTTTATTAGAGAGTTTAATGATATGTTATTGTTGCATGAAGAAATAATTCCTTTTAATTTTAAACCAGATACTGGGTATCTGAGAGTTTCATAAGCTGCCCTCATGTTTAATGTTATGGAAGGTTATTTTGTAAAAATCATTCATATTAATTGTAATACAGAAATATATTCTAGATGTATGTCATATTTACCCATCGGAGCTGTGTTTTTCCAGGGCTGAGGTATCCCTGACTTTGCTGGGTGCCTTTTCCCATGGCAGAGCCATTTTCACGCCTCTGACACCGCAGTTCTCGGTAGATTGGGTGCCTAACAAGAAGTCACATTTTATTCATGGGCCTTTTTCTCATTCTTGCTGTGTGTGATTAGACTAAATTATTCCATCCATCTGGAGTTGTTCACACTAATCTAGAAAATCTTGAGGTATCATTGAGGGGAGATGTGGAATGTGTGTAGTTCAGAGCCTGTTCCCTGCAGAGTGAGTAGAAGGAGGCAGCTGCTTCTAAAGGAGGGCTGATAGCACCCCAGTTCAAGACTCTGGCCTGTGATTTCTCCTAGAATCCCTGGTTTCTGTTCAGCTGTTGTGTTTCCAGCCTTTGTAGAGCCCTGTCAGTCTCTGGCTGTACATTTGTACAACATGGCGGAGACTGGACCATTGCTACAGCATCCAGGCAGTATTATTAAAATTTAGCCTTAAAGTGTTGTCCTTGTTTACATTTGCAGAATTACTCTGTAACGCCAAGAAATGCTTCTTTTAGCATTGCAACCAGATATTATAGCTGAGTTCCCAATTTAGGTATAGTGTTGGTGTTCTCTTTAATATTAGTATTACAGCTGTGTTTCTGCTCTGTAAATGTTATTTCAGTGTAGCAAACTGCCTTATTTCAGGTAGAGCTAAAAATTTTGTATTAAATGTTTCATTTCTGTGGGAGTCTGCTCCTTTAAGTAAAAATTTTTTTTAAATTAGCTAAAAAGCTAATTCCCCATTCTGGGTAACACTACAATGCATATTGTTAAAAAGCAGTATTCTTAAACAAGTATTCTTCAGCTGAAAGCCAGAGCTGCTTTTTGTCTGTTCAGGCACAATTACTAGTTGAGAAAAAAATAAATTAGAAAATCATTGTATGTTTTAAATCATCATAGCATGCTGAGAGCCTGGTTCTCATCAGCATTATCAGGATTTTTTGCACCCTTGTCACATCCACTCCTTTTCTCTGTAAAATCTCCCTCTCAGACAGTGCAGAGGTCACAGTGTTGGTGAACCTCATTCCACTCGTGGTGCTCTGGATATGCTGCAGGAGATCACTCCAGTACAAAGCAGCTGATTTTATTACCGTGATAATATTGTTTCTTAAATAACTTGCCACAGTTCTTAACTTCATGTAATTTGCTTTGGCAAGACAGAAGTAGCAGGACTTGAAAAGTTCTGCATTACCTGCAGTGTTTTTCTTGCTCTGTTGTAATAAAATACTGAATGATTGATGAGCACTGTGTGCTTTTGTGTTTATTAGAAAAAGCAGTGCCACTTTGAAATATGACAGCTGAATAAATGTGCAATTTTTCTTGAAGAGCTTCTTTATAGATTTCTTTTCCTAGGGTGTTCATTATTTATATGATAGCTTTTTCTCAGATTTAAAAAAAAAAATCAGTTTTTTACTTTTAATCTGAGAAAAAAACTGTGTGAAATGAAAGGTGGTTAATGAGTAACTCAACATTGATGACCCTGGAGATACCTTTTCAGTGGAATTGTCTTTTCAAATATCTGGTTGAATGGCACCCAGAATTTCTCTCAAATTACTAAACTCTTATATTACTTGGGGATACAGAAGTTAAAGGTCTGTCTGTACCTACGAGGTACAAGGGAAGGATGTGACTGGTGTCACATCTGGCATTTCCTGCTGCCAGAGCTTGGGTGGGCAGGTGGGAATTCACAGCTGGATAAAAACCACCTTTGGAACACGTACAGAGTGATGTACAGTGACCCATGCATCCATCCACATGTGCTGCCACCGTACCTTCAGAGCAACATAGTGTTTTATTTATTTGTGCCTGAATGTTCCTCTCTAGGTTGGGCAGAACAGCTGCCAGACACTCCGGTTGAAGAGTCTACCCCAGCTTCGGAAAGTACTGAGAAAATAAAAAAGCGTTACAGAAAAAAGAAAAATAAACTCGAAGAAACCTTTCCTGCCTACTTGCAGGTAAACCTGGTGATCTACTCCTTGTGTTGTAAATCCATTTAAAAACCTAATCTTCGTGGATTGTTTAATAGTTCATTTAAACCATTAATGTTTCTTTTCTGAGTCCAAATTGATCATTCATATGACATGGGTTTTCTGTAAAGAATGTTCATGAGCATGTACAGAAAACTGCATATTATGTGAAGTCTCCAGGATTCTGGTATTTCTTCTCAGTGTGTTTGGATCTCTACTCCAGGACACTCTGCTCTATCTCTTCATGTTCTGAGAGCTGAGATGGGGCAGAAAAGTAATTTCTTTGCTGTCTGAACTGACCCATGATGTTTCCACATTCAGCCCTGTAGGATGTCTTACCTGATCATGCCACTTCCTCAACTTCTTATTTTGCTTTTTGAGGATTATAGAACATGATTTGATAGGGGAGACTTGTTTTCCACCAGTTCTGTGGATTTATATGCCCTGCATCTCTGTCTCACAGCAATGTGTGCTCTTTTAATTCCATGGTGTCCCTAGCAGGGAAGAGGCAGCAGTTGTGGATAATATTACTCTTGCAGGTATTAATGGTGATTGAGCAATTCATCTTCCATTAACCAGGTTATAAACTGACTGGTTTATATATTTCTCTCACTGAGAACATTATTTGGCTTCTTCTTATTCTCAGCCACCTTCTTCATGAAAACTTTTATTATCAGGTAGATGTTTATTGAACTTCATGGTATCAGCTCTGTTTGGATTGAAAGCAAAGAATTAACAAAAAATTTGTATTTCATAAGTAGGGAAGTGATGTGGAAAGAAAATACTTTAACAGCATTTCCTTTGGATTAATAAGGATAAATATTTTTACATTTTACTCTTGTAGAACATGGAATATTTCTTAGATTCTTCATTTGTATTAGAATAACTGATACTGAAAAATCTGTTTTTAGCTTTATTTTTATAACTGTATCATAAATCAAGACTTTAAAGACAATATGAAAATGGAAAGGATTGTTATATAATGAATAAAGGTAGACTGGAAAATCTGATAAGTTGTTGTCAAATTACTGAGTTTTCAGTCTTAGGGTGAGTGAGAGCTGTTATATAATATTTTAAAAGCTACTAATGTGACTTAAACATCTCCAGGTGTTTTGTTACTGCAGTTAGACATGAGAATGATTTTGTGAAATGCAGTATAGGGCCATTCTCAAAATTGAACTGCAGTTCTAGATCAAGTTGCCCACTAATGTTCCCCTTCTTCAGCTTTTCTTTTTGTGCCAGGAAAAATACTTTAAATACTGAACTAATTGTGATAGATAATAACACTGTATTGGTACAGTGTGTGTGCCACGTGTAAGAAGACTAAAGTTTTTCTATATAATCTAAGGTGTGAATTTAATCATAAAAAATTGGTAATGTAGCTTCCTCAGGTGAGTTGTAGCCGCTGTAGCCACTCAGCCTGGAAGAGATATTGCCATACTGGAGGGCTTGTGAGGCTGACACTGTGCTTTTATCTTTCTAGTAATCACTGGCTTTTAATTTTAACTTTGCCATTTACCCAGCTTTTTTAATGAATCCAGTGTTCTTCCTACATTGAATCATTTTGTCTCCTTTGCAGGAAGCTTTCTTTGGGAAAGACCTACTGGATACCAGTAGACAGAACAAGATGAGTTTGGATAATTTACCTGAAGAGTCACTTCCACTTTCATGTAAAACAAACCTGGCCTCCAATTTTCTGGATCCGTCATCTGACCCCCTTCTTAGCTCCACCTCCACTCCAGCTCAGGCAAAACTGGGACCTCAAGGTATACAAACCTAAAGTTAGTGATGATTCAGTAGTTTGATTTTATTGTGGTAACTGGAGCTTTTCCGCTCTCTTTTCCACTTTTCTCCCACTGTTTAGCAGGTGTATTTTTCAGCATTCTGTGTGTGAACTGTCCTTGGGAGGTTAAGTTACACTGATATTTAGGATATTCAGCTCGAGGGCTCCAGCTGTTTCAGAGAGAGCAGTGGGTGACACAGCAATTGGCACTTAATGCAGATTTGCAGCATCTTGAATATAACATCCGTGGCCATAAAATCCCTGAAAATTAGTTGTGTAAGAACAAGCATACAGATCCATTATAGAAGAAGACATAGATACTCTCATTAAAAGATATTTTTAGTAGTCTAGTGAATACTAGTTGGATGAATATCATCCAACTTTCCTTTTCTTTACAGTTTTAGATTATTTTAGGTTGCCAGTCTCCTTGGAATTTTTGTTTCACCATGTCCTCTCTGAACATGAGTGCCCTTTCCAGGTACAGTTCGTAGCCCCTAGGCAATCTTTTGCTTCTGCTATTGCAAAACCTTACTGAAGGCTCTGCTGGGAGTTTTGCAAGTAGCCAGAGGGCTGTAAAGTGCTGCTGAAAGAGCAGCCTCACACAAAAGAACAATTAAAACCTTACTGTCTCCTTCAAATTATTTTTTTCTGTCACGTAGTGTATGCTGTTGGCTACAGGTGTGTTTATTTTCAAAAATTGCTACAATTTCTTGTGTATATTAGTTAATTTATGCCTTGTGTTTCAGATCATCCCCAAAGTTTTTCCATCTAAAACTGTTTGCACACAGTGACATGGTTTTCCCCTGTCCAGAGAGTCATTTGAAGAAAGGTCACTTATTTGTGATTGTTACTCAGTGAAAATCTGCTAAAGGAGAAGTGAAAGGCTACATTATAATTTACCATTGATTCTTACACAGTTGAAGTTGTGAGTAATAGAGAATGCAAAAAGTTCACTTTCTGTGAGGGGGAAACTGCTGCACATGGAATGCTCCATGGGCTGTATTTTTTTAGTTCCAGCATTACTAGAAGATAGGTTCACTCTGGCTTTTTTCCACCCCAGCTTTCTTTTGGAGCCAGACAAATAAAACTTCAGAGGTATTTGCTGGCCTGTCGAACTGAAAGATTGAAGTCACTAGTGTGTTCATGTATTATGGTAGTACAGGGTTTTAGAAATTCATGAAGTTGATGTTAATTTAATATTATATTTTTCCAAAGTTTTAAAGTTCTTTATAAAAAAGTGGAGTTGTAAAACTTGGCAATTTCCTCTTCTTTTTATTCAGAAAGAAATAATAAAGAGGTGGCTGTTAATAAATAAATCACTAGCAGTGGCTTTAGTGGGTAACCTACTGTCTTTCCCATTTGACATGTGAGAGACTCAAAGGACAGTGCTTTCTGGCCACAGGAATGTTCTCAACAATTCTCTTCCAACTGCTCCGATTTCCAGCCAGAATTGTGTCTGGATGGAGCTGTTTGTTGTAGCCGGAGCGCCGGTGGGTGAAGTCATCTGCCAGTATTGATCAGTTCCACTCTTTGCCTGTGACTTTTCGGGATGCAGTTATTTCCACAGTATCATCCCCACGTATGAGAGACCCTGGTTAATTGGCAAATTGCTGAGCTCCCTTCTGGCTGGATTTGCAGAGGAGCTGGAGATGAGAACAGTGTCCCAGAGCACCTGTGATGTTTTCATCATTTCCATACTGGCTGTGGAGCAGGAACAACATGAACTGCTTGTTCCCTGCCCTGGGGAGCTGCAGGACTGTGTTGTCACCAACTGTGCTGTTTTCCTTCAGTGCCACTTCCCACGAGGAACTTCTAACTCCCATGAGAGTCCTTCCTTAATTGCACAGGTCTTTTCCACAAGGAAAATGTTCTCTTGGAGACTCCACTTGTGTAATCCCAGGATTAAGGGCTAGATATGTTTGTTCATCTTCCAGAGAGCTCTCAAGCATCTAAAGGAGTGACTCTGTCTCCTCTGCTTTCCAGCGTGTACCAAGGACTGCTGGGGAGGGCAGCGAAGGGTTCAGGCAGCTCCTGAACTGGCAGTGCATTTCAGGGACATGTTCTGTGATTTGTTTGTTCTCCCAACCCCTTGGTTAAGGGTAGCTAAACCTTTCACTAACCAAGATTGCAGTAGTAATGGGGATTGGCAGAGCTGGACAGAAGAGTGGTTTGGAAGTCCTTTCTTTGCTGTTACTTTCTAGAGACTCTGACTGAAGTGAGCTTTAGGGCTCCCAGCCCTGATTTTTGGCTGGCAAAGAGATGGCAGGTTTTATTTTCAGTTACAAATTTCTTGTGTTTTTATAACACATGTGACACTCTGTGCACTCCGTTCTGCATGGCACCAATCCTTAAAATCACTTCCAAGTGCTAGAGCAGAGTGCAAAGGTTTGCTCATGGGGACAACACCAGATCTCCAGGGTCTCCCTTTGTGTTTGTTCATGGTTGAAGGTGTTGATTTGGATCTGTTGCATTCTGAGAACTGTCTGCATCTCTCTTGAGCTTCCTGACCTGTGTGTCCCTGATGAAAAAGAGACCTCTTGATGAGGTGTGTTCCGTGAAGGCTTTGTCAGTGTGACCTTTCCTTTAGTTTTAAATAGCTTAAATTAAGTGTATTTTTTTCTGGAAATGATGAAAAAGTCATCTGTTCAGGTGAGGTCTCCAGAGAGTACTAAAGAAATTGTTCCTAGACAAAAGGAGAGGAGTTCTCTGAGTCTTTGCCACTGATTCAGGTGCTGCTGGGACATTCTATAACCAGAAATGTTACTGCGTGGTTGAACATCTTGGGATGGCTGCAGCCTGGGGAGAGGCATTTATATGATTTTAGAACTTCATAAATAAATAAAAGTAACTGCATTTGAGGGATCAGGATCACAAGATAGCATTAGAGCTGTACTCTCTTAGAGATCCAGCATTACAAGCAAATTATTTTCCTTTTTGCTTTGCCTTGTCTTTCATCTCCATTCTGAAAAAAGTCAAATTAATGAGCAGTATTGAGCTATTTGTTTGGCAGCAGATGTCAACCAGCTATTGATTCTGATCTGAAGCAGCTGACTCAAGTGATTTAGTTGTTTCCAAGATAATATTTAACACACATGGAATTAAAACAAGGAAAAAATAGAAGAAAAGTAAAAATATGCTTTAGTTTAGATGTCTTATGTGAGTTTTATGGATTATAGACTCTGTTCCTCTGCTGTCCCCAGCGCTCAGCCTTTTTATGGCCTTAACAAGCTCCATTTTGAAAGCAGGATGTTTTTTTCCAATTTACTTTCTCTGAAGGCCACTATGGAGTCTGATTGCCTTCAGAGTTAGAGACCCTCTCATTTGAAGCCTGAATTTATTCATGGCCGGTTTGTAGCTATGGGTGGTAAACTTTGTATCTTTGAACCAGTATATCTTTTCACCTGAGCTCTTCCCAGCTGCTTATACAATATAGTTATATTCAGATTAGAAGTTGAATTTTTAGGGACTGCTCCCAAGCACAAGGGCTATGGAGAAAAACACCATAACATAGAATGCTAGAGAAGAATTAAAGGCTGTTTATACAACCCCAGTGCTTCCTTCACATGGGACTTTTTCTCCCTGATGCTTACCTGCCTTCAAGTAGGAGGAGTTCAGGAAAGTTAAAGAAGGGCTAAAATCAGTCCTTCAGCCAGCTGAAGTCATTACATCACCTTGTGGTGCCTGGTGTTAGTTACTTGCAGAATTAGACCAAATTGCCAGAAGGAAAATGAGTATCTAAAAAAACCCCAAGCAGACTTAAAAAAAACCCCAAGAAGCAACCCACCAAACCCCAACAACTAGGTTTTGTTGGAAACCTTTTCATTTAACTGTACTTTTTATCAGCTACACAAAATAACTGTGCCTGCAAAGTGATGTGGTTTTGAGACACTTCTGGATAGTTTTACTGGGATCAATAGGAGCTGTATTTTATACATACATTTAAATGGACTGGTCTGCACTGGCATATTAATCCACCTTGTTGAGTGGCAAATAGAAAATCTGATTTAATTAAGGTGGTATCATCCTGACTGCTTTAAAATGGGTAAATATGAAGAACAAAAATAGTAAAATGAAGAAAAATAATTTTCTTTCTGACTTGGTAATGGACTAAAGGAAAAGGGTTGTTTCTGAAAAATAGCAGAAGGAACTTCTAATTCATTGTTAAACTTAGCAGCTTGGAAAGTAGCCTCATGACAGCAGTGAACCCTTGGCACCAGGCTCTGAATTAAACTGTGTGCTTTCCTGGGGCAGTTGGATTGTAACAATGGGAAATACATCTATATGTGTGTTTTTAGACTTTCTGGATGTTTTTTCGACCGGGTCATGTGTTTGTTTTCCACATTGTACATTTTATAATTTATATTAATCCCTTTTTTCTGTTTAATTATATGCATATTGGCTATCTTATCATGTTTCATTAGTCTGGCAATGATTGCTCATGTCATGATAGTCTGCAGTTTTACTGAAAAATATTTTTCTCAACTTTTATTGGTTTGTCAGATGTTTTTTGCAAATGTTGCACATCTGTAATAGTCCAAAACAACTGGTTAATAAAACCATATGGGCCATTTGGAGTAATGCCTCTCTAAAGAATTGGAGGTCAAGAAGATAATAGTATCCAGAATTTAATATTGAAGAATTTTTATTAGAATTTTAACTGGCTAGACCAAGCCAGTTTTTCCTAGATGGCAAAGAAACATGACATTTCTACCTCTGGCCTTTCTCACTCCTTCAGGTTTTCTTCTGATCTTAAAAGTAGCATCTTCAATTTCCATTTATTTACTCCTGCTTCTTACTGTTAGATTTCATTTCCCTGTCAGGGTGTAGTAATTAGTTGCTCTTGCATTAAGAAGAAAGTGGTGGTAAAAGAAGTAACTGATTTACCTCTAAAAAAAAAATCCCCTTTGGTGATTTCCTGTGAGCTGTATCCTCTATAAAACCTATCTGTTGACTTTCACACTCACAGGCCTTTGTGTCTTAGAGATTGCAAGCTCAGAGAAGATCTTGGGATTTTTTTTTTCCCCTGCAATCATCCAGTCTTCATTGCCCATGATGTGATGACATTACCGCTTGTAGAAACACTGAACAACGTCAGCACGTGCGGATGGCTCCGTCCTGGCAGGGAAGGGACACTGGACAGCGCAGTTTCTGACCCCAGGGTCACTTGCAGTTTAACACCATACAGAAGGCCCTTAGAGCCTGGTACATGTGTTCGGGTTTGCAGCTCGAGAACATCACCAGAGTGATGGAGAAATGTTGATTTTGTTTATTGCATCCTCTACAGGTGGCACTGACGATCCTTTAGCTGATCTTTCTGAGGTCTTAAATACTGATGATGATATTCTTGGAATACTTTCTGATGATTTGGTAAAGTCTGGAGATCATTCAGGTATGTGTGTCCATGGGGTCTCTCCACTGGTTGTTCTCTTTTTTCCTCCTCTTCATTTTGGATGTATTTGTTGTACTTTATCTATAGGTTATGCTCGAGGTCATTTCAGATATAATTTTCATATCTTAAGAATACCTCGGTTTGGAACGGTTTTGGTTTATTCTACCAAAAAAAATGCCCAACCTTGTCAACATTTTGTTTTTACTCAGCTCTTTGCTTTGCTTCTTAAGAGAGGATAAAATGTAGCTGCCGTTGTCTCTCATACCTGCGTAGCTTTTTTCAGCATGCAGCTTTTTCTTTGCTTTTTTTTGTTTTCGTGTTGTAATCATCCATTTTATCTGGTTTGGGTCCTGTAGGTCTTGATTTATGCACTTTCCAGGTTGAGAACTCACCCTCCCCATTTGGTAAGAATCTAAACAATGGATGATCCATGGTTAGCAGTAGCCCTCTTTCCTAGTGGTTTTAGCTGAAAGAACTGCATGTGTAGAAACTACTTCTCCTTTACTGTGTCACTAATTCATGTTTCATTTTCCACTCTGTAGTGTTTGAGTCTAACACGACCTCTAAACTGCACTCCGCCTTTAAGAGTCCTGCATCAAGTTTTGCTTACAGTTTTTGGCTTTCCTTAGTTTTTTGTGTTTCATGATACAAACCCATGCATTTTCTTGCTGCCACTGTAAATATTACTTCCTGTAGTAGTGTGTAGTTTTTATCATAGTGGTATATTTTGTAAATGAAAAGCATTTTTATCAATGTGAGTATCTTAAAGCATGATTAAAGCGGTCAGCATCAATCCTTTTGTTTTCACTGGATAATGGTTCATCACTTTCTATAAAAGACAGGTTGACAATAAGAAGAATGGCATGTTTCATTATTTTAAATTTGGGGTTATTTGGTATCTATTACAGAAGTATATTTTAAATACTGAAGGATATAGTTCTTTTTTCCCGGATTTTTCTCATTTGAGAGATTTACTGACTTGTAAGTGATGTTAGGAAATTTATGTAGTAAGTTACGTTTTCTTAGTAGCAACAAATCACACTTGGATGTAAACCGTAATAGTCATGGTTTGTTTTTGAAATAGAAACTTCTATAACTTGTTTTATATTGGCTTCAACAGCATTTCAGTAGATATTTTATGTAATATTTAAAGTGAAGAACATTTGGAGTGAACTGTAAGGTACATGAGGATGAACCATGTTTAATACTGATGTGGTTCTTTTGAAAATGTGAAAAATAATTAAAGTGAAACTATATACTGAAACATATACATTTAAAAGCATAGTGAACCTAAACTCAGTAGTCTTATTTCCCGTTCTTTCAGTTGCATTATATTCAATTAACATTCCTCAAACAATACAATAAACTGGAGGTAAATAGTTGGCAGGTTTTTTACATCTTCTAACCAATGTTTGTTTTGCCTTACCTTTCAAATAATAGAAAGCCCTGATTTAGCTGACAGCTCAATTCTAGGGGAAGAAACCAGGGTTTATGCTCTTGATTCAATACTAATAAATTTTTTTATTCATGTCTAATTTAATATTCTTTCTTCCTTCAGCTGGACTGGATATTGGCCCCATCTCTGATGACCCTTCTTCTCTGCCTCAGCCAAATGTAAACCAGAGCTCACGGCCACTGAGTGAAGAGCAGTTGGATGGAATCCTCAGTCCAGAACTGGACAAAATGGTCACAGATGGTAATTTTTTTGTCCTTAATCTCGGTCTTCTAGAGAACTTAAGTAGAAATCATCTTTTCTTTTTCCTCCCCCCCAAATGACTGCTCTGTGTATTGTAACATACCTATTTGGACTTGGTTGCACAATTGCTTTTATTGCTTCCTCTGATGATTACTTACCCTGTGTTGCCTTTACTTTGTCCAGGTGCTATTCTTGGCAAACTGTACAAAATCCCAGGTACGTGTTCTGATCCTCCTTGTCTTTTATGGAACAGAGTTCCGAAGCAATGCCAGCAACTCATGCGGTGTGTTTTTTTCAGAGCTGGGAGGAAAGGATGTTGAAGATTTGTTCACAGCTGTGCTGAGTCCAGCAGCCCCACAGCCAGCTCCTCTACCACAGCCTCCTCCTCCACCGCAGCTCATGTCTTTGCACAGCCAAGGTATGTTCCTCTGGTGCATTTGTGAGCAGCAGCCTGGCCAGGAGAGTTGTGCATCTCTTAAATGCTGATGTGGAAGTAGGACATGCCTTATGCTGTGCAAAACTGTGGAGTCTGCCATTGTTAATTTGTGGAATATTATTCTAAACCTGATCTGAAAAGAGTATGTAAATACTGCTAATAAAAAAGGACAGTTACTTGAGGTTTTTCTGACATATTGATGCTTTTATTTTAGCTGACACTTTGATGGTTTGGAAATTAGTCTGTGATAAAGCATGTGTTCTCTTCTGACTCTACTCTTTAATTACTTT
The DNA here is from genome assembly GCA_013400915.1 of Pardalotus punctatus. NCBI lineage: Eukaryota > Metazoa > Chordata > Aves > Passeriformes > Pardalotidae > Pardalotus > Pardalotus punctatus. Next base: position 86,826 of record VZTX01004909.1, on the reverse strand, counting down.
TGAGTACCTCCTCAAGGGTAAGGCAAGAGTCTGTATAACACTGATTTCCTGAGTCTTAATTTCTGTAAGAATGCAGTTGAACATATTAGCTAGTCTTAATAGAGGGGAGACTAAATAAGTTTGAAATTTATCTTGGAAATTGTAATTTATTTTTCTTCATTACTACTAAAATTATCATGAGTTGATACAGCATATTCTTACTCTTACATTGAAGGCAAGGGATTCATTCCTTGAATTGATTGATTTAATTTATTGTTGTTACCAGTAGAGCTATTTTTTTAAGCAGTACATATGAGTATAATTAAATGTGCTCCTTTTCTCATCAGACACCGCCTCTAGTGGGTTTTCCCCGAGCTCATGTAAAGAGTGCCCACTCTTTTATACTGGTACTACAAAAAGTACCATGCAAATTGATTTCATCAGTGAATTAATCATATGAAGAAAAGTGATTTGTTTCCTAGTTGGATCTATTTTCATAAAAAGGAAAGACTTCAGAAACTCTGAGAAAGGAAAACATTGAAAGTAAACGAGTTGATTTAAAGCAAAAGATAATGCAGGTACCATTGCGTGTTTCCCAGTTACTTCAGTACTTGGGGATAGCTCAGCATTTGAGCTCTGTAAGATTGTTCAGCTCTTCCCTGTGGGAGCTGCCATGATGACAAAGTTTTAAATTTACAGTTTGGTTCTGTTACAGTGGAATGATCCACGTGTTTCTGTGAGATAAATGCTTCAATAGTGGGTCAGCTTGCATCAAGTTTCAGCAATTTCAAATAAAATTATCGCTCTCGTCTCATAAAGACATGTGATCACACAGTGCAAACCAGAGGCTTGCTTCTCCATCTTGTTTGTTTGCCAGGTCTTTACAGAGTACTGTGTACTCTGTTCGCCAGCTGTAATAAAGAACATTCTCTTAGATTTTGTGTTACTTACAACTGTAGTTGCTGCATAGCTTATATAACCTTTAGATCAGAAACAGTCTCCTAAAATGGGAGAATCATACAGTGTCATCCTGCAGATGCATCTAATTCCTGAGCTACTTCTGTGCTTTTAAGGAAATATTGGGGCAACAGTTATAATCTCACTTAAGTGATGGGATCCAAAGGCTAGAGTTAATTCTGTGTAGTAACATCTGCAAATACCATCTGCTGGAATGAATCCGCCTGTGCCACATTTGTAATACTGTAATCAAATAAATAACATTTTCTGCCTTCGTACTGCTAGACTGGACATTTAATTAGAAAACGCTAACGCTCATTTGAGTAGAGTTATCTGTTTCATTGGTTACAAATTAGAGAGTTAGTAGATAATGAGGCTTACTTTGGTACAATGCTCAGGAGTCTCAGAAGATGAGATATTTAGTTCAGGTGGCTAATGATAATCCTGCAAGGACTGAAAACCACCTTTTCCATGGCTCACTGCTTGGATCTGGGTGTAACACACATGAAGACTACTAGCTTTTAAGAATATAGCCTCAATATAAAGGGCAGTACTGTGGCGTGGCCTGCTGCAAAAGTTTTGGAAATACATTTTTGAAAAAAATCGTATTTCAGACAAGAAAAAAAAAGCCACTGCATGGGGATGTGATACAGTAGAAAAAATCCTTTAAGCCTGTAGGGAAGCATTTTAAACTGATGTAAAATCTTCTCTGAAAATGTTAGGTCAGCGCTGTGAAATTTTAAAGCGATTAGTTTTTCATTAGAGGAGACACTGTCTTCTCAATTAAAGGTTCCACCTCTGCCTTAGAAGCAGTCACCCTTTAAAATAGTGATTTAAACTTCTTCTTTCTAGGAGAGAATGCGTTTCCAAGAGTGCCCCTCATGAATGGTCTGATCGGCCCCAATCCTCATCTCCCTCACACAGCCCTGGCTGCTGGAGGTGGGCTGGGCACCTTCTCTCCCATTACACAGCAGCCATACACTGATACCAGGTAAGTCCAGATGAGGAATAAAAATATTTCGTGTATTTAGCATTAAAAAGAAGTGTTAGTAGCAAAATCACTTGGAGAGTGTTGTTATTACTAATAATGTGACACTATTAGTTCTTGACAACCGCCACAAAACCTTGTGTATTCTTGCAGCGTGCTCACTGCTGAAATAGCAAACAGAATAAAGTACTTTGCTAATTGAGGGTTGGTTTGTTTTGTTGTTTTTGTACAATCTGTTAAAAGAACCCTTTTTCTGGTCTGTCAGGGATAAGACTCCAGCGTTCAATCCGATGGTGAGTGATCCAAACAGCTCATGGGCACCAGCTGCTCCACCTCTGGAAGGTGAAGGCGATACCATGTCCAATGCTCAAAGAAGCACCCTGAAGTGGGAAAAAGAAGAAGCTTTGGGTGAAATGGCAACTGTAGCACCTGTTCTCTATACAAATATCAACTTCCCTAACCTGAAGGAGGAATTCCCGGGTGAGTGATTTACCGAATCAAGTTGAGTATATTTCAGCAATTGGTGCATCTTGATTTGAAAGTATCTAAAATAGACTTATCATAGCCTTGTGTATTGACACATTTTTTGGTTGCAGACTGGGCTACTAGAGTGAAGCAGATTGCTAAACTGTGGAGGAAAGCAAGCTCTCAGGAGAGGGCTCCCTATGTGGTAAGAACAATTCCCACCTGCATTTGCATACTGCACAAAAATATATGTTTCATTTCTAAGGTTGTGTTGTTTTGATTTGTTTTTAATAACTCAAGTTCTAGGCTTAAGGAAAGTTCCCTTACTCCAAGAATACTTTTGTAATTTAGCTTCTAACTCCGAATACTTTCAGTCTTGGAGTAAACTCTGTTAGTACTGTGCAGTCTAAAGACATCAGCTGAGATGAGAACATTTTTGGCTCCAATAGCCCCTCAGCTTGATTTGATTCATGCCTCAAGGCTTCTTTGCTCTGTCTCTTTCTACACAGGATCTCACAGGTTTCTTCAGAAGGATAGTAACAACTGATTGTGAGATTCCTCCCCTTTCATCATCCCCTCTCACTGGACTATTCTTTTTTGCCCCATTAGAGTTGCTGAAGTCTTTCAGCTATTGAACTAATAATTCCAGAGGTGTCAGTGTCATATCCCTGCTTTCCTCATTTACTTCTACTCCTTGTGTTCTTGCTTTACTGTTCCCCTTCTGTGCTTACTCTCTTGTGTTTCTTTGTGATGGAAACTATGCTGGTACCTTCCATTTTGTGGGGAGCGTGAAGGACTCTATTTTTCTTTCAGAACTCATTCAGCTTCTTCACATCTGAGTCAAGTGAACACAGGTATTTGTAGCAGCTGTATGAAGTTACATGGTCATTGATTCTGCAGGACTTCTGTCATTCAAAGAGGGTGACCCTTTTGCTTTGTTGAAGCCTCTGTTGAAGCCTGTGTGCATTCAGATCTCAGAACCTATATTATTGATTCTTTTAGGGCCTTCCCAACCATTGTTAGCAATTGTACTTTTCTTTAATTTCTTGTTACATCTCTGTTCTCTCCTGGTTCTCATCTTTGTTTCTTCAGAGCAGCAATTGGAGGATCACTCAAACTTTTCAGGTTTCTGTGGATTTTGCAGTTTTCAGTCTCTTAGCCTTCCCCTACCTGCACTTTTTAATATAGTCCCATCAGTAATCAAATTTGATTCCTCTGCATGTTGATGACTCAGAGTTTAGCAGTACTAACATCATCTCCTGCTGTCCAAATTTGAAATTCCCCTTTTATCTGACAGCTTTTTAGAGGATAAATCATATTCCAAACTCATTGTGGGTAGTGGAGTTCTTGGTCTTTCTGAAACGCTTTCCACTTGAAGGATTACTTCTTTGTTTTCTTCTTTGTATCACTGGGGCATCATCATTATTCTACTTTTTTTACTCAGTGTTGCAATTTCAGCACCCTTGGACCTCTATGTCATCTTTCCCATGCTGTGATTAATCTTGGTGATTCCTTCTTTGTAGTTATTTATAAGGTAATACCCACTTACATGGGTGGCATTTACCACTTCACAATTATTTCTATTACTGATTGCTTTATTTTTCATTGTTCTTAAAAAGTGCAGTCCTATCCTCGTGATGATTATCCAAAAGTCAGCAGCAAAAATTATTTCCCTTATGTACAGGAAGAGAGTGCAAGCTCCTGCACACCAGTATTTACACAGCAAGACGTGGTTAATTCCTCTGAGAACAGTCCTTGTGCTTCCACCATGCAGCTCCTGTGTTCCTGGTGCTGTGCACACAAGAAGCTGCTGTGGTGCCTCTCCTGAGGGGCTTGCGCTCTGGGGGGATGAGTAAAGGCTGAAGTGAAAGTCAGAGGAGTGTTAGTAAATTTTCACTGTAGGCTTTTTACTTTACTTAGTATGCACAATCCCATCACTTATAGGGAAAAATGACAGTGATTTTCCTGCTGCCGTGACATTGGTGCTCTCATCCATGTCACTGTTTCATTGTTGGGGGGGACGTGTTAAAGCCTTTTCCTCTAGGCAACCCCTGTTTGACAGCTGCAAATGAATTTGTGAAAAAGAGAATGTGAGGGTTTGGTTCAGAAAAGAAATTACATCCTAGATTGGTGGTAAAACAGACTCTTTGAAGCTTCCATTAGATACTTTAAAGTGTCACTATGGCTGTAAAATGCCTCATTGAAGAGGAATTGCTGTGTCTCCATACAGTTTTCCTGATCCATAAGCCCATATCCTATGTTTATACTGTTAACCGTTAACAGACTCAGATCTTTGGAGGTCATTTAATGGAGTAGACTGTATTTTTCTTGTCATTGAAGTTCTCCACGTTAGTGGCCTTTATTGATCCAAATATCATCTGTTGTGCTCAGTCTTCAGATTGTAGAGCACAGTAGTTTGTGATTTGAAAGGTAAACTGGTAGGATTAATGATTTCTTGACACAGCACAGTGCCTGGAACAGACACTCTCCTGTATAGAAAAGCTTTGCTAATAGGTTTAGTAATTTACTAATTGTTAATAACCTCAGTTCCTTCCATATGTGTTAAGCACAGAATTTCTATAGAGGTGAAGTATTCTCCGTTTGGAATTCCTTTTGAAGTGCATAATGTCATTTCCATGAGGATGCGTGTGATTAAAACAGGCTGTACAAATTACTTGGTGATAGATTTTGTAGGAATGAAAGATGCAGTGTGCACACCTAGTAGAAGAAAATAAGGCTAACTGCATCTTCTTTTTCCAGCAAAAAACCAGAGATAATAGAGCTGCTCTGCGCATTAATAAAGTACAGATGTCAAATGACTCCATGAAAAGGCAGCAGCAACAGGATAGCATTGATCCCAGCTCACGCATCGACTCTGACCTCTTTAAAGATCCATTAAAACAGAGGGAATCGGAACATGAGCAGGAATGGAAATTCAGACAGGTGTGTTGCATTTAAGGTGTTTTGTTATTTTCTTCCTGCTTTTTATTGAGTTATCAGAATCTGTTATAGTAAAATCAGTTTGAATCTTTGTAGAAGAGTGTAAAGTCAGCCATTCTGCTTGGGAAGAAAATAAATGTTATCAGAAGATAAACAGCTTGTAAAAATAACTTTTTCTTTAAATGTTGACTCTTAAATCCTATATATTATAGAAATAGGTTATCCTTTCTGTGCATGGCTGGCTAGTGCAGTAGTTTGTTTCTACATGCCCTGTATTGCAGTAACATTGTCCTGCAGACTGCTGCCTCACATGGGGCTGGGTGTCTCTCAAAGCCCACACCAGCACTGCATGTAGTAACCTTTGTCTCCAGAGTATGAGGTTGGAAAGCAGGGATGCTCTTTAGGCAGCCTGGGAAATGCTTATTCCCAGGCAAGCAAGATGAATGTCAAGGTGATTTATTTACAAATACCTGGACTCTCTGCTCCCATTGCATTTAAAATTTGCGATTATTTGTAATTAATCTTGGATGTGTCCTGAAGTTTTAATTGTAGAATCAGTCATCAGAAAGATTTTGTATACCCTAAACTTAGAAGTGTAACGTTTTTCTTCATAATTTTAAAACAGCAAATGCGGCAAAAGAGTAAGCAGCAGGCCAAAATAGAAGCCACACAGAAGCTCGAACAAGTGAAAAATGAGCAGCAGCAACAGCAGCAGCAACAGCAGCAGCAGCAGTTTGGTTCACAGCAGCTCCTGAACCAGTCTGGCTCAGACACACCCAGCAGTGGGATCCAGAGCCCCTTAACGCCGCAGACCGGCAATGGAAATATGTCTCCTGCACAACAGACATTCCATAAGGATCTGTTCACAAAGCAGCAGCTCCCCGCTACGTCTACGTCGGCGTCCTCAGATGATGTGTTCCTAAAGCCACAAGCCCCACCTCCCACTCCCACCCGAATCCCAGTACACGATTCACTGTCTCAGACTCCTCAGACATCATCACAACAGATGTTTTCTCCAGGTTCCACAAACACAAGGCCTCCTTCTCCCATGGATCCATACGCTAAAATGGTGGGAACACCCAGACCAGCACCCATCAACCAGAACTTTGTTAGAAGGAACACCATTGCCCCGTTAGATTCCTGTGCAGCACAGTCATCCGTATCTCGGGAGCCGTCGGGAAGCAGGCCTTCGCCAGTCAGGGACTCATGTTCTTCATCTCCAGGTAGCAGCGATCCCTATGCAAAGCCACCAGACACACCCAGGCCTGTCATGCCATCAGAGCAGTTCTCCAAACCATTGGGAGTCCCCAGGTCGCCCATAGTTATGGAGCAGTCAGGGAAGGTTCCTTTGGCAGCCGGAAGCAGTGATCCATTTACCAAGCCGGCTCCTAGGACTGACACGTTCCAGAGACAGAGAGTAACCTCTGCTGATGCCTATGCACGGCCTCCATTGACTCCCACTCCTGCTCCTGTTGATGGGAGCCCTGGACCTTTCAAAACTCCTCTGCGCCCTCCTCAGTCCCCCCAAGATCCGTACTCCTCCATGCCAGCCACGCCCCGGCGCGTTGCCGTTGATCCCTATGAAAGGCCCCCTCTGACACCGAGGCCGGTGGATAACTTTCCCCACAGCCAGGCCAATGATCCCTACAGCCAGCCTCCCCTCACTCCCCACCCTGCTATAAAGGAGCCTTTTGCCCATCCACCCCGGATAGTGCGACAGCAGAGCGATTCTTTCCCTCAGTCTGGGCCCATTTCAAGGCCAGCTTCTCAGGACCCTTACTCCCAACCTCCAGGTACTCCTCGGCCAGTTGCTGATCCTTATGCCCAGCCCCCAGGAACTCCTCGTCCCACCACAGTGGATCCATATATGCAGCAGCCACCGACACCAAGGCCTGCTCAACCAGCAGATTTGTTTGCTCAGTCCCCAGCAAACCAGAGACATTCTGATCCGTATGCTCAACCTCCTGGAACGCCACGGCCAGTTCTCAATGATCCTTACTCTCAGCAGCCAGCAACTCCAAGGCCAGGGATTCCTGAGAGTTTTAACAGACCTGCCATGACAAGGCCGGGACTAATACCAAACCGAGATCCTTTCCTGCAGACACCACAGAGCAGGTTGCAGGGCACTTTTGTCAGGCCATCAGATCCATGTTCACAAACTCCCAGGTCTGCAGGACCTGCAATAACTGATTCATTTAGCCATGGTGCAGCTACTCCAGCACGTGACCCGTATGATCAAGCACCAATGACTCCAAGACCTCAGCCAGAATCTTTTGGAAGTGGTCAGCTGGCCCATGATGCTGCTGACCAGCCACGGCCTGGATCTGAGGGCACCTTCAGTGCATCTGGCAATTCTCCGATGACTTCTCAAGGACAACAGTTTCCCAAAGTTTCACAAGTTCCTGGCCCAGCACCCAGCACAGGAGTAACAGATACACAGAATACTATGAATATGTCTCAAGCAGATACTGAGAAGTTAAGACAGGTGAGAATTGTGATGGTATTAAAATTTTGTAAGTAGAAGAATTTCCCCCATTCTTGTTAGTACTTGAAGTTTCTTGCCATTAAACATAGCTATATGTAAGATGAGAATTACCTTGATTTATTTTTGGTCCTCCTGGATAGAACCACAGTATACAGAATATAGGAACATCAGTAATTTTTAAGGAGTTTGTACAAGGTCCAGAAAAGAAGTAAACGCTGTACTTGAAGCCACTGAAGATGTAGATTGTTGGTCTGTAATAGTGCTTTGAGCTACAGTCTGAGGAAAAAAATACCTTGAAAGGACAATTAGTTCTATAACAGATGAGATGTGGAACTGATTGTCAGTGATGTTTTCATTGGCTGGAAAAGTGGGTTCAGGCAAAGATCTCAGACCACGTCTGACTTTGCTGTTGACCAATGTGTTCAGGTAAATCCTTTCTTTTGCCACTGCTTGTCTCAAGGCACATTCACTCCAGGTTTCTGTCCATGAATATTTGTCAAACAGCTCTTGCTTAGAGATAAAATTCCATTCAGCTTACGGAAAGCTGCTCAATCTTTTGTTTGGAAGGAGGGATGGGAAGTGAATTTAATGGAAAGTAGGTGGTATTTATCATACAGAGAGTAAATTCTGAAGCGGTGGTGTCAACCTCTTGCCGAATTTTCTTCAGTGGGCCTCTGGTCACCTTTGTCCCTCAGAATTCACTTTTCCAGGTGGTGAAAGGGCATGCTGCATTACTGTAATAAAGAAAAGGAAAGAGGATTGCTTCCATGTTAGTTGGTAGAATGGGATCACACCATACATTTTAACAAGAGGTTTGGATGTTAAGTTACATTAGCAGCACCTTGCACCATTTGACCCCCCCTTCTTATTTCTGAGGTGATCATTGTTGTTTATAATATTTTCCTATAACGACTGAAGGATTTCTTCCCTCCAAAATGCTTAACCTGACGGAGCGTAACACTTCAAAAGGTGTCAACTGCAGTGTCAAGCATAATGATGTATTTTCTTTCAAACAGCGTCAGAAACTACGTGAGATTATTCTACAGCAGCAACAGCAGAAGAAGAACGCGGTTCGCCAGGAAAAGGCCTTGCAGGATGCGGCAGCTCCTCCCCATGCAGCCCCTCTTCAGCACTGGCAGCAAGACAACTTAAATCAAATCTTTAACCGCCCTCCTCCTCCCTATCCTGGGAATATTAGGTCCTCTGTGGTCCCTCCAGGTGGGCCAAGGTTCTCCATGTACGCGAAGGACCAGCGTGGGCCGTTCCCTGGGGATGGGCAGTTCAATAGGCCCCAGTTTCCAGGAGATATGAACACCATGGGAATGAGACCTCATGGTCTGAGGTAAGCTCTTGGATCTCTTAAACCCAGGGTGTGACAAGGGTGGTTAGATAAAGGGGGCTTTTTGGATGGAATGAAGAATTATCTACAGGAGCCAGTGACCTTCCTGAATGCCCTATGTGCAGTGGGTTTTCCTGTAACTTCAGAATGTGTGTTTTACACTAAGTGTTTTACACTCTTTTGTTGGGAATTGTTCAGAAATGGAAGTGGAGAAACTGCAGAGCTAGTCAAACTTACATGACCTGAAAGATGTTGTTGTCCATGGTTTTGGGGCATTTTTTAAAAAAAAAAAAGGTGCAAAGTCAGACTTCATTTATGATGTCTTAATAACGATTAAATGTAATATTCTTGTTTCCATTTCTAATGAATATGTAATCAACCATCAGCTTCTGTCTGTGCAATTTTATACATTGAGTGCTATGATGTAAAATGTATACTAGTATCGAAATACATTGTCATCTCAGAAATAAATTTTTTCAGTATCTGGATTTATTTCAGTAATTTCTAAATCCACACACTTTTTTTTTTTACTCTGAATTGCATTAACATGTATTTTAATTACTAGGTTGGTTCTGACTGTCAGAGTTTTCTATCCATTATTATTATTATTGAAATTGAAAACAGGTTGTTTATTAAACATAATTAAAGTAATTATTTTATTGTAGTCATAAAGCTCATTTAAATGTAAGCATAATCAGTCAAAACATTTATTTAAACATCTTGATGAATGCATCATGTAAAGCATTTTGGTGAATAGTTATTTAGTCACGTGAGACTGAGAAAAAAGATGATTTAGCCTTTCCTGCTTTATTTTAGATACGGGTTTCCAGGAGGTGGCCATGGTCCCCCCTCGGGTCAGGAACGTTTCCTTGGTCCCCAGCAGCCCATGCAGCGCCCTGGAGTTCCCCCCCAGCTGAGGAGATCCCTGTCTATTGACATGCCCCGGCCAGTGAACAGCCCACAGATCACTAACACCTCCGGGATCTCGCAGCACTTTCCCCCGCAGGGAATTCCGGTCCAGCAGCACAACATCCTGGGTCAGGCCTTCATCGAGCTGCGTCACAGAGCTCCTGATGGGAGGCCGAGGCTGCCCTTCAATCCTGCTGCTGCCAATGTCATGGATGCGGCAGCTCAGCACCAGCGGCACCCCGGGTTCCTGCCCAGGCAGGATTTCCCAGGCCCAAGACAGGCAGAACCACTGAGACCTAATTGTCAAGGAATACCAAACCAGTTGCAGATGTCTACGAGTTTGGAGCACATGTCCCAGTCCCAGCAGGATCAAATCAATCCTGAGAACCCCCCTGCACTTGTAATGCGTTCTCTGGGTCAGCCAGTCGCTGATGCATTCTCAGGACCATCTTTGTCTGCGTCTGCACCAACTGATGAATCTGCAAACTTGCAGATTCCCAACCAGCCAGGTGATGGTCTGGAAGAAAAGCTTGATCCTGATGATCCTGCTGTAAAAGATTTGGATGTGAAAGACCTTGATGGTGTTGAAGTCAAGGATTTAGATGATGAGGATTTGGAAAATCTGAACCTAGACACAGAGGATGGGAAGGGAGATGACCTGGACACTCTAGATAATTTGGAAACCAATGATCCTCACCTCGATGATCTTCTGAGATCTGGGGAATTTGATTTAATTGCATACACAGACCCAGACCTTGATGTGGGGGATAAAAAAGGAATGTTTAATGAAGAACTAGATCTTAGTGTCCCCATTGATGACAAACTAGATATCCAGGGCAAGGCAGAAGAGCCCAAACAGAAAGAACAAGGTGATACAGCTGTTGCCCCTGCTGAGACCCAGTCTCCACCAAAGAAATCAGCTACAGAAAATGAAATTAAAACAGAAGTACTTTCCCCAAACACTCAGGAGGAAAAGAAGAACGAAAACGAAAAAGGTGATGGAAATGCTGAGTCCACAAGTACTCAACAGGCTGCTGAAGTGGAGTTAAAGGATGGAGAAAAGGCTCCCATGCAACCTGCCAACCCAGAATTCCCTGACAAAACTCCTGCTGTTCCTAGTCAAGATACAACTGTGCCTAGCCCAGATGCTCAGGGATCTGCTCCACTGCCTGTTCAAGGAGCAGTAAGTTCCTGCAGTATTTCTGGGTCCACCCCAGTCCTCTCAAGTTTGCTGTCTAGTGAAAGCTCAGACAATGCTGAAGCAAGAACTCTGGGGTCTCCATCTCAGTCTCTGCCACCCACACAAATGAACCATGGATCAGGTATTCCACAAACACTCATGACACCTGCTGGACAGATCTTGGAAAACACTTTAAATTCAAATCTGCCCATGGTTCCACGAATGAACCATAATTTTTCTCAAGGGTCACCAAATCCAGGATTTATTCAGGGTCAGTCATCTAATCATACCTTTGGGACAGGACAGACATCTAATCAAACTGTGGCTGTACCAAACCGTCCTGGTCCCAGTGGCATCTCTGGTCCACAACAGATGATGCTCCCTCAATCCTTAGCTCCGCAGCAAAACCGAGAGAGGCCCCTTCTGCTCGAGGAGCAGCCACTTCTTCTGCAGGACCTCTTGGATCAGGAAAGGCAGGAGCAGCAGCAGCAGCGACAGATGCAAGCCATGATTCGCCAGCGTTCAGAGCCGTTTTTCCCCAATATTGGTACGTGGGTGTTCTGTTTGTGTGCTGGGTGGTGTTTTAAAAATGCAGCGATAAATAGTTAAATAATGATAAATAGTTAAATAATCCACAGCACTGCAAGAAGCAGGTAAATACGTAGAGCTTGAAGGTGGCGTCATAGAAATCAACTTGCCTATTAGGTACAAAGGGAGTATGGAAATTGAGCATGTAGGTGGAATTCTGAACTCTGTGGCAAGACCCCTGTTGTCATTACCAGGATCAGGGTAATTCTGCTTTACTGATAATGTTTGTGATATCAGTTGTGGTCACATACTCTCATTAGACTTTAGGTTCTCACATGTGATATGGAGTAAGTGCATCCTTTGTAAATAAAATTAAGTGGTCAAGTGCAATAGCTGACCTTTTGATATTTGATCTATCAATTTTATGTTTATGCTTGTTTTGTGATATTTTTTGCAGTGTTTAGTGTGTCTCAAGGAAAGAGATTGTGGAAAAGCTGTTGCTAACTCAGTCTAGGCAAGGCCCAGAAACATGACAAATAATTCTGTTTGTTCTAAAAACACTTAAGAAAAGCTTCTTGCTTGTTTAATAGAACTAAGCAGTTTGAACATTCAGCCCAAGACCATCACTATCATTTAATTGTTATTAATGAAGCACTAAATTTTGAGAATTGTGTAAGTTGCAATTACAGTGACCATCAAGGCCATTCCGCTAGTGCAATATTAATGGTGTAGCCAGTTGCCAGCTGAGCTCACAGAAACGACTCCTCCTGAGTCTTAAACCTATAAATAGAATTTATTAACCTGTTGGGTCATAGGCCAGATTTGGTCTAGAGCCCTTCTCAGGCTCTCAGACTGACCTGTTTTTGTTCGTATGTTGGGGCTGAAAACAAGGACAGCTGTTGCTGGACCACCTTCTCTTAGAGGATATGTGAAACTGCTCATTTCCCTTGAGTTTCAAAGTGGAGAAGACAATTAATGTGAAGTAGGAATGCAGTGATGTTGTTTTACTGAAGATTTATTTGCACAAGAAATAAACATAAACAAGTAATTTCCATTTAATAACTTGTAATGTTCAGCTGTGTGATTCACTGCTGCTGTTTTACAGATTTTGATGCGATTACAGATCCCATAATGAAAGCAAAAATGGTGGCTCTTAAGGGGATCAACAAAGTCATGGCACAGAGCAACATGGGGATGCCACCAATGGTCATGAACAGGTAGGCAACACTTGATACCATTCTTTAGGACTGCAAAATGTAAAAGCAAATGACAGAGCTTGGGGAAACTGTGTGCAGGAAATGGAAAATATTTCTTTCTGTCATATAGTTCACAGTCTACGCTAACATGGGATTATCTCCTTGGAATAAAGCCAGCGTGGCAGTAGGAACTATAAAAAGTATTCAAATGCATCAGACTTGTGTTCTGGTTGTAATGTCATTGGTCAACATGGCCCACATGAAGATTTAACTCAAGTAGTGGGATTCCCATCCTCTCTGTAAATCCCTTCAGAGGTCAAAAGGAGCTGTGAACTGTGCAGGTTCCATTGTGACTGTCCTTAGTGTGGGTGGGGAGTCCATGGGCCAGGGAGGCTCTGCGCCTGTTCTTTCCTGTGGCCTTTTAAACAGTGTTTCCTCTGTCCAGTGCCCTGTGATAATACATGGTTTACCCAAGGTGTACCTTTTCCCAGCTCCAGTTGACTGTGCTGGTGATGGTGAAACCTAAATACATTAAACTGGTTTTCTATAACATTTCAAATACAAAAATACAAATACAGATTTTTGTGTGTGTGTTTTTACTGTTCTGGCACAGCAGGTCATGTTTATTTCATCTCTCTGAAAAATGTAAAATGCAGTAGTTTTAACCAAGGGTAAAATGTTCTCTGTATTCTCCAGATGTTGAAAGGGTTTGGTACAGAAGTTCAAGTGAATGTAAAATATTTGGATGCTTTTTTTAAGTTGACCATAATAGAAAATCTCTCCTAAAATGCCAGTTTTTAAGGTTACAATTTGTCTTTGTTTATCAACAGGTTTCCCTTTATGGGCCAGCCAGTGCCAGGAGCTCAGACCAGTGAAGGCCAAAATCATATGCAGCAGGCAATTACACAGGTAATGCAACTTGATAAGGGCTTGAAACAAAAATGTTTAATAATGATAACTAAGTTTTGATTACATTAATTGAATCATGATTTAATATCCTTGTCTGTCTGTTTTACTGAAATTTCTAGGATGGAAGTTTGACACCTCAGATTTCTAGGCCTAATCCTCCCAATTTTGGTCCTGGTTTTGTCAGTAAGTAAAGATTTAATAAGTTACTCTATGATTTTTTTTCTTTTCATTTTGGAGTTCTGTTTTCTTTAAAATGAACTATCTGTAAATGGATCCTGTCTCTCCAAAAATCATCCTTTTAAAATTGAATCATTTCATCTTCATCATACCAGATAATGAAGGGATGTGTAATAGATCCTGTTACCATTTTTTTTAGAAGCTGTCATCAACAAAACATCACAAGGAAAGGGGGAAACAGAAAATTAACATTATTTGGATTTGTGTGAGAGCAGTAATATATTAACTGGCAGACTGCTACGTGAGAAACATGATCTTTGGTTGTGTTGCAGTATTCTGAGCTCAGTGAGAACAACTGTCTGTATTGATGGGTGTTTCAATTTCAGAAGCAAAAAGTTTTGTGCTGCATCATTGTCATTTGAACAAATACGAGAAAAAGCTTTCCAGACGTTAGTTAGGCAATCCTGGCTGTGAAGCACAGTTGTTGAAAGCAGAAGTACACAGCACTAGCTTTTTGCATTCTGTGTTTCTGGCTGCCCTCAATCAATTGTGAATCCTAATCTCTCTGATTAGAAAGATTTATAAGCAGAAATTAAAACTGAGCATATGTTGGGAGAGGAAGACCGTGTCTAAAAAAACATTTCTATCACTACAAATACTTCACTTGATATTTATGAATAAGAAACAGTAGTAAACACCTTCACATTTTCCAGAAGCTGAAGTAGCAGCCCTGAGTATGCAGTAAGGAGCTTTGGCAATATTATCTGTATTAATTATTCGTGGTGAGATTTCACATGGTACTCAGCATGGCCCCTCTCTGCCTGGGTGGTGGTGGCTTCTGAGCACTTGAGTAAATCTCCTTCTCAGTTCAGCAGTAGTTATTCTTTCCTGGAACTCATAATATTTCAGTACTTCCATGTTGCTTGTGTTACTCTCAGTGCTTCCACTCAGCTTGTGGGATCAGTTCTGCAGAATTTGCCCCAAAAGCACAGGCCCCCTCGAGGCTGTAGCTCACCCTGAGTGGGTTTAGCTGAGCCTGTTCAGTTGAAGCTGTCACTGTCACAGTGATTGGTGAAGTAGAAGGTGGCAGGGTCTGGAGCACAGGGAGGATGTGGTTCTATTGACATTGTTCTGCTGTGTGGTATCCCTGTTAAACAAGGATGTTTACGAGGAAAATCCGTGCTGATCTCGTGGTGTCCCAGCTCCCTGAAAATGTGATCAGGAGACAAATGACACCATCACCAACGTTCCCTCTTGCTTCCTGTGCTTAGTGCAAATCAAGTGTTACCAGACATGGTTGTTTTGCCTCTGGATAAACATCAGAGAGCAATGGACTGCCCGTGGCAGATGAGCATTTCTCATTTGTAAGAAGAGCAATGTCTCAGTTACAGCCTAAATGAGAGGCATTTATTTTGAGGGGAGAAAATGGCACTGGTGCTGAAGGCCCTGTGCCGAGGACTGATGCTGACAAAGTGATTTTTACAAAGAGAGTATCTTTCTTTCACTTCATTAATATTTGATGGTGTTCATCATTTTAATCTTTTTCTTAGACATAGGAATAAAATAAATTTTGTATGTATAACAGTTCTCTGCAAATACCAGAATTAAACAGGCCATATTTCCTGTAAGTTTATGTCCTTGCTCCCTAATCTCTTTGTACTTGAGTATTTGCAGGGATCTTCCATGTCCTCTGTTCTGTGACAGGACAGGGAATCACTGGGTTCTGTAGCAGTTCTCAAATTTACATTTGTTCATTAACAAGTGCACATTTGCTGGCTTGAAAGAGGGCAGATGGTTTACGAAATGGACTCTGTTAAAAGCTGCTTTCTCTCACAAATACAGTGATTTGGATATCTGTCTTCTTCTTTACTCCAGTCTCTCCAAGAACTTAGTGTTTTTTGAAATACCAAATTCTCCATCAAATTTGGCTGAATTTGATCACGAATTTCTTAAAATGGGGGGGGAACGACGGGGTGGGACGGGATGACGACACCTGATGGTTAAACTTGAGTTCTGAAAAGTAGGATGATAGCTCATCTCCAGGATGAGATCATATCCCCCTTCGTTTCCCTTCTCTCCAGATGATTCACAAAGAAAGCAATACGAGGAATGGCTGCAAGATACACAACAACTTCTTCAAATGCAACAGAAGTACCTGGAGGAGCAGATTGGAGCACACAGAAAATCCAAAAAGGCCCTCTCAGCCAAGCAGCGCACAGCCAAGAAAGCCGGCCGGGAGTTCCCAGAGGAAGATGCAGAACAGCTTAAACATGTTACTGAGCAGCAGAGTATGGTCCAAAAACAGCTGGATCAGGTAATCATCTGGAATCCAAACTGCTCACCTTGGCACTGAGCTGTCACACTGCTATGAGCCTTTCCTTTAAATCTTCTGAAAGATACAGGGGAGCTCTGCCTAAAGGGAGCCCTGCCCTGTTCTGTTCTTCATGTGTGACACCATTGCTCTGGAGTGTAGGTGACACCGGAGCTGCAAAGGAATGTGCTCTGGCAAACATTATGACAAAAAGCTGGGTTTGTACTTTGGGAAGAAGGGAATTCCATAGCAAAATGGCTTGCAGCAGAGTTCCTGGCACCATACAAAGCAAAAACTTAATATTCAGAGAAAGTTTTAGCATGCAGGGCTTTGTTTCAGGCTTGAATGAGTCTCCTAATTTAATCTTCTTTTTTTACCGTTTGAAAATCTCTTTCCGTTTTATCTTTAGTGTTAGTTTAGTTTTATGGTCTGTCTCATTCCTAGATGCTGATCATCAGTATTGTGTCATGGAATAACACAGGTCAAAGGATATCTGGAGATCTTTTAGTCATGATCAAAGGAGAAGTAGCTTCACGATTAAATCAGGTTACTCAGCACCTTGCCAGTCAAGTTTTGTAAGTCTGCAAGGGTAGAGATTTCCCAGCCTCTCTGGGCCCCTGTTTCTACATGTAACCACTTCCACTGGGCTTTGTTTTTCTTTCCTTATATTCAGTTAGAATTTCCCATATTATAACTGTGATTATGGTAAGTGAGATGAAACCTCTGATAGGTTTGTTAAATCTGTGCTTTGCCCAGCAGTAGTGAATGCTGTGTTCCTCAAGACATTGTTTATAAATTGTCTGGCATAATTGGCAGGATCAGCTAGTCCTGCTGAAAACGAAAATGCTTTAGAATTATCCTTTACTAATATGAAGGGGAAAAAATCAGCAGCAGACAGCTTGGAGTGAAGTCCTGAGTGATACCTGTCCTTCGAGTTCTTCCTGCTGTGTTACTCCAAGACAGAGTATGTACTGGATGGGATATTAGTTGGCTCATCTTTCCACTGTGTGGAAGAGGGATGGAGTGAGTAAATTATGTCTGCATAATTTCTATTTTTTTTTCCCTTCCACAATGAATCACAAGTAGAATAATTGAAAAAAAAATTTCTTTAGCCTATCTTTATTATACATATGACAGTCTAATCTTACAGTGGAGTTAGACTGAAGTAACAGCTGCTAATCATGACATTGCTAGCAGATTCATTTACTGCCCCATGATTAAGGTTCTCTTATTTGTAATTTTTAAATTCAAGTTTAATCTACAGCTGGCAGATGCCATCCACTGCCCTTTAGCCATTGATTTAGACCAGTGGTTGATTCATGCACATCCTAAGCAGCATTTTGTTCTGTACCTTGTAGGAGCTTAAATGAGGTTTAAAGTATAGTTTTAAGGACCTTCTATTGGAAGCAATTTGCCACTTTTTCAAGTCAGATCAAATAATTTTTTCTGTAATCAAGCTTCTGCTAGTTTTTGAAAAACTTCTGTATGTGTGGAGAGAGAAAAGATCTCCTGGATCCCTGTGAGTGGCTGGTCCTGGACACAGTCCCAGAGAACCCGGAGCTGGCTGTGCCCCACGAGCTGATGTGAGCCAGGGTTAGAGCCCAGGCATGGAGCCACGCAGACCCTGCCAGATGGCCCCTGTGGCACCGTGCCTGTGCTCACAGGCTCTGCTCTGCTCTCCCTGCTCTGCTGAAATCTCCAGGTCAGCCCAGGGCCTCGGGGTGTGCTCAGCTCGGGGCCTGGGACACCTCAGCTCATTGCAGTGACAGCCACAGCCGATCACCCCTGCAGACCCTGCAGGGTGTGGTGCTTTGGATGGCTCTTGGTGCAGCCCCACAGAGCCAGCACAGGTTTAGTGCTGTAGGACCACAGAGAAGCCTTGGAGCACTGGATCTCTGCAATGCAGATGGATTCAGTCAGTGGCTCTGTGCAGTGTCAGTGCCAAGGCAGAGCTTGTAAATCATCTTGGACCTGGGATTATTGTGTAAATAACGTTTTGGGTACATCTGTCCTGCAGCCTGAAGTGTGTCCTATGGCATCACTGCTGTCCCCAGCTTTCTGTCTTATCTGTTGTTTCAGATAAAGGACAGGGCTGTCAAACGACTCAAATTATGTTACAGAGTTTTTCTATCCCTACAAATAGCAAATGGAAGTTGTGGAAGTCCTAATCTAATGAGCAGAAGTGAGAGAGGGAGATTTTCTATAATGTGTCGGTCATTAACCAGTGGATTGCAAGTCCTTTTATTTTTTTAAAGACAAGTTTAATTGAGTATTTTCAGTGTTTCTGAAATGCACTTGCTTGTCCAGTTGACACTGTCATATCCTTCCCTTGACTTCTCCTGTTTGTCTAAACTACAAGGCATAACTTGTAGTGTCCACGTTGAGTTTATTTTGGTCTTAAAATTTTAAATTTTACAGCAGCAGTTGCATTTTCATCTGATGTGAGATGTTTGAGGCTATGCCTGTGAACAAATGGGAATCTCAATCACTGTTCTTTTGCAAACTTTTCTTTTCCAGTTATATCTTTTAAAAATGTTGCTGATGTGTAAACATCATCCATCTCACTGTTTTCTGTTTCCTGTCTGTTCCCAACAGTTTTTATCCTGTGCATGGATGGTAAGATATGTAGAATAAGGATCACTGTTGGTTTAGGTTTGTATATTCTCTACCACAGTGCAGTCTTGGTGTGTAATTAGAACTTTGAGGCACTGCTGTTTTGTCTGAAGTCTTGGGATGGGGACTATTTCTAATGAAATAATGGCTGTTTAGCATTAAAAGCACTGGCAGAAATGCTGGTTTTGCCTGAGGTTCGTTGTTGCCTGGAATTACAGTGGTGAGTTACGTGGTTTGTGCTGTTTACCCAGCCAGTACGTGGCAGAGATGAATAATGACTGTTTCAATGTTTAGATCCGGAAGCAGCAGAAGGAGCACGCGGAGCTGATTGAGGAATACCGGATCAAGCAGCAGCAGCAGCAGCAGTGTGGGATGGCCCCCCATTCCATAATGCCAGGTGTCCAGGCTCAGCCTCCCATGGTTCCAGGAGGAGCAGCACCAGCAATGAATCAGCAGAATTTCCCCATGGTGGCACAGCAGCTCCAGCATCAGCAGCACGCAGTGGTGATCCCTGGGCAATCCAACCCCACCAGGATGCCAAATTTATCTGGATGGCAACCTGCAGGTGCCCCTGCCAGTCACATTTCCATGAATCCAGCAAGGATGCAGCCTCCGATGACACCATTGCCAATTGCTCCTGGTACACCAGCTCCTGTGCCTGGTCCAAATGCAGCTGCACAGTCAGGGCCACCCCCAAGGGTGGAGTTTGAGGACAACAACCCTTTCAGTGAAAGTTTCCAGGAGCGGGAGCGAAAGGAGCGCTTACGGGAGCAGCAGGAGCGGCAGCGCATCCAGCTGATGCAGGAGGTGGATCGGCAGAGAGCTCTGCAGCAGAGGATGGAGCTGGAGCAGCACAGTATGATGGGGCCTGAATTAAATAACAAAACATCTTTATCTCAGATACCTTTCTTCAATTCTGAGCTGCCTTGTGATTTCATGCAAACCCCACGGCCCCTGCAGCCGTCCCCGCAGCAGCAGCAGCAGCAGATGGGGCAGATCCTGCAGCAGGGTGCTGTGACCTCCCCTCCTGCCGCCGGTTTTATGCAGAGCACTGAGCGAAGGCCAGTGGGACCTGCAGCTTTTGGACCCGATGGATCTGCTGTTCCAGGTGGAGCCCCCAGTTTCCACAATGTAAAACAAACGCCTGGGAATCTCCCTGGGGCTGCCTTTGCACAGAACCAGGTCAGGCCTCCATTCCCTCCTGCTGTACCTTCATCTCCAGTGCTGGGGAGCGGTGCCCCGTGTGGGTCAGACTCTGGTGTGCCCCAGGCAGCAAACATCCCTGTGGCAGGCCAGTCTCTCATCCAGCTGTATTCTGACATCATCCCAGAAGAGAAAGGCAAAAAGAAAAGGATGCGGAAGAAGAAAAAGGACGATGATGCCGAGTCAATAAAAGCCCCGTCAACTCCACACTCAGATATCACTGCACCATCAACCCCAACCATTTCTGATGCTACCTCCACCCCCACAGTGAACACCCCCAATGAGCCACGGCACCAGGATGAGCAGGAGTCCGTGGAGTTAACGGGCCCCTCGACGTCCAGCGTGGGAGAGAGCCGGACTTCCCCGGAGCTGGAGGGGAAACTCCCCAGCAGCAGCGGCAGCGTGTCCCAGAAACAGCCCGGTGGGAATGCAGAGGCTGAAAAGGCTAAAATGGACACACCCACCGGCCTTCAAGAAGTTAAACTGGAAAAGGCAGAAACTGATCAATGCTCAGGTCAAGCTGAGCCTAAACCAGAAAATCCAAGCAGTATTAAGGTGGAGGAGGAGAAGGTCACCTCACAGCCGGCCTCTTCAGCTCCGAGTCCAGCACAGCCACCTGGTGCTCCAACAGCCAAAGGGGAGTCAGGGAACGAACTGCTGAAACACCTGCTAAAAAACAAGAAGTCCTCATCTCTTGTAAATCAGAAACCGGACAACAGCGGCCGAGCAGAAGAGGCTTCTGGGGATAAAAAGTTAGCAGAGAAGCAGAGTCCAGCTGAAGGAATGGTGAGCTGGGTACTGGTTTTGTTATGCTGTGGTCAGCAGCAATCCAAGCCTAGTTTGTGTCTTACTGTGGGCATGTGTGAAAAAGAGGGGACATAACACCTGTACAAGGGCAGAGGAAACAGCTTTGAGGAACTTTGGCCTCATTTCCTGCCTTTTGTCCACAAGTAAATTTCTGCTTTCGGGCTTTGACTGCCTAAACTCTAAATTCATCCTTAAAACAAAATTTAAATGCATTTAAAGTGAATAAATACTCATAAAAATAAAGGTGATTGTGAGCATCAGATAATATGTTAAATAAGTGTTAAAGATCCACAGTTGAAAAATGTGACAGGAATATAGTGAGCATACTTGTGGTAGGGGTCATTTAGAGCTGTGTAAAATAATAATGGATTTTCTAAAAAATGGTCTTAATTTTAGCTTGCCCCTGTAGCACTAGAGTCCCACTCTGATCCCTTTTACCCAGCTACGCTTCCATGGGAAGAAGGGTTTTGTGTATTTGTACTGGAAGTATTTAAGCAAGTGGTACAATCCAGAAATGTTTCACAACCCGTTTTTTTTGTTTCTAACCTCAAAATACTTTTGTATTATATTAACTTCTACGCCTTTCTTCTGCCACCAAGTCTGTCTTTCATTAGGCCCTCATGAGCATCTCTAAGGTTTCACGCACATGTAACTGTACATTTTATTTTAGGGGGTATTCAGAAGAGAATGTTTCTGGCCTGTGAGTTTTTAATGATGTTTTCAGATGTCAGTGGTGTTAATGGAAGGTCATAATTCTGTCTGTAGGGACAGTTTAGCAGTTCCACCTGCCAGTAAAATACACTTTGTTATCAATGAGATTTATTACACTGTGCCTGTGCTTTCAGAGTCGTGCAGTAAGTAGGAGTGAATCAGAGTGAACTGGGTATTAACATTCAAAAATTCTGCTGCACTTCCTCTTTTCACACCAGCAAACTGCAGGAGCCCCGATGCAAGGTGCATTGGGCTGTAGTAACAGCCAGCTCCAGAGAACAGATGTAGGACCTGAAACCAAGAAGCAGAGAAACAAGCGGGCTCAGAGGACGGGAGAGAAGGCAGCTCCCCGGTCCAAGAAAAGGAAAAAAGAGGAAGAAGAAAAGCAGGCTGTTTATCCTAATGCAGATACCTTCATCCAGCTGAAACAGGTGAGTGTGCAGGTGCTGGGGGAAGGCAGCCCAGAGGACATGTGGAAGAGAGGATTTCTCCCAGTGGAAGTTGAATTTTCTCCCATTAAGGTGAATTTTGAGCACAGGGTGGAGAAAATGAGAATTTCCACAAAACTAGAGAATGTACGAGTTTTGGCTTTGTTTCATTTTGGAAGGCAGGCTGACATGGCAGGTATTCCCAAAGCCATGGAGTTCCTGTCAGCTCTGGCAGCCTCTGGATGAGCTGGCAGGGAGCCGGAGCTGAACAGGGGACCACATTCCTTAACAAACAGAGAGGCCTGTGTTTGATGGTTTCCTGACAGTGGATAAATTCCAGTTCTTTCAAATTAGAAACCAGTCTACTGACTGGAGAATTGCAGTGTTCTGTATTATATTTAAATTAATTTCTGGGGTTATTTTTTTTTCTTTTAATACAGCAACTTTCTCTTCTGCCTTTGGTGGAACCAATAATTGGAGTGAGCTTTGCACACTTTCTGCCCTATGGCAGTGGCCAGCTAAATGGTGGAAATCGACTTGTGGGAAGTTTTGGTAGCGCTACTCTTGATGGGGCTTCAGATTACTACTCCCAGCTCATTTATAAGGTATGGTTTTAGTCTGGATTTCCATTGTGTGCTCTCTATGGGAAGAGGAGCCCATGATGTTGTTACTGCTAGTCAGAGTTCCTGCCTTACATGCAACTAGAAGAAAAATAATCTTCTGTTGCTAGACTAGATGGTGACTGTTTCACCACTGCACTATTGTTTTACTCTCTGAAAGTGGAATTGGTTCTGGAAACTGTGTTGTTGTAAACTAATTAAAAACTAATAGTACTCTTTTAACAAATGGATGCTAAATAATGGAAATTGTAATTACAGTTTTGTGGAGCAGAAAAGACTGAATTCTCAGCACTTTGCAAAGTCATTGAGTGCATTAAAGCACATTTCTTAATGTGAATTAAATAAGAAATAGACTTTTTCTCATTTGCCCACTAAGCCCTAACTAAGATCCTGGGAACTCTGAAAAAATAGACTGTTGATGAGTTAATAACCCACAGCATTTAAAATTCAGTCTCTGAGATCAGAGTGGCAATACTGGGAGAGCAGCAAGGTACTGAACAGAGAGAATCAAATTTGCTGCTTGGGTACCCTAATATAAGAAGCTGTTAAAACCAGTGGTGTTTTTCCAGCCTTACACAGCATCTAAGCTGAGAATGGGACCTACAGAAATCGTTGCTGTGGTCAAAGTTAGTAATGTGTATGAGCTTTGTAGGCATGACTGGAGCAAAAACAGACACTGAAGTTCTCATCTCATTTTCATGTAAGATTTGAGCAATTGAATAAACTGGTGAGAAGTAGCTCAAAATGTGAACTTGCAGAGTATCTGCTGCTCCATGGTAGCTGCTTCAGTGACAGCTGAATGTGAGGCAGCTTCACTTTCAGTGAAAACTGGGGAAGCTGCCTTGTTTATGGTGCTGGAGTCACTGTGGAGTAGCTCTCTCAGCATGACGTTGGGACGTTGCTGAAACCGTAGGAACTTGTTTGAAACTGTTCCTTGGAATGTTCTTTGTGCATTTCTGTAAACAGTTTTGCCACATTTTCTTTTGGTAATGTATTGGGCAGTGTTTACTCATGTAAACTGTTTCTCTGATATCGCTGATACAAGAAAAGCAAATCATTGTGTCTTTCACAGTAGATACCTTTCTGTGTTTGGTCACATGCTTGGGCATCAGCTGTGGCTGCTTATCAGTGCTCATCTGGGTGTAAAACCCTGAGCGGGTTACATTGTCTGGTACTGGAACAAGGCAAGTTCTCTCCCTGTGTTCCATCCTGATTGATGGTTCTTTAATTAATGTCATGCAGCAGAACAATCTGAGCAATCCCCCGACGCCCCCGGCCTCTCTCCCTCCCACGCCGCCGCCCGTGGCCTGCCAGAAGTTGGTCAATGGCTTCGCCACCACAGAGGAACTCGCTGGCAAGGCTGGAGTGCTGGGAGGCCACGATGGTAAGGCTCGAGTGTGTTGGTTCTGTAAAAAGTGAGTCCATTTTGTGGCAAATGGCAAAACAGATCTTAGGATCACAGAATAAGCTGAGTTGGAAGGGACCCACAAAGATCGTCGAGTCCCCACTCCTGGCCCTGCACAGGGAAACCCCAGGAATCCCACCATGTGCCCGGGAGTGTTGTCCAAAGGCTTTTTGAACTCTCTTAGGCTGGAGCTGTGACCATTTCCCTGGGGGGCCTGTTGCAGTGCCCAGCCACCCTCTGCATGAAGAAGAACCTTTCTCTGATACCCAAACTAAACCTCCCCTGATAAAACTTCAGTCCGTTCCCTCAGGTCCTTTCACTGGTCACCAGAGAGAAGAGATGAGCAGCTGCCCCTCTGCTTCCCATCATGAGGAAGCTGGAGGCTGCTGTGAGATCTCCCCTCAGTCTCCTCCAGGTTACCTCCTAGGATGCTCCTCAGCTGCAAAACCCCTTTATAAAAACAAAATCTCCAGGCTCTTTAAGGTTACAATTGTTACTACCCAGCACTGTTTTACACCCAGTATAGTGTCAGATGTCGGTGCCTTTTCCTTGTTCCCTTTCAAAAACATGCTGAGAGCTAGACACCCTCTTCAGAAATGAAAAAGAAAACCATATAATCAGTTTTTTTTGGTCGAGTACAAATGAGTGAGTTCCTTAGTTCAGTGAGCTCTACCCAAAATGTGAGCAGTCAGTATGTGTTTTCTGATGCTTGTAATTTGAACAGTTAAAATTGCTTTCTATTCTTTATACTGGCTCTTCGTAAACACTATTCAGTGGTTAAAATCCTTTTTTCACACCCTTTTTCCTTTGTTGTTACAAAATTACTGATTTTTTGTAGCTTTGTGGGGTTTTTAAGTAAACATCCTCTCACAGTGGCAGAAGGCACACTCCAAAGCCTTTCCAAGCCGTGTTGGCTCAAAATTTGCAGGTTTTTGTAAAAATGGAGGTTAATCCTGAATGGTCACAATTTTTGGAACTCCCAAGTGTCTGAGAGTGGTGTCACCATCAGGCCCCACCCACGCCCAGCAGACAGGATGTCTATCACTGAAAGAGCTGTCCAGATGTCTCATTGTGCTGTGCCTTTCTGGTTTCAGTTACCAAAGCTCTGGGGCCAAAGCAGTTCCAGTTGCCTTTCAGACCACAGGATGATTTATTAGCCAGAGCAATGGCTCAGGGCCCCAAAACTGTGGATGTTCCCGCTTCACTCCCAACACCACCTCACAACAACCAGGAGGAGTTAAGGTAAGTTTTCCCTGACATCTTCAGAAAGGTATTTGGAGCAGATTCTGTGATCTTTCAGTGGATGAGACTCTGAAGGTATGGAGAAACAAAATCCTTTGTGCACAGCCACAGAAGTGCAGAGAATGGAATCATTTTAACTCTTAACATTCCATGTGTTGAGAGCAGCGTAATTAAATAGGTGATTCCAGCCATTGCAAGACTACAGATTCTATTAAATTGTTGGGAATTCCTTACTTTGCTCTCTTGAAGTGGAAGAAAACGATACAAACAGGTGTTTTTGCTGGGGCAGTGTGGTACTGTAGTGACAGTTTTTTTGGGTTTTGGTTTCAGGGTTCAAGATCACTGTGAGGACAGGGACACTCCTGATAGCTTTGTTCCTTCTTCCTCTCCTGAAAGCGTGGTGGGGATGGAAATCAGTCGCTACCCAGACTTGTCGGTTGTAAAGGAGGAGAACCCAGAACCTGTCCCATCTCCCATCATTCCCATCCTGCCCAGCAGCACTGGGAAAGGTGAGACTGCAGCAGAGTGAACACATAAAACTAGGATTGTTCTGTATTCCCATAAGTGTAGGATTAACTTGCTGTATTTTGTTTTATTTTCAGGTTCGGAAGCCAAAAGGAGTTACATAAAATCAGAACCCGGTTCAGGAGCGTTACCTGGTTCTGGCTTCTTTGCCTCCCAGCTTGGACCATCCCAGAATGGTCCTAAATCTGGCCTTATCTCTGTAGCAATTACTTTACATCCCACAGCTGCTGAGGTAAAAGGAATAAGCCTGTGTTACATCTATGAAGTACAATAGCAGTTAATTTGTTTTATATATAGTGACTCTGAGGGGGTTACAGTGCACTAACAATGCTGCTGCAATCTTCTCATAATTTGTATTTCTGCTGAGCTGCCTGCCTGATGTAAACAAAGGTGTGGTTTTTATTGTTGTTTCTAGAACATCAGTAGCGTTGTAGCAGCATTCTCCAACCTGCTCCACGTCAGAATTCCCAACAGTTACGAGGTTAGCAATGCTCCAGACATCCCATCCTCCATGGCAGCCACCAACACTCACAGAGGGAACCCATCTATGGAGTACAGGCAGCACCTGCTCCTGCAGGGTCCCCAGGCAGGATCCATGGCCCCTGCCAGGATCGTGGGGCCCTACGGACTGAAGCAGCCCAGTGTGCCATTCCCTGCCAACAGCAATGGTGAGTGGGCTTTAACCTGCCGGTGTTCAGTACCAGGGTTTAACTGAGTCACTCTTGATGTGTTTCAGCCTCATAAATTCATGCTCTAGAACTCAATAATTGATTCTTGTTCCAAATAAAACTTTTCTCTTCTTACGTGGTCATGTGGACCTGCTCCTGGTTTTAACCATGAGTAGTTCTCGTCCATCTCTGATTTTTATTATCTGTTTACAACACTGTCACTGAGGCATTTCTCCTGTAGTTCCTGACATTATTAGGGGCTTTTTTGTCCAGTCTGGTCTTAAATCCACCATTCAGAAAGATTGTTCCCTTGCTGGAAAGCCTGACGTGGTTGTTTCAGCCTGTATTGCTGTGTTGGTTTATTTTCTCATTTTTTTACACAGAATGTATTTTTACCTTGTTTGCACAGTTGGTTTAGATCCGATTTATACAGTTTATCCATCAGGTCGAGGTTTAAAGCCCTCTTTCCATGTCCTGTCCAGGAGGGCTACTCCTCTAGACCAGTGAAGAATACTGTGACCTCTCCTACAGTGGCTTTAACAGAGTTACAGCCTCTGACAGATGATCTGTTCCCTAGGTCTGGCTGGCTACAAGGATCACAGCCAGAACATGGCAGAAGGCTCAGCACTGAGGCCTCGCTGGTGCTCCCACTGCAAGGTCGTGGTTCTGGGCAGTGGGGTGAGGAAATCCTTCAAAGACCTGCCCTTCCTCAAACAGGTCAGTACAGAAGTGCCCCGGGCAGGGCCCTGTGCTCAGCTGGGGCTCCTTAAGGCAAGGGATGGCACAAAGTCCTGCTTGTCCTGGCAGCTGAGAGCACTTCAGCTTCCCTTGTAGTCCCCCTGCCCTGTGTGTCCTGATTCAGGGTAGGACACCGGAGCACATTTGCAGTGCAACTAAAACACGGCAAAGTTGTTACTACTGATACAAAATGAATTCTTGTCCATTTCATAAAATAGCTCCCATCTATGGGAGTTTTCAAAGTCCTGCTACCAGCCTCCTTCCCTGACCTCTTCAGGGACCTCAGTTAATTCAAAAAAAGCTCATTTGTGAGGCAGCCACATTGCTGTTTCAGGAATTACTGTAAGAGCAGGAATACTTGCACTCCTTTGGGGGCAGGAATCAGATTTCAGTCACAATTTTCTGTCCTTGCACAGGGAACTGTCATTCCTTCAAAAAGTGCTGTTGCTCTTCGATTACCAGGAGGTGACTACAGCACAAAGACATAGCCAGAACTTACACAGAGTAAAGGGTTCCTGCAGGCTGGAATGCTCTGAATTCCCAGTAAGGCTTTGCAGATGGATCAGTAGATAAAACAGTGTGATCTGGCTTTGATTAGGCTGAAATGAGACATTCCTTTGCCATCTAAAGATGAAAGAAAATGGATTTTGCTTTGTAAAGAGTGCCTATGGAGTAGATGGGTGCATGGTGTAGAATGCTTTATTTTGATTGTTAAACTTCTGTGAAAGGCGGGGAATGCTGAAGAACAAGGGTGTAGGTGGTGGTAATGTTAGATCTGTCAAATAATCAAGTATTTATATCACAGCATCGCTCATTATTTCACAAATGTTCTACAAATGAAAGAGTTTCCAGCTAGATTGGAAGACTTGTGTCATTGCACTTACTATGTGAAGAATGGTATTAAAATGCACTTCTGATACTCTTCCGTGTTTGATTCCCAGGATTCCCAAGAAGGCTCAGATAAAATGAAGGACATTGTATTCTGTAGCAACAACTGCTTTGTTCTTTATTCAGCAGCTGTGCAAGCAAAAAACTCAGAGAACAAAGTAAGTATCAAACACTGGCAGGCCCAAGTGAGCTAAAATTATTGCAGCTATTTGTTGGAGAACAGAAACGGGGTGAGGGGGAAGTTTGCACTTCATTTGAGAGGTTTATAAAATAATTGCTCTATATTCAAATGCTGTGATTCTGAACCAGCAGTGTAACATAAAAATCATATTTGCAGAACTTTGTGTCTGACAGATCAGTGGCAGAAAAGCTGGCACCTTTGGCTGGCCTCCCAGGGCTCTGAAGATGCAGTCTCAAAAAATCAGTCATTCAGGTTCTCTGGGCATTGTGCACAACCACAGACAACCTTTTTAAAGGGTATATCTTGCATTTGGATTTAGCTTATACAGTAAAAAAAAATTACAACTGTGAAAATAATGATTGAGCAGCAAGTTTGGGAAAAAAAAAATAATTCATTTGTTCTGTGTAACTGGGAAAATACAATCCTGTTCCTGACTTTATTTGGGCGAAGCTGACATTTTCAAGCATTGATTACCAAAACACTGGTAAGGAACCTGTGAGCTGACAGTGATGAGGAAAAAGAGATTCTGATCACTGGAGAAGTACATTTGAAGAAGTTTATTAAACTGAAAGTGGAATTGGGCCAGGGAATTTTCTCAGGTGGTCCTGAATATTGGGCTGTAGTTCTCTACCTGCAGACACTGCGAGGAGCGTCCGACACCTGAGAGAAACTTAAGGGCATCATTTTTTGTTCTGTGCAGGGTCACTGTGTCAGAGGTGAACTTAAATTAATCTGATTGTTTAATCATTAAAAGTGAAATCATCCTCACTCAAGACTGAATGATCCTGCTGAGTTTATTTTCTCACAGTTTTTGAGGACTTTTTTTAACTGACTTGGTTTCTGCTGTTTCTAGATGAAATGTACCTTTTTACCCCTACACCTTTGGATAGAACAGGCCATGTCCTTCAAGCTTTGCGGAATTAATGTGTTCTCATAGTCCTGTATAGACTGTGTAGTTTGAAGTTTCCTTCAAGTGCAGCCTACTTACTTTTTCAGGAGAAATTGAATTAAAAAAATGCGACCCTGGCGAAGAGAACTGTGTGTACATCCACATCCTGTTAGTCTCCCGTGTAGTTTCAGTTGTATATAAACAGGGTAACATTCCTCTACAAGTGCATCAGCATGTACCTAATTAAGTTAATTAAATGTCATGTTCAGCCTCTTGATCCTTGAATTTACTCTTTCAAGATTAATCACACAAACCACATTAAGCACTTCATAATCTAGACTTCCTTTGTTGTTCTTGTTTTCTCTCTTTGGTTTGTTTTTTTTAAACAAATCTCTGCAGGTATAATTCTTGTTTACTGCGACTGAATAGTTTTAAGTCCTCGAGGTGTATCTAATCTAGAGCCCTGCAGGAATTTCTCCTCACTCGTTTCCAGGAAAAAAATATGTGGCATTAGTTCTAAAATTTTCCGCTTCTACCAAACACCAGATTCTTACGCTTTAAATGAGTTCTGTGACCCATGTTTTAAGGTTACTTTGTGTTGTAACAAAACTTTTTAAGAATCCCTGAGAACTAAAGCTGGCAGTCAGCTCACTGAGGGCAATTGAGGAGTTTTGCATTCAGAACCTGGACAAAGAATTATTTGTCCTTCCTCTCGTGTGTTAAAGGGCACCATGTTCTGGGTGGGCTGTGAGAATTTCCTGCGCCGTATCCTGGCCCAGGCTATGTTAACACAGGATAATTTCCATCTGTCTCTGTTGCTGCATTTTTACTTGAGGCATTGAGAGAAGCCTCTCCCGTAATGAGCTGTCCATGTTTTCAGGATGCATTTAATGGTTAACAAGTTTGGGGTCTTTTTCTTAAAGAGTTTTCTGTTGATTATCAGGAATCAGTCCCATCTCTGCCACAGTCGCCGATGAAGGAGAGGCCGCCCAAAGCATTCCATCAGTACAGCAACAACATCTCCACTTTGGACGTCCACTGCCTGCCTCAGCTGCAGGAAAAAGTTTCTCCACCCTCATCACCCCCCATCATGTTCCCCCCTGCGTTTGAAGCAGCCAAGGTAGAGGCGAAACCAGATGAGCTGAAGGTAACGGTGAAACTCAAACCCAGGTTAAAAGCAATACACAGCAGTCTGGAGGACTGCCGGCCTCCCAGTAAGAAATGGAAAGGGATGAAATGGAAAAAGTGGAGCATTCAGATCGTGATTCCTAAAGGATCATTCAAACCTCCTTGTGAAGAAGAAATAGATGAATTTCTTAAAAAACTAGGCACAACCCTTAAACCAGACCCTGTGCCTAAAGACTACAGGAAATGTTGCTTCTGTCATGAGGAAGGTGACGGATTAACTGATGGACCAGCAAGGCTTCTTAACCTGGATTTAGACCTTTGGGTCCATTTGAACTGTGCTCTTTGGTCTACAGAAGTCTACGAGACACAAGCTGGTGCCTTAATAAACGTGGAACTAGCACTGCGGAGAGGCCTGCAGATGAAATGCATGTTCTGTCACAAAATGGGTGCCACCAGCGGTTGCCACAGGTTAAGGTGCACCAATATTTATCACTTTACCTGTGCCATTAAAGCACAATGCATGTTTTTTAAAGACAAGACCATGCTTTGCCCCATGCACAAACCAAAGGGAACTCATGAGCAGGAGCTCAGTTACTTCGCAGTGTTCCGGAGGGTGTACGTGCAGCGCGACGAGGTGCGGCAGATCGCCAGCATCGTCCAGCGCGGGGAGCGCGACCACACCTTCCGTGTGGGAAGCCTCATTTTCCACGCCGTGGGCCAGCTGCTGCCACAGCAGATGCAGGCCTTCCACTCCTCCAAAGCCCTCTTCCCTGTGGGATACGAGGCCAGCCGGCTGTACTGGAGCATGAGGTACGCCAACAGGCGCTGCCGCTATCTCTGCTCCATCGAGGAGAAGGACGGGCTCCCGCTGTTCGTCATCAAGGTGGTGGAGCAAGGCCACGAGGATCTGGTCCTGACTGACACAACACCTAAAGGTAAATTCGGTGAACTGAGATGGTGAATCTGTGGGTTTGCTCTTTGTTGTAATAGTGCTGATTCCGGTGGTACTATACCTGTTTGAAAGAACTGTCACAGGCACTGTTCTAACATGATGTTCATAGTGAGCTTCCAGGACCCATTTTTAATACCGTGCTGTGAAGACTGTGGATACCTCTGAAGAAATTGTATAAGCTGCAGATCAGAAGAATTGTTCCAAGTCCACAGAGGAGACCCAAGACTGAGCATTGAGAATGAATTAAAGTAGTAGGAAAGTCAGTGCAGGTTTTCTTTTATGAAAAGTGTTGTTTAAACACAAAGCCATTGCTCAGTTATCTTTGGATCAGCTGGGCTCAGGTTAGGGAGCTCTAAAAGCAGCTGAGTGACCACGTTGTTCTCAGGGTGGGAAATGTCTCTGTCAGGGTGTCCATAAATATGGGCAGGTCTTGGCAAAAGCTCATGCATGTGCTCTAGGCCTTTGTACTGCGGGTGCTGATGCCCTCAGCCCCACTCTGGCCCAGGCAGACCAGTGCCAGGGAATTGCCCACACAGAACGAGCACTGCCTACAAACCATTAGTGGAAAGAGAATATACTGTGTATTTTCAGAATATTTTGCTTTTGCAGGATTTCTCAAGAGAAACCTGTCCGTGTTCTTGTCAGAGGACTGAAAGTTTCCATGCTGAGAATACTGAAAGCTTCATCCCTGAGAACTGAGGGTGCAGAATCAATGGTGTGTGTTTGGGATTTGTTAAATCCCAAAACTTAGCAACTCACCAAGTCATTCTCCACTGCACTTTTTAGACCCTGGCCTGTTGGTATAGGCAGTCAAAGACAAAACCTTTCTCAGTACCGCGTTCTGGTTCCCTTATCCTCAGGCATTTATTTTAAAACCAAGTATTTTATTTTTTTGATCACTGTAATTCTTTCCCAATGGTTGTGTAGGTGTGTGGGATAAAATCTTGGAGCCCGTTGCTTCTGTTAGAAAAGAATCTGAAATGCTCCAGCTGTTTCCCGGCTATCTGAAGGGTGAAGACCTCTTTGGTTTGACAGTGTCTGCAGTGGCCAGGATTGCAGAATCGGTGAGTTCACCACCCCAGTTCTTGCTGGATCACCCCAATTGCTGGATAGACACGTGAGAAGGGAAACAGAAAGAAGTGTGGGAAAGTAAATATTCTGTTACACACATAATTAAATGCATAACTATTTGTATTTTTTTTCTTTTCTTTTTCTTTTTTTTTTTTTTTTTTTTTTTTTTTTTTTTTCTTTTTTTTTGTTTGCAGCTGCCAGGGGTTGAGGCCTGTGAGAACTACACTTTCCGCTATGGCCGAAACCCCTTAATGGAACTTCCTCTTGCCATCAACCCCACGGGCTGTGCCCGTGCCGAGCCTAAAATGAGTACCCATGTCAAGAGGTTTGTGTTAAGGTATTTTGTTTTAATTTCACATAGTACAGCCCAGGGTTTATAGGCTGCTTTAGGGTTATTTGTGCTTTCGTCTGCTGCTTACAAACCCTGTCGTCCTTGGCTGGGAATGTGCATGCCCCGGTCAGAGGAACTGCTTTGTGTCTCTGCTAGCTGGCTTTAAGTGTCTGTATGTCTGAGAGGATTTTTAATGGGTTTTTTGGCTGTTTTCAGAGAAATCTTCAGTTTTTCTTGTATTCTTTCCTGTTACATGCCCAATTCCTACAGGCCTCACACCTTGAATAGCACCAGCACATCGAAGTCCTTTCAGAGCACAGTCACGGGGGAGCTGAACGCGCCTTACAGCAAACAGTTCGTCCATTCCAAGTCCTCTCAGTACCGCAAGATGAAAACCGAGTGGAAATCCAATGTGTACTTGGCTCGCTCCCGCATTCAGGTCAGTTCCCACGTCGGAAAACGGATATTAAAAAATTATATATGCTTTTATTCATTCAGAAAAGAATCTGAAATGCTCCAGCTGTTTCCTGGCTAAACAGCTAAATTAGCTGTTTAGCCGGGAAACAGCTAATGAGCTAAATTTAGCTTTTACAGCTAAATTTTGTAGATGTCATATTTTATGTATAAATACTTGTAGAAATCTGGATTAAAACTTAAAACTAAACGTATTGTGAAATTCCTTCCAGTCTTGTCCCAAAATCGGTAGTTTTTATGTGGCAAATCAGTTGCACAGATTTACCTGAAATAAGATTTCTTTCCAATTATTGTAAATATCTTAAAAATTCATTTGTTAAAGTCATCTAGAAAAAAAGGCTTTTTAAGTTTCAGGGTGTTCTGGGGTTTTTTAGCCTATTTCTCAAAACCTTAGTAAAACTTAATAAAAAGAGAAATACGTATTGGAAGCATGAGATGCCCAGGCCAAGCTGATGAAGTGGCACAAGGCCAGCAGGAAGAGTTCAATACTTGTCTTCATAATAGTATGAAATCTCTTGCTTTATGTGATGCTGCTGGTTTGCCCCGCAGACTGTCTTGGAAAAGCTTTGTCACCAATCTTGCCCTGTGTAGACATGGTTGTTATTTCATGTTGGACTTCGCTGTGCCTGAGTTCCTCTCAGGTGTCTCTGGTCCAGCAAGACCCACTTTTATTTCTCAGTGAATTTATAACCTTTACACCGCCAGGTGTCAGAGGGGTAAGAGCAGCTTTCTCACGGAGACAGCAGCCGAGTTTTCTTGGATCTTAACTGAGCGAGGCTGGATTCTGCATCTGGGCTGTTTCAGCATCTATTACTCAGCAGTGCTGCTTCCCTCTCTTCAAGTGGTTCCCTTTCCACTGCTGGTTTGGGGCATGGTGTGAGTGTAAAGTTACTAACTCTCAATGTATTTTTGTAGGGCCTGGGCTTATATGCTGCTCGAGACATTGAAAAGCACACAATGGTCATTGAATATATCGGAACCATTATCCGGAATGAGGTAGCAAACAGGAAGGAGAAGCTCTATGAATCTCAGGTACGGGGTGGGTTTGTTGATTCTCTCTTTCCCCTTCCCCATTCAGACATCCATACGACAAAACAAATGCTGTTCTGCTTGATGAATTCAGGTCCCCTGATTTAATCGTTTTGTGCTGTGCCATAAATGCAATAGGCTAAAAATACAACTAGAGGAATCTGCAGTGGTTGTTATCAGAGTATTTCAATGTTTAATAAATCTCACAGCACCCTGGCCAGGTAGGGAGGGCACATCCTCTGTCCCAGAGGATGCAGCTCTGGCAGAGGTGTCAGGACCTCTGTTTTTAAAGAGAACTTCTTAAATTTAAAGCCACTTCCTTTGTGTGACTTGATGGCATTGTAACAGTGAGTGCCTGCCAGGGAAGCACCCAAATATCCTGGATGAAAGGCAGTGTGGAAGCTCTTAGGGAAAAATGAATTGGCCAGAGGTTCATGTTCGTGATTGCCATCCCTCACAAAGCCATGGGGATACAGGCAGTACGTGGCAGCACTTTTCCCTCGTGAGCCAGTGGGCAGTGCCTGATGCAGAATGCAGGAGGGCACTTGGAGCTGGCCCATGTTGTTGGTTCATCGCTGGCAATGCAGTAAAATCTTACCAGAACCCTTGTCCCACTTGTCTTTCAGAACCGTGGCGTGTACATGTTCCGCATTGACAACGACCACGTCATCGATGCCACCCTGACGGGAGGCCCTGCAAGGTGGGTGTCCCTGGGGAGACCCCTGACCACCTCTTGGGGCATCACCCGCATTGTCCTGGGGCTGTTTGAGGCTCTGACTTTGTGGGGTTTATTCTCTGAGCTGGTACATTCAGTCTTCAAACTGTCCCACTGAAATGTCTTCTCTCCCATCAGCTTTGCTCATCTTTGGGTTATGTTTCATGGCAGCTATGAAGAAAGAAGGGAATTTATTTTAATCCTTGATTTTTTTTGACACTTGATTTTTTTTTTGGACGTTTTCTAGGTAAAGAAGTACAGAGTAATGTAATTGTATGTGGAAAGGCAGTGAGCCCATGGAGCTAAGGCCATCCTGAGGTTTGGTTCAGATTTTCCTCAAGGAATGGGTTTTCCTAAAAGGTTTAATCTGTCCCACTGTTCTTTTGTAGGTACATCAACCATTCGTGTGCGCCCAACTGTGTGGCTGAGGTGGTCACTTTTGAGAGAGGACACAAAATTATCATCAGCTCCAGCAGAAGAATCCAGAAGGGGGAGGAGGTAAGGCAGGTTCTGGCTTTACACCCCTCTTGCCGCATGCATCCATTCCCAGATACTTCCCTAATTTCTGGCCTGTGGCACAGCTTGTTTGTGCTGGGGGAGGTGAGGTGACATTTCCCTTCCCCTTTCCTTCAAAGCTGTGCCTGTCCCTTACGGTGCAGCCTCTGGTGTGTTCTGCTGTTTAATCCATAGCTACAGGAAAAGCTGTGGCAAATCCCAGCTGTTCATAACCATTCTCCTGCCTCTCCTTCCAGCTTTGCTATGACTATAAGTTTGATTTTGAAGATGACCAGCACAAGATTCCATGTCACTGTGGAGCTGTAAACTGCCGAAAGTGGATGAACTAGAATGCATTCCTTGCTGTCTTTGAGGGTTGCTTGTCCCTAGGAAGAAGTGATTCACATTTGGATTTTGTCGACGGAAAATTGTTGCCTTTTTGAATGGGGGAAAAGAAATATCACTTCTGGAAATACAGATTTCTACACAAATATTTAAAAAGGAAAAAAAAAAAAAAACAAAAAAAAACCCACAAACCAACAAGCACCAGAAGCAAGCCGGCAAAATCTGAAGCTGACTTTCCAGACACGTGGAGGTGAAACTGAGTTAACAGAATGGTCCAGCACTTTTGTTTTTGAGCTCACTAAGGAGAAACTGTTAAACTTGGGCAAAGAACCGCTGGCTGACCTGCAGGAGGGCAGGTGGCCACTATGAATGTAAGACTGAAATCACCAGCGAAAGGGAGAAGTCCAAAGTGCTGGCCACAGCCTTATTTGATAAAGGGGCAGGCCCTCTAATTAAAGAAAAAATTTTAAATAAAAGTAGACACCACTGAACAAGGAATGTACTGAAATGACTTCCTTAGGGATAGAGCTAAGGGAAAAAATAACTTGCACTAAAATACATTTAAATACTTGATTCCATGAGTCAGTTTATTGTAGTTTTTGATTTCTGTAAAATAAGAGAACCTTTTTGTATTTATTATTGAATAAGTGAATGAAGCTATTTTTAAAAAGAAAGTTAGAAGAAAGCCAAGCTGCTGCTGTTACCTGCAGAACTAACAAACTCTGTTACTTTGTATAAAAGTGTAAATATTTTGAGAAAAAAAATACAGTATAAAAATAGTTATTGACCAAATGCTACCAGACTCTGCAGCAGTTCGGGTGCTTATTCTCAAATGTTGATAGGGATGTTACAATATGATCTCATGTACTCACAGACATGCGATTCCCAGTTCGGAATAACCAAAATCTCAATTTAAAGAGAGGGGGTTTTGTATGTTTAAAGCAGTCTCAACTGTGGTCTTATGAGAATTTTTTTAAGTAAACCTTAAGCCTGGTAAGGGCATGTATATTACAACTCTGACTTTTGTAGATGTTTGGGTAATTTAGATTAATTTTATTTGTATTATATTGTTGCATCCCTATTTCTTAAGTCAGGTTTTTTTGTGCTTACAATTTGTGATAACTGTGAATAACTGCTAAAACCACCCAAAATAGAGGCTGGACATGGGTTTTCTTCTTCAGCAAAAGTAGTCAAGGATTAGGTGACTGTTCAGCCTACATTAAATCATGTAAACAGCATAGAATCAGTTGGAGCTTCAGTCTGATGCGATAGCCTTCTTAAAAGGAAAACAAGGAAAAAAATTAGGTGTAACGTGCTTGCAGCTGCAGGACTCTGGCAATAGGGTTTTGGAAAATGTAATTTAAAGATGTGTTTGTATGGATTGTTTTTGTTTACATTTCTTTAAAAAAAAATAAACACTGTTTTGTGTTTGCTTGTAGAAATTTAATCAGCATTTTGAACCAGGTTAGCTTTTTATTTTGTACTTAAAATTCTGGTACTGACACTTCACAGGCTAAATATAAAAAAAAAAATGAAGTTTTTTTTTTTTGTGTGCACAATTAAAGTGGACTGTAAACTGTTGGTATATTCAGTAATACAGTTCTGAACTTGTAATGTATATGGCATGATGTATTTTTATCTTACAGAATAAATCAATTGTATATATTTTTCTCTTGATAAATAGCTGTATTAAATTGTTTCTTGAATATTTTTCTTCTCTTGTACAATATTCCAACATCCTACCAGTATTTGTCCTACAGTTTTTTCTGTTCTGTATAATAGTATCTAATGTTGGCAAAAAAATACAAAAACAACACAAAAAAAAGAATTTTTTGAAGTATACAGAGTGTTATGGGTTTTGGAATTTGTGGAAACAGATTTAGAAGATCAGCATTTACGAATAAAAATATTTTACATCTATAAAGTGCATCTTCCTGTTGTCATTTGAGGTGTCTGGTTTCTGCTTCTTCCAGGATCTGTGTCTACTTTCACCAGTGAGAAACATTTGCCTTCCCCCTTCTCCAGTGCAACCTGCGCCCGGAATTCCACAGTGGGTGCCACATCCTCATCTCCGGAGTTTGAACACTTTCACCCTTCCCACTCTCCCCTGTGCCAAGGATTGAGTGGGGTTAAACCTTGATGCTGCTGCTGTGCCAGCGCTGGACACCAGAGACATTCCCAGCAAGCTCTCAGCACTGGTCCAGGCTAAAAAAGGCTCCAGGACTTAGCACGGAGCAGTGGGAAGCAGCCAGGCCAGAGCTGTTCCCTGGTGTTATTTATAAATGTTGTGCACTTTGGCTGCTGCAGGACGTTCTGCTCCACCCACTCCAGGAGCCATCAAGAAGGAGGTACTTGACTTAAAAATCAGCCCCAGGCAGAGTTTCTTTACAAATAACAAATTGTCAGTATGACAGCAGCAAGCTGAGTGCCTTGACAGTATCTACCCTCGGATGAGGCTTTTCCTTCTGTTCCACATCTAAACTGAATTTCCACTTACCCCAGGCAGCCCGTGCAGAGCCCAGCTGAGAACAGGCCCCAGGCCCAGGGCTGGGTGTTCCAGGAGATCTCTCACCCTCAGGTGATGGCCTGGCTGCGTGGCTGCACCAGATCCGTCTGTGGCCAGGAATTCCCTGCAGGAACTGACACCGTCCAAAACTCCATCACCTCCATCTGTTCCTGGAAACCGGCATCGCTCCCAGTGACAGCAGCCTCCGACTCTCCCCACCACAAGCAAAAGGTCGAAAATTCTCCATGGCAACCAACGCAGACCGTAAATAAAGCAAGCTGCTACTCTGCCTGTTTTAAGATTTGTTTGGGTTTTCTGATTTTACTATTTTTTAAAAAAGACAACATAAAGGCCACAGAAGAAAAGGCCAAACAAGGCTCCTGCACAATGTGGCTGCCAACACAAATGTCACAGGAAAGCCCTGCACGCAGCTGGGAGCAGCTGTGCCAGCACCTGCTGCAGTCAGGGTGAATCAGACAGGCGTAAATGAAGCTGCAGCCCATCCTTTCATCCCTACAAGGACTGGAATTCCGCACACAGGCACTGGAAGGGTTCACCTGAGCTGACACCATGTTCCAGCCCTACTCTGTCCTGCAAGAGCCATCTGGAACTGCTGTCAAGAGTGGGTGGCCCTCAGCAAGGCACAACACAGGCTCAGCTGAGCAAGAGGGCTGGGGCTGGTTTTAGAGGCTTTTCTTCTTTCTTTAGAGGTAGGAAGAAGCTGGGCTGGTGTCTAACCATTATTCCCCTTGTAATGCTGTGTTTGGAAGAACTTCCACTTCAGCCAATTGTTCTGGTTTACAATTAAACCCTGGTACCTGCTTCTCCCTGCAGGGGCTCACTCCCTCCAGGACTAGTGGAGGAGGCAAAGCAGCTGCCCTGTGGCCAGGCCACTCTCACCTGCTCCTTTGCATCCTCTGGCTTTTCTCCTCCCTGGCAGGTGGCTGAAGGACCAAACCGTCGGGCACAAGTGAATCTCCTCTCTGCAGAAAATGGGGGTCTGTATTACTCCAACATTATTTGCTTCATACTGCCCAAAATGTCAATAACTGGATGCTGCAGTAGTTGAGCAGCTGGAAAATGTTTCTGCTGCCCCAGTGGAAGGGCAAGGCTGTCCTGGCACTTCCGAGGTTCAAACTCTGCATTTCCCAGGGAAGGCAGTCGCTGTGGAGTGGGAAACAAGGCCATCACTGCTAAGAAAAAATGTGCTGGGTAAGAGCAGCTTTTCTCTTCTGCAGGAGCTTCCACACGCTGAAGAAGCATCCAGAGCTGAGGCAGGAAGTGAAAGAAAGGTAAATAGTAAAATAAAGAAGCAGAGAAAAAAAACAAATTATCTATCGAACCTTCCAAGATGTGAGGAAGGGAGTGAAAACAAGGGAAGACCCAAATTGCATGAACATTAGTTTGCATCGGTGTCTAAGTTGGTGCTTTCTGGTCCAACAGCTACAAGGAGTAAGGCCAGACAGATTAATAAAAAAATGATACTTTATTTTAAATGCAGCTACTGTCATGAGTCATCAAAATAGACTTTGCAATAGTTACTTTGTTTTAAATATGAGGTGACGAATGACAGCAAAGAATTTAAACTACAAGAAATGCCCTAAAATTGTAAATTAAAAGAACTAAATTTAAATATTACAAATGACAATTTTCAGAAGATAAAAGGGGGGAAAATTTCCAGAAAAAGTAAAATAATTTGGCCAGTAAACCCATACTAGAAATGTAAATTATTGAGATACTGCACATAAAATATCAAGGAGGGCTCCTTTCTGTCACTGTCATTTAGAAGATCCACGAAGCTGAAATCTCACCATTTAAATTACATTGCTCTAATGATTTCTCTTACTTAAAACCAGTCCAATAATCCAGGGTCATCCGAGGAAGCGATGATAAATGTCACTTCTGCGTGCTGTTCTGCAGTGGGGCTGCTGCTCTCAGTGTGTGAGCAGGGACCAGCGACCATCTGGACCTTGCCACACTCAGCTCCTCAGGGCAGGTCCTTGCCATGGCTGTGCCGGGCGTAGCAGCCAAGGGCTCCGCACAAAACCCTCCAGAATGACTTCAGCTCATGGCTGAAGGGGAACCAGGGCTCAGCTGAACTCTCCTCAGCCACCTCCTCCCTGTCTCAGCTCTCGAACTGCCACTGCTGAGGAAGGGACCCGTCGCAGATGGCCACGGTCACGTAGCCCTTGTGGCTCAGTGGATCCACCACCTTCAGGCACTGCCCCACGGAGACCTGGTACAGGCGGTTGTTCTTCTAGAGCAGACAAAAAGACAGATGGCATTTATTTACTGAAACTTCTGTTCTGCATTGTCCAGCTGGAGCTGAAAGCGATGCCCAAGGGGAGGGGATGCTCCTTCCTGACAGATGAGCCTTTCAGCAGCCTCCTTGACACACCAGACCCACAGCAGCAGCAGAGTAGAGCACACCCCATAACCACATCCAGACTTTGAAACAAAGGCTCTCATATCCTCACAGGCACCGAGTTGGGATTTTGTTTATACCACAGTCTTTTAATGAGGTGGAGGGATGATCAAACCTGTTCCACAGCACTCAGCAAAGAGAGTGCCCACAAGGCTGTAGTGGGACACTGACAGGTCATCGAATCCTAGAATGGTCTGGGTTGGAAGGGACCTTAAAGATCATTTAGGTCCTGCCATGCAGAGGGACACCTCCCCCTAGACCAGGTCCTCAAAAGCCCCATACAACTTCGAATGTGAACATTTCTAGGGATGGGGCATCCACAGCTTCTCTGGGCAACCTGTTCCATAATCACACCACTCTCACAGCAAAGAATTTCTTCCTAATATCTAAACTTGCCCTCTGTCAGTTTAAAGCCATTCCCCCTTGTCTTAGCACTCCATGCTCTTGACAAAGTCCCTCTGCAGCTCTCCTGTATCCCTCTTAGGCACTGGAAGAATGCTTTAAGGTCTCCCCAGAGCCTTCTCTTCTCCAGGCTGGACAGAGATTTCTGTGAACCAATGATTCATAGCCCTAATGTATTTCCCCTTGTTTCAAAAGACTTCCTATCTAAATGGTCCCAGTCTGCTCTCATATTCCTCTTGGGAAAGGTGCCCCACCCCTTCCATTTGCCTTTCCATGCACCTCTGAGCCTTCTTCAGCCCTAATTAACTTTTCTGAGAGGAGGTGACCAGCAAGTGCAGTACAAGCAAACGGCAATGGTGTGTTAGCATTTTCCTGCTTCAGTTCCTCTTCCCTTCCTAATCAATCTTAATAATTGACCCACTTCCTTTTCCTGTGGATGACTGATGAGCACCAGTGTGACCCTGTTACAGGTCCGCCTCCCACACCCTCAGTGGCAATGGCCAGCTCAAAGCCCATGTGGCACACATGAAGCCCAGACTCCCCACCACCACTGCTGGCATCACCAATAGCCACATGCACCCAACATAGTGGCCGTTCTCTCAGTCCTGTAAAATCCCTGTCTGCTAACACAAGCTGCAGAACCCTCAATAACCTCTCATCAGCAGAATTGTTCTGCTCACTATTCCCACTGCTCCTGGCAGCTGTGGCCCTGCTGGTGCAAGTGTCAGACACAGCCAACCCCGCCTCACCTGGTATTTGCCTCTGTATCTCCAAACCATCCTGGGCTGCAACTCCACTTTATCTGACTCCCCTTGGGAACTCAAGCTGCCAACAAGCAGCATGGTATGAACCTGAGACAGACTGTGCAGAGCTGTGCTGGAAGCACAACTGAAGTGCTGGCAGGGCCCTCCCTCCCCTTTGTTCAACCATGTTGGTGCTACAGACTCTCTGCTAGGCTGAGGGCATGTGAGGGGCAGCCCCTGAGTCAATACCCAGGATGCAAAGTCCATGTGTGAGCAGCACTGGCTCAGTTTTGTGGAATTGGCCACTCCAGACTAACAATTAAACTAATGAGATCAATTACTGGGCAGAAGCAACTGCTCTGCCCTGTGCTTCTTCAAGCACTAAGTAGGAATCACCACATGGACTCCTCTTGTCTCCCAGTACTGCAAACACAACACAACAAAGCTGTGGGGTGCATTTTGTTCTCTCTGGTATTTCCCAGATGAGCCACAGTACTGTGGGTGGCTGTGACTGGCAGAGGAAAGGCTCAGTGGAGCTGCAGAAACCTTTCTATGTTGCAAAGGGCCTGCATGTCCCAGAGCTCAGCAAAAGTCTTATTCAGACTGAAATGCAGCCATCGAGCCAGTACAGCTTCTGTACATGGGCTGGACCTGGTACAGTGCAATTGCCTTGGTACATCTGAGGTTTAGTCAAAATTAAACTCGAGCCTGATGTCCTGTCAGTGCAACTGTCCCTGACTGAGACATTGATTACAGTAAGTAATGTGCCATATGCCAGCCTCTCCACTTACCCCAAATGTCCACTGCTGTGAGCCACCGGAGCCATGGCATTTCATGAGACGAGGGGGATCGGACGAGCGAGTTTCCGAAACATCCAAGCAAAGCAGGTTATTTAAAATCAGCTCATGATCCTCATTATAAATCCAGACCTGAAAGAGAAGACAGACATTTATCCCAATGTTTCAGGACAGTTTCCTTGAATCTTTTGCTCAGTTACAGAGGAGCTGCTTCAGCATCTGGAGGTCGGAGATGTGCCTAGCAGTGAGTGGTGAGAACTGAATGCAGCCCCTTCCCTGGGCCTACCTGCATGAAGCAGGAATGCACTGGTTCACATTTGCAGCTTTAACTGCATTTGGCTTCCTGAATTTACATGGCAGAAGAGTTTCTCTGTGACCACACTGAAAACCACTGTCAGCTCTAACAAGCAGCAAGGACACACTCAGGCTGTCAGTCTGACCTCTCCCACAGGCTGCCTGAGCAGAGCAGGGATTTTTATTGCTGGCACAGAAAA
The DNA here is from genome assembly GCA_013400915.1 of Pardalotus punctatus. Taxonomy (NCBI): domain Eukaryota; kingdom Metazoa; phylum Chordata; class Aves; order Passeriformes; family Pardalotidae; genus Pardalotus; species Pardalotus punctatus. The sequence goes on along the minus strand of VZTX01004909.1, from coordinate 43,638 downwards.
GTGTCAGGCACCTTCAGCTGCTGCTGTCTGTGCCCACACCCTGCTGGCTCTCAGTGGGCTGCTCTGAGCAAGGCACATCTGGCACAGCTGAACGTTCAGGGAAGCAGAAACAGCAGCCTGGTCCAACTGCAGGAACTGCTGGTTCTTCCTCTCCTGTTCAGCTCCTTCAGGCCTGCAAGGACCTGGAGCTCTCATGACACAATCTTTTAATGAGGTGGAGGAGACTCTGAATCCCAAGTCAGAAAGCACAGAAATGAAGAAACTTGGGGGTGTGCACCTCAAAATATCCTGGGTTACAGAGGGGCAGAGAAAAGAGAAAGATACGGAAACTGCAGCTCTGCAGTTCAGGGAAGATCCTGGGAGCCTCTGGCTCGGCACCCAATGGCAGCTATTCCAAATGCACAGTGGAGCCTTGGCAGTCACAGAGCACTTCCCAGCCTCTGTGGATGTTGAGCAAGGCAACTCCCTGACTTCTGACCCTGTCAACAAGAAGAGCTGAGCCCCTCATGCCTGTCCCTGAAGTACCTACAGGCACACAAAGTTCTTCTGGTGTGGCTCCAGCCCTGCTCTCATTTCTCACAGCTCAGTGCTGCACTTGCCATGCCCGCCATGTGAATAATATTTCTTTTTCCCATTAAGTCTGCATGAGTTTCACAGTCAGTGTATGGAGTATCAAATTCCAGGCAGAAAAGTCAGGCACATAAATTTTGATTTGTCTCTCGTTTTGGCCTATGAAACTAAAATCAGCCTTCTGGAGGGCACTGGGATTTGGGACACAGCCTCAGCTGGACAGCAGGACTGGAAAGCACAGAGTTCATTATCACACTGACTATCATAACACAGGGAAGGGCTCCTTGGAGGAAGTGCAGGGATCACATTAAAATTTGCCCTAACCTCAGGCATTCTGTGCCTTTGAACATACTCCTCTCTGTTTAAAGCCTGTCACGAGAAAGAAAGCATGGCAAGATTAAAGAGGGAGGAGAGAATGGAGAAATGGCAGGACTTGCCAGAGAGAATTACTATTAAAAGAATAATGATGGAGCCAAATCCAAACAAGAAATGAAGTGGGAAGAATGGAGAGAGAAGACTGCAGTGACACAGGGAGCAGACCTTTAATCAAAAGCTGAGTAATGGCAAAGAACACAAAACAGTGGTTAAATACAGAGTGATACTTCTCCAGAAAGGCCTAACACAAGACAGCCAAAATTAATTTCAAACTAATTATGTGTTTAGTGAAGAAAACAAAGGAAAGAGGAAAAATAGGCTCGAATTTGGTTCCAAATTCACATTAGAGTATCACTATGAACTTGTAGATTATTAACAGATTCAAGCACCAGGAAAGCAAAGCCACCCCATGAGGTTTCTTTGTTGCACAATTGCAAGCCTTAGCATACTCCAAAAATTGTTAACTAATTTTCTGCTGAAGACTGGAAGGATGATGTTCAGCTCATGTTGTTAAAGGCTGTCAGGATCAACAGCCCCATATAGGAAAGAAACTCCTGACAGGCAGCACAGTATCCAAAGTCTATAAGCAGAAAGCTGCCTTGCAAGGATTTACATCTCATTTCTGAGAGATCTGTTATTTTATTCTCCTATGTATTTTCTAAAAAAAGTTTAAAAATTAAACAAAAAAAACCAAAAACCCCACAAACAAAACAAAAAACCCAAACAAAAAAAAACCAACAAAAACCCCCACCCAACCAACCAAAAACCCCCAAAACAAACAAACAACAAAACAAAAACAAAAAAAAGCACCTGAAACACCAAAAGAAAACACCCCCACATTTAAAAAATCTAATTTAGTTTTAAAAAGAGGTAACAGATGAGGTGCAGGGTATTTTTAACCTGCACACACTTCCTAACTAGCAGATTTAGGAGCATCATTGTGAAGACTTCGATTTCTGGAACTGGGATTGTGTCCAGTTCCCACACACAGGAAAGCAGCACCTTTAACTGCTGTCCCCCAGAGACACAAGGCAATGATCCGCTCCAAAGGTCTAAGGAAAGTCACTGGCCATTTTCACTGGTGTCAAGCAAAATCAATGGGGTGCAATTAGAATATAATGAATCATTTCTGTTTTCAGATAAAACCTAAATGGAAGATGTTATGGAAAAAAACCTCTCTCCAAAATCAAATTGATCATGTTTGTGGTTAAATAAATTATTTAAATTGGTGAATGCTGTAGGACTGCCCTCTTTCTAGCAGCATTTTCTTCCTGCCACTCAGTGCATAAAACAGGATGGCAAAGAACAAGATAAAATGGAAGGTGCATGAACCCCTTCAGGCAGGTGCACAGCACGTGCTAGAGTAGACCTTGTGGACAAAATAAATGGGGGGAGGTCCAAAGTATGAGCTCTGTTAGTCTAAACTTCTTTTACACAGATGCATCTTAGGAAGAACTGGATGTTTAATTCAGAGCCCTCAAAATGTAGTTTAAGCTATTTACAGATTTAAGACAGAGGCTTCCCAGGAGTTCTGGTACCTTCAGGACTTTACTTCATCCATATAACGCAGACAAATCACGCAGCAGCCTTCTCCTGAATTTCAAAATTATATGAAATAAGCCAGGAAGCATGCACCTACCCTTTGGCTTTCAGAGATCAGTGGAGTACAGCAAAAGGCATGGCTGGCCAACTGGCAAAGCTTTGTGGATACACATTTTTATTTGGTCTGCAAATTGCATTAGCACTAGAGAAATATACTGAAAATTTTCAGTAAATACAAGATTGTAACTACTGCAGAAACAGCCTTTTGTTTGAAAGAAAATCCCTGCCGTGACCCATGTATTATTCCAGTACTTCCATCACTTACAATCTGTTGCTTAGCTTGGCACTGCTGTATTATTCTGTCAGAGTCTGTAAAAGGCCAAAAGTCAGCTTCAGAGCACAAAAAAGCTGCCTCAGCCCTGAGGAGGAGATGTGCCCAGCAATTTGTGCTATCACATCCATCTGCAGATACTTCAGCTCCTGTTATTACGGAAAGCAATGACGTAACAGCACCAAAGAGCCTGTGACAATCACCAGAATCAGTCAGGTTTGGTGGTCTGCAATCATTGTTTGAAGCTATTGCTACCCTGAAAACCTGAAGTCATTCCAAAGCAGGTATGTGCCTTCTGCTCCACAGTTCGTGTGCCACTCGTGCTCAGCAACAATCGTTAGAGGCACCAAAGAACTGTGCCTTCGGTAGTTTATGGAAAAGCAGCAAGACTGAATTTGCACATCTTCACACTCACTCCAGCCATGTGCTCTGTTAGAAAAGCAAACTATTAACCATGATCTAGAGGTTTTGGGAGAAAGATCTTACAGAAGAATTGCACATGGGAGCAAAACCTTGCAGTCTCTGAATCTCGAACAGTTTGTAAAGGATATATGCTTACATTTACTAAGTGCTACAGGAGTGTTAACAGAGCTTTTCTGAAATCCTGTGCTTGAGCACATTATTTTTTCAAGGTCCAGAACACAGATGCCTCTTCTGCCACTTCAAACCTCTGGTCTATAAGATCCCATTACCTCTTCCACTTGTGCTATTTCCAACAAGATTTTTCATCACTTATTCCTTTATTTCTGTTCAGTCCCCAGTATTATCCCAGACTGAGTATTTCTGTTACAATCAGTGAAGCATCCTAGATTTCATTATGACTTAGACATAATTTTTAATATATTTTCTAGACCTGAAAACCACTTCCCTTATTATTTTTCTTTCTATAGTAAAAATATGAACTGAAAGTCACTGTCATGTCAAGCCTGAGAAACCAGGACAGTGTGATGTGCTTGACTAATTTTCAACTTTACTTAATGATGACCATCTAAGCCAACTACAATGAAAAGGATCACCCATAATGCTGAAACAATTGAAAGCTACATAATACCTGTTATTTCTTTTAAATCCAAGAGTTAAGTGAGAATTTGAAATTCCTTAGCAGCCATGAAGGCTTGAGAAAAGAAAGCAAGTATAAACTGAAGGCAAAACAGACTTGCTTGTAAGGTGAGTCCCATGACTTTAGAGGCTGGTCAGCTCTTGCATGCAATCACCAGACCAAACACAGGCTTTTTTCTGAGGACAAAGGCATAAAGCAGATAATTCTGGAGCAAAACCAGCTGAAAATGCCAATGAATTGAGTGAATTAGAAGAGTTAAAAGCTTCCAATAGTCAGGATGTTTCTTGCTTTATTTTTATACAAGCAGAAGCTGTTAAATAAGAGTCATCTTTCTCCACATTGTTCTCACATATCTATAGCAAGATTGTTCAAGAAGTTATGACAGAAAGTTGGCTGAATGCACTCTTGGGATTTATTAAGAGAACAAAATAAGACTAATAGCAGAAAAACATAGTGTTGGTTGACATACTTGGTTGGAGAACAAAATAATTGTGAAAGAAGATAGCACAGCCAGTTTTTTCATGAGAACTAATTGCTAAATTTACCACTAGTAAACCAGATTCATGAGAAGAGAAGCCAAAGATCAACAATCAGAGCACAAATTTGTCTTTCTCAGCACCAAAGGATAAAAAAAATAAAATCAGAAAAACATTTTGATATGGAAAACCAACAGACTTTCTCCGTCAGGCATGTGGCACTTCATTATGAGAAATATTGCAGGAAGGAGAATGGAAACATAACTGTGTGGACATCATGCCCACACAGCCATTTTTGCCTTCTCATCCGCAGACTGAGAGGCTCAGAAAGCAGCACTGCAGGTTTGGCACTGCAAATGTACAATCACTGGTGCCCATCAGTCACTGTTACATTTCCAGTCTTTATATTTACAAGACTTGCTGACTGTCTTACAGCTGATGGAACAGATCACATAGGAAAACCTTCATTCCCATTCCAGCTTTAATTAACCCACCTTTCACACAGGGGCTCACAATTTGGTCATAGTGATGACTTCTCAGTGCTCCAGAGGTGAAGCACAGGGATGTGTTCCTTGCTCTGGACAACTGAACTGTCTAGAGCCAGCCACACTTACCCAGGCACCAGCAAACACCCCTCACACTGTTCCTCTGTCACACTCAGCTGGTGAGGCCACAAGTAGGAGGCAGAAAGTCCCCTCAGGTGACAAAGTCCACAGCATTTTGCTGGGACTCTCACAAATCACTCTGCTTCCACTGCAGCGGTTTCCATATCCTGAAAACTACTACCCATGTCAAAAAGGGTCAAGTTAGTCCAGCACAACCCACCTTTACTAAAGCTATGCTGCATTACATCCCACACTCCATTTATTTTGTGCCTTTTCTCTTTAGATACAACCTAGCTTTTAGAATTGGGTCCCATGGGCTCCTAAATCATAATGTTCTCAGTGTAGCTCTTAGCTAGGTAAGTCTTTATGGCATTAGCTGAAGATCTCTCTACCCTGGAGACTTTTTATCCAAGTCTTGAATTTCTGTCACCTGAAAGAAGTGAAACAGCAAAGGCTACATGTAGCAATACAAAAGTTCTCATTACGTGTTCACATCCATCCCTAGTTAATTTCCAGATCTGCAATTCACCTGTAGCCAAAGAATCTTCTGAACTCCTCCTATTTAACACCAAATCATTAATTCACCCCGAACTACAGCCACTCCAGCAGCAGAGGACTGGCTGTACAGTACACAAACAGCAGCAGGGCAGGAATAGGCTGCTTTAAATTCCAGTATGAGGAACCAACTGAAAGAGCTGCTACAAATGCTGAAGTGCCAATCAGTGGATTATGAACCCATCAGGAGCCACTTTCAGGCAGCCTTCAGCCAAATACAGAGATTCATGCCATAAAGACAGGAGATGATAATATCCAACACTCAGCACTAATAGGAGCTCTGCAGTGTCCTTGGCCAGCCTCGTGGTTTGAATGAGCCTCTGTAATCAAAGTGTGTGCTGATTTGTTCTTACACCAGGGCACTTTGCCAGCAGGAAAATGTATTGGTCATTTCTAAGACATGAATTCAATATAATTGGGAATCTCATACCTGGTTCTGATCGTTGTAGTCACATTCCCGAACCACCACCAGGCCTCCTTTCTGACTTGGGTGGCCCTGGGCCACCAGGCATTTGTTGGTTTGGAGGTGATACAGCTATAAAAAGAAAACAGTTTGATAGAGTAAACAACAGCCCTAGATCCCAAAGTGTGCTCAAAGCCCTACACCCCTAGTGCCCAAAAAAACTCAGCCAACACTTCCAGTAATAAAAAGCATTCCTTTTAAAAATACCAGTCTGTTTTTCAGATAATTTGGAGAAAAAAACTGCATTAAACAGTTCCAATTTGTTTTCTAATTACATCAAGATTTCTCTCTCTGGTACAAGTGCAGTACACACACATCCTGGCTCAGCACATGCTGGCTGTACTCTGTCAAAGTTCTTTCCCCTCTTCACTCTCCATGGAAGTCTGAGGTCCTAGATTTTGTGCTCAGGAATACGGATTGCACTGTATAAACTGCATTTTACTACAGTTTATCTTAAACATTAAGTCTCCTCCTACAGCCTCTCTTACGGAACAGGACCGCCTCCCTGAGAAAGGAAAAGGAATTACTGAACTACAAACAACTTCAGAGGTTTATGTTGTTTGCAAATTGATTTTCAAGAGCATTTATGTAACTGAAAAGCCAGACTTATCAGCTATGGTATTTTACTGATGGATCAGGGAAGAAGAGAACATTGTACATACCCACAAATGCTATTTTTGCTCAAATGCCCTACCTAGTCTGATTTAGGTGAATGGCGTATCAGAGGACTGAATTCAGCTCAGAAGCCTGTCCTGTGATGCAGAACTGTAAGCATCTGCTGCCAGTGCAAACAAGGAGGCTCTCAGCAAGTTAGGATTCTCTCCTAATTCGAACAAAAGACACTCAAGATATTTTCTGCAGTACAAAGTTTAGGTTGTCCTATTTCAAGAATCAAAAAACCATTAAGATCCTGATGTATACCCAGAGAGATACTCAGGGAAACAAAGCACTTCTAATTCTGGCTTTAAATTACACACATGCCTTGAACTAACTGCTGGCCAGCAGAAGACTTCTTTTCAGCCTGATTATTTTTCCTCCCCTGACGTGGTGGGGATCAGGCTATTCAGGCAGCAAACACTGCCTGCACACCACGAGCTGAGAGATGGCAGGGACTCAGATCTGACACCCACATTAAAAATACTTATTTCCAATCTGGAGCTGGGTGTAGAGGAAAAAAGAATTTACTGTTCTGAACTCAGGGCCAGGCTGATTAACTAGCCAGCTGAATTTTATTATGAAGACATCCATAGCTGTCTTGGCATTCCTATTGACTACAAATTTTTAGAAACCAAAATACACTTCCAGTAATAAAAGGAACAAACTGCTCAGTCACATGATAGCAACAATTAGCACAAATACCAAATAGTATTTTTCACTAAGCACCATTTCTGGAAATAGCTGTCCCAAGGAACATCAACAATCGCCTCGAGTGCATCATGTTTCTCCTGTTCCCTACACACATCTAAAACAAATTACACAAAACATTCTCTAAGCAACATTTCCTCACACCCCAGATCTAGGACAGATTTCATTTTCATCATTCCTCACTCAATAGAAGGCTTTTAAACCATAGAGTGCATGAGTTTTATATGATTTTTGTTCTTGTTTTTATTGGCCATGATGACCAGCACTGGATAACACGGGTAACAGCTGCCACCATTTGTGATCATTACATTTCTTCCCAGCTGTCAAACCACCACTTATCTCTGGCCCAATTAGTTTTTGAGAATAAACTGAGATTTGGAGCAATTCCTCCCAAATCCTAAAGAGTCTGGCATGCAGTGGTGACACTGGCTGATCATTCTGTTTCTTGCAGGCATCTGGAAATAGTTTATACAATCCTGAGAGCCAAAGCTGGCTCTCTCATACACTGCTGGGTATAATTCTTGAACCCCAGAGAACCAAGCCAAGGAATTGCATTTTCCTGCTTCTTCTCCCCACTTCTAAAAGGGTGCACAAAGTTTTTCTCCAAATTAAACCATGGTAAATAACTGCTGAGAAGATTTACCCTTAAGTGTTGCTGAGATACTCAGATCCCTCAAGTAGCTCTTTCCAACATCAACAATTCCTCAGTTAACTTTCTGCCTGAATGAAAGCAGAAAGCTATTAAATTTTAAAAAAGGAGAAAAAAAGGTCTGACTAGGGGAGTAACAGCATCCAGTAACTAGGGGAATCAGCCCATTGTATCAGTTTTATTCAGGGAAACTACATAACTAACTTCACAACTTGGCTCGGATATTGCTATAAAAATACTTCACAAGTGGTGAATTCCCAGACAGCTGCTTCCAAGCAAAAAATCTAATGGTGTCAATAGGTCCTGCATGAACACAGGTCCTCCTGACTCATTTCTTGCAGAACCAGCAACTGTCAGCAGCTACTGCAGCCTGTGGCCCCTGTGCGGACATCACTCCTTAGTGCTTCCAACTACTGAGCTAAAAAGGAACCTGCTAACCATAATCCATGTGCACATTAATCAGCTTATTCCAGAGGATTCTCTTTCACAGAGAAGACATTGAGGAAGTTGTCTTGGGTTTGAAGCTATCCATTATTTTTGGGAAGCATAAAAAGCACACATCTAGTGAATTTGACACCTGGAAAGAGCAGATGCAACTGTCTGGTGGCTTTGTCTGCATACAAACCCATAAGCAAGGGTGTCAGAACTATGGCATGAATCTAATCATGATTTCCCTCATGAATACACATAAAAAATTCTCTCTTCACTTTTACTTTGAAGAAAAACAGAGTGGAGAAAAATTCTTTTTTTTTCATTATGTAACAGTCAAGACTAGAAAAGCCATCAGCCTCAGATGCAAATGTTCACCTTTGCAGAAAATTACCCAGTAAAAGCAATGAGTTTGGAAACTAATTACACTGTATTCTTATCATAAACCAACAGTGGCTGAATATTTGAGGCCAAATCTCTCTATCCATATCCATCTTCAGATCCAACAGTCATGAAAGCACATTCTAAGGATGGCAAAACTTTGTAATTCAGAGCTTTGAGGTAAGAAACCTCACTGAACAGTATCTAGGTCTGAGGATGACCTGCAATGTAAATCAGAGTGCAACTGATTTAACAAAAATCCTGTTATTTTCAAGACAGCTTGTTGCAAAACCTATGGAAATAGACTATTTTTATTGTATTTGAGCAAATCTTTAAGAAGAAAAATCTCACAGTAATTAACACACCAGAATTCTGTATATTTAAGTTTCTCTTACCCTTCCACGCTGGATTATTTTTGGACGTTTCTGTGCTCTATTAATAAAAACTGGCTGAGGAGCTTTGGCATTGGGCCCAGATATTTGCATCTCAGGATAAATGTTATCTAAATACCACTTAAATGACTTGCAGTTCAATCTCTTCCTCAATTCTACACGGTCCGTGATATTTCCATAGGTCCTCATCCTCAGCTCTGGTCTCAAAGCAAAATACTGCTCCTGTATTTAAGAGAAACAGGTTGGGGAAAAGGGGAGAAGAATTAGAGAGTATTGACTTCCAATTTCTTTGTGTTTGCAGAACTCCCCAAATTTCATTTAATTTTGCTAGTGCTTTCAACCAGTAAGTTTGAAACTGGCAGTAGGAAATTGCAATATTTGGACTGCCACAGGAAGTGAGATTTAATCTTGCCTAACTCTGAGCTGATCTTTCTAGTTGAGGGGTTTTTTTGATGAAGACATTTCTTGGGTACAAATTTGCTGACCTTTTTAAGATGCCAATTTGAGGAAGAAACAAATCAGCCCCTGACTTTACTGCCATCGGCAATACAGGCATCCTGGAGTCATTAAGTGAAAACCAGATGCATGTATCATCAGCAGCCTCATCTGACAAAGGTTTCTGGAAAGTATTTTGATTGTTCAATGCATTGCTTTCGTTGTTGTGGGATTCGAGTGTGTTTTGTCTTGCACAGTTTTCCAGCTTTCCAACTTTACAAATGATCAGGGTAAAGCCATTCCAGAACAGACATCTAAATGGGGCTATCTCGTGAAGTTCAGGGGGACCACATCTTATTAATGTGAATAATCAGAACCGTCACCTGGGCTTTCTGGGAAGCCCAGTTTTCCCCATTTGTTTGCATCATCTCCAGACAGACTCCCACAATGGTTTTTTTTTCACATTCTATTTTATGATACTCAGAATTTTACAGGTTAGGCACAGACAGATTAAGATTCCAGCCCTATCTCATGTGCTGTTTGACTCTAATGCAGAGACAGTGGGGACAAACAAACTCATGAATGCACAATGTGGCATGAATACTACTGCTAAAACTAGGAAAAAATCCCCTTTAGCATCTTTAATTTCAGATAGGCTTACAGAGCCCACAGAAAAGGCACCATATTGGCACATTAATTTGTTTACTAGATACCATTTAGAATTCAGTTTTCAGGGCACTGAACTATGGTATTTTGCTGGATTCATCTCTAGGAGACATCTGGAATTCACCCACCATGATGTGGTTCTGGCAGTTTTCAATTACTTCCTGCCATCTGATACTCAGATGACAGACAGCTACACCTCTGGACAAGTTACACATCTGCCCTTATCAAGATCTTCAAGCATTTGGATGTGCTTGATGTATCACAGCTATTTTCATAGCAGAGGAAGGGGAACTGTGTACTTGGTGTACATTGGACTGGCAGCCAGCTCTGAAGAAGCCTGGAGACAGACTGGACATCACAACCAGAAACTGGTCTGCTTCAAAAAGGAGCTCTGCTATTCCAATTGCCTCTCTCCTAGCTGAAGTTCAAATGTTGGTATCCTACCCTTTTTGTGTTATTTATTACCACTGTATACATGAACTTAATACTTTTGCATTTTTGCTTTTGACAGTTATTCAAATTTTGCTGAATCACTTCCCTTATGCCATCTAATTTATTAAGTCTTCTCTTTGTACTGTACATCATTAGATTGCTTTGGTAAATTATGCTGGCCCTAAATATTTGCATTATTTTTATAAAAACCAAAATATTTCCAGGCTTGCCTTCCATACATTAAAACTGTCATAGTGACAGTCTCTGGCAAATATCAGAGAATCAGAATAGAAACAGCTGGAAATGCTCTGGAACCTAATCTGTGATAAAAGACTGCTAGAATCAGCAGTTCAAGTGTTTGCTGGGCAAAGCAGTATTAGCCGGAAATTTTAACAAAGAATGAAGTCCAAGCTTCAGAGGAAACCATCATTAATCACAAAACAACTGTGCCCAGACATCAATAAAAGGGATAGTGATAGATCAGATTTACAAAAGCATTACAGAGATGGAGAATGGAGATAAAAATTAATGGGCTCTAATGGATTCCTCAAACTGAACATCAAGGTAAAGGATGGGGTTTGAAACATAAATCTCTAAAGAACATAAAATGAATAAAATATGTCTCATATAGAAATTGTAGGGATCACAGCAGCTGAGCACACAGTAAATCCTATGGTCTCGGAGGGAAAAATGCCATTAAGTATCTCAGAGATGAGGGATTCACAAACACCTGATCCATGCTCAAAGCATCAGTATCATGATCTGAAGACAAGGAAGGAATACACCTGCTCTTGGATCCAGAATTCAATCCTGGCTGCTCTTCCAGGGCAAGACAGACCAAGAAGCAGATTGCTAATTAAAACAGAAAGCAAACAAGCAGCCAAAAAAATCGCTTTCTCACCAACACGGAAACTACCTGAAGGCACGTGGCAGTACAGGGCTGCCACATAATACTGATTTGGACACAAAGCAATGCAGAGCTTACAAAAGCTCATCCATCATCTTTTACTTCACTAAAAAGGCATAAAACTCAACCTCCTGCAGGTAGCAGAGTAACAAGGAGGAGACTGGAGCACTCAAAAGCCAAATGACAATTCTACAAAATTTAGGAATTCCTATCAAAACAAACATGAGGAAAGCAGACTCCAGAAGGAAAACCCTGTCAGAGGCATAACAGATCCCACAGTGACACAGCCCTTTGACAAACAAGCCAGTTAATAACCATTTAATAACCTTATTTCATGACCTAGACTTGTCTCTTACCTTGTATTCATCCATCCACACATGTGCCAGCCTCAGTGAGTTATGAGCCATAGTATCCTGTCCCCCAGGTGAGCCGTAGGGACGCCTCTTACGGAAAATGTGCCCCACCCTGGAGCAGGGGATGATCAGAAGTCTGCCACCACACATCCAGATCTGTTCACATGAAAACAGAACATGGCTCATGGTTCAGGTTGCTCACCATCTCCTCTCCTTCAAGGGATACTTTGGTAGAGTTATACATAATGCAGGATCAGGCAGCAGCAATGTTGGCCCACCTCATGTTTTCTGACAAATTTAATTTTTAGATCTTCATGTTACAAAAGACTGTTTTTCTCATATGACTGTGCTTTCCACAAAATACATCATGGCTTTCAAGAGACAAACAGAAAATTTTCTAAGATGTTATGTTCTAGAGACCTGTAAGAAAAGACTGGTATACATGGGCTAGGATTCATCCCACGGATTAAGTTCCCTAAATTAATTTGCCTGCAAGAAAATTGTCCACAATTATGTGATAGATAATGAGGATCAGTCTGTGTCATTAAGGGAGCCTGGAGAGCTTTTCAGCTAAGTATGAAAACTTATTGGACAGAGCTGTTTTCTTCTTTTAATATATGGGAACTATTTAACACTGTTCCCATTCAGATGCTACATTTAGGAGTCTTAATCTGTGGCACCACAGATCCGCCCTTTATTTACACTTACTTCCATTTCTTTTTTTTTTAATTTCTTTTTTAACTTCATCTTCCATAAAATTACCAACACTGGCCCTTCCCCGGACTAACATGTTCTAAGATCCCAGAAAATCTTCTCTCATTAGCAGTTTATAATCAAGTCACTTTTAAAACTCCTTCTAGACAAGATACAGACTCAACTTCTTTCCAACCCTCCCCCAGGGAGACAGGGACTTTCAGAAGCTCTAAATTCTCTGAACCTAGTCCAAGTTTTCAAAGCCTTTTTTATTGAAGCTGTGTATTACAAGGTAACAACAATAATCTCTTCACACTCCACACACTTCTACTCAGATATCTAATAATTACATTTATACTAATTTCTGAAAGATTTTATTTATTCAGTACACACTCCTTTAAAGTTACTCAAATTTATGAAATTCCAGTTCCTATTTTTGAACTCTAATCTTGATTTCTCTAATTGGCAGATTTCTGTAAAGTTTTGGGGGTTCTGTGTCTGGTTTTAGGTTTGCTTGGTCTTTCAATGCTAACTTCACTTTTTAATCCCCTTTTCATATCAGTTATGATAGTATATAATTTTCAGGCAGACTGTTGTCAAACTTGCTGATGAATCCACTTTACAGAAGTTAAGAGATAAGCACAACATTGAGCACAAAGAGTTGCTTTTCTTTCAGTGGAGTGACAGGGAAGATGAGATAAAATACAAGAAGCACAATGCAGCACCACCATTTTCAAGTCTTCTGATTATGATTTCCTCATTATTTTTTCAACCAAGCTGACTCCTCTACATGACTCTCAATTTAGTTCCAGAAGAATTACATTTCCAGGTCCTCAAAAAGAAGCTGAAATGTCTAAAAAGCTCCATAGGTGTCTAAGGAAATATGTTAAACTTACATATTAGCAATATTGCTGTGAGCCACACATATCCAATCAACTTGTGAAATTCATCAGACATTGTTTACAAACTAATTTAAAAAACTTGCATGATTATTCTTTTCCTATGCTTCTTTATAGCTATTATGAAATGCTCCACCACCAAACAAAGAAAAAGCCACAAATATTTAACTACAGAGCTGAAAATTCTCTGAGTACCCGAAAAGATATTTCCAGGTTCTCTCCTCCCCAGATGTCCATGCCACTGTCGTACTGGCCGAGCTCATTGAAGTACTCACGATCCATGGCAAACAGCCCTCCAGCCATGGTAGGTGACCTAAAAAGGTTCATGGAAAGAAGTTCATTTTCTTTTAGAGAGAAAAAAAAAAAAACCACAATGGTAATTTTTGCTGAATGTGCTAGTCCCCAAGGACAAATTTAGATCCACATAACACAATTTAAATGCTTCAGTCACTGGACATCAGTTGTAGTCTCAAAACACTTTCAAAAGCAGATCTGTAAGTGCTATTTGTGATCTTCCATTGTTCCAATACCTCACAGACATCATATTTCTTTCCCTGGTAAACCTGAGAAAAAGGGATAGGACAGGGAAAGAGGAACAGCAAATGCCAGAGGCAGCATTGTTTCATCACTGACTCAATTATCAGTTTACTGGCAAGTTATTTACACTTTGTATATTTATACAGATGGTCCCTCCGGCATTTCCCAGTTTTTTACCTTGCCTCTGTGTTACTAGAATGTGTTCTATTTCCTAAAAATCTGCATATGATCCACCCTGTTCAGTCTCTAGACTGAATTGCTACTGTATCACGACACACGAATATGTGGATGACCTACCAGAGTATAAAAGAGTAAAAACACTACATAAATACATGATATGATAGTTGGAATATCCAATGGGCTGGAAAAAGGCTTTTTCCCATCCCAATAAATAAAACCCTGTGACGAAATCAAGCCTAGGTCAAGATTTCATTGCTTGTTCTCACACCAATTTCTACCACAGCTTCTGTCACTTTAAAATCTGGGCTGAAAGGTTGCTCTCAATTTTTCTGCTCTGACACCAAAATGTTTCATTGTGGTTGTCTCTGAAATGTGAAACTTTTTTTTGGACAGAAAGCAATTTTCAAAGGTTAAATAGCAATCTAGGTCCTTTTTCAAAGGAGACAGAGACCTTTAGGTAGGAAAAGTCACTTTCATACTCAGAAAATGTAATCTTTTCAGAGTATTACACTCACCTGAACTATGAACTTCTCTTTTTACCATGGGAATTCTTCATAAAAGTGAGTTGAATGAATGCAACAACTGTGTTGAACACAGCAACAGCTCACCTTCAGCCATTGACCAAATCCAATGTGAGAATAGCTCTTAATGGAATAAGGATTTTAAGACTTGATGTTGATTCCTCACTCAGGTTTTTTTCAGTCTGTCCTCTCCCTTCCACGTTCAGAAACTGCCACAGTGACACACTCCAAACAAGCCACTCAAACTTAAATAATTTAGTAAGTTTCCTGGCTTCTTGTGATGGGGGGACATGGAAAGACCAACTGCAGAGCTGCCAGATGACAGCAGAGAACCCTGTACTGGAACTGTTTGTGGCAGCCCGAAATGCTCTTCATTTACAGTCCACAAAAAAAGAATGAGACACAGATGAAAACACACCCAATTTCTGATTCACTTGGCAAATCTTATCCACAAGGAGTCAGTTTGTAAAAAAGGTGAAGTTCCCCCACCTGACAAACCTGAATTCTGTACTGAGATTGATCCCTGCAACTAGGAAAAGCACAATGAGCTTCTTGCCTTTGCTGTAGCAGCATTGGTTCTTTCCATGAAGGGATTCACTTGGGACAGTTCTATTCTTGTGTCTGACCTGTACATGACTGCAGCTAATAAAAGGTGCCTGCTGACACCATTTTACATCAGCTGCATGTCTACTAGAACCAGATATTGCCAGTTCTGTGCCATCAATGGTTAAAAGATGAAGAAAGGTAACTTTCAAGTCCCAGTGTTGAGCTTTACCAAGACTTTTGTTTCAAAACAACTCTTGAAAGACCACAAAGACAAATTCCTATTACCACAAACAGACATTTTCTCAGTCTAGCAATTCTTTAGCATTTCAGTACAGGAATGATAGAGTCCATAGAGTCCCATATTAGTGGGATATGCAGGCTACTCCTAGCACAAAGACAGCATCAAAACTATCCTTAAACCAAGCATATCAGACTGGAAACAAACATCAGCACATAGCTCAAAAGTAAAATTATTGGACAAAGTGACTAAATGCACGAAATTAAACTGAAATAGTTTTGGTTACTATTACCTATTTCTAAGTAACATAAACAAGTCAGATATTTGACAGGTTAGGCATCTGCTTCTAAACCTGCACAGCCAGGTAACATTCCCTACTGCTTAAGAAGTGCTTCTGACCATCCCTGTGTTCCACAGAGCTTCACAGCACAGAGGAGGAACCTTACTTGATTGGAGCAGTGGCTCCCTCGGGTCCTTCCAGTTCTGACAAAGGAACAAGATCCCATTTGAAGTGCAGGCCCCAGTTAAAGCCCCCACGCACAACGGGGGAGGAGCTGTAGGTGAGGGTGTCAGCACTGATGATGTCAATCACAGGGCACACCACAGTCCTGCGATCCTCTCTGATGGGAGTCAGCAGAGGTTGCAACCACATCTCGTTCACCTCACAGTGACTGTCCAGGAACACCAGGACTTTCCCTAAAGAGGCCAAAGCACATAAAACACAAAGATCCATGAAACACAAATACACATGGAGTTACATGCAAACACACACACACACTAGACAAAGCAATACTTATCAATTTACATGGAGATTATCTGCCCCAGTCAGTAAGAACATTTTGATCTATGACATACTCTCATGCTCAGATGGTCTAAAAAGGCATCAGCATCTTTATGACACAACATAAAATTTATATAACACCAGAATAACGTGGAAAAGATGGGAAACAGCTTTAAAGAAAACAACTTTGGAGCATGCAAATGTAACAAGTCACCCCACAGACAGTATTTGACTTGGCACAGGGATGGAACTCCAGCAGTTCAGAAGAGCAATAAAATTACTTAAAATTGCACTAACTGAAATGAATTTTAGCACAGCTTGGAAAATGCAAGCACAATCTTCTCTCTGGATTATACCATTACAATGGTAACGAGTAAACACCAATTAAGAGACTTATCTGCCACTCAAAATTATTTAAGAATGTAGCGGACACTTTCTCAGATGCCAAAGAATTTAACTGAAAGCACATTCTGGTAAAGGCTGTTTATAAAGCACCAAATACTGGTTTTCCCAATTAATACTCACTGCAACCGAGGAGCTTACACAAGAAACATTACAATTAGATTGGAGAATTAGAAACCAGATTAGTGTATCTTAAAAGGGAGCAGATTTTCTTTTAGAGCAAAAGTTTCTACATAAAACATGTAAAAAATATTCTGCAGCTACAGTATCTTGACCACATGGAGATGCTCCTGAGACAACATTCTTTCAGGGCAAGAATAGGGAAAACTACATTGTCTCACTAACACCACAGTCATTGTTTGAAATAGTACAGGCAAAGATTTGGGATGATGGTAAGTTGTGTTGGTAACTTTCAATAAAATGAGTTACTTTTTTAGAGCACAATACTGGTTTTGTTTCACAATTTCACTTGCCCATTCCAAAAAAGTACCGCAGTTTATTGAAAGCAAAAGTCTCCAGGAAGAAAAAGAAATGAATCAACAGCTGACACACTCAAAGTGTCTCAAGGTTTAAAAACCACTCCAATTTGGATCCAAATTTGCAGTTATCATTTTGAGACAGGGCAGGGAAAGAAAGATTTGGGATAACACTAAGTTGTGCAGCTTAGAGTGTGACACGACATGCAGAGCCCCTACAGTGGGCTAAAGTAACCACAAGTCAAACATTCAACATCTGAAAAGCTGCACTACAAAAAGAGCAGTCACCTGATCAACTTATTGTCAAAGTATGCAAGGAAAAGAGAAAGAAGCAAGGGTACCTGTGGCATGAGAGGCTCCAATCATCCTTCCTCTGATCAAGCCTTCCCTCTTCTCATTTCTTACCAATTTTGTGGTTTTTGGAAGCTGAGTTTTAACATATTCACTCAAGTCTTTTTTCAAGTCAGCTGAGAAAAGGAAAACACAAGTTCAACAACAGGACAGAAATTCTGACAGGTTTGTTTAAAGTCTTGAGACATTTAACTCAAAAATGGCCAAAATCTTGATCAAAAAGTTACCCTGGCACAACACAGCTTCAAACCAAGAGTATCAAAAGGACAGTCACTCATCCCACATCCTGCACTTGCCCTTCACTGCCTGTAGTACATTACTCAGTTAACTGGAACTACTAGAATAAAAAAAAAAGCTGCTGTTCAAAGAAACACATTTCCAAATTCTTCTCATGTCAACCAGCATTTGCAACAGATGCAATAATAAACATTTCACACAGGCAAATGATTTAAATTACTGCATTCCATACATGAAAACAAATGCAGACACCTTTCAGAAGAAGCACAAAGACACCTTGTATTATCTGTACCTGCTTAGCTGACAGAACAACAGATACAAAGTCCAACTCACTCACAGCTGGTCGCTTTTCTAAAATCCAAAAGGATCAAAGATTCTGCTGGCAAGCTCGTGCTTTTGAAGGAGTGCAGAGTTCACTGAAGTCTACAGGCACTACTGTAACTTAGCTAACTTCAATGGCAATTTTAAGAGTAAATACTTCTTTCACCTAAGGTCAATGGTTTCTAACATTAAAGCAAGACTACTGAAGACAGACACATGAAGATTGAAGGAATGGGAAAGCATAAATTAATAAGTTTATGGAGAAAGAAAGAGGAAAATAAAATGGGAGAAAAAAACAAAAACCCAATTGAGATTTCATAAAAAACCTTGGTCCAGAGAGGCAGACAGACTTTCCTCAGAGGATATGCCAAAATAAACATTATTTTGATGAATTTCAGCTCAAACATTAAAGTCACTGTTAACAAGATTAAATGCCAAAGGAAAATATGTGGAAGTCAGAGCTGCAACCTTCAGGAGGAGTAAGAACTTTCAGGCAGGAGATGCCCAGATGTAATTCCAAATGTTAAGATCTCAGCCTTTGCACTGCAAGGAAACATGATGGGTGAAAAGTGAGAAGGTAACACATAGCAAGTATGATGACAGAGAATACTCTAGGACAAAGGAAACTCTCTGGGGAGATACAACCAGAATTTGTTTGGGTCACAGGAATTCTCTCCCCTCTTCTGGAATATGACATCATATGCTAGAGACAACAGGGAAGATGTTTTCAGAGAAAGTCTCCTAGAAAATTGATGAAATAATCTTTAAGGTGCTACCCACATGAGGTGCCCAAACAAGCAGGACAGATAGATTTGCAAACTGAAAATAAAATAGTGCTTGAATCGTTCTTCACCTCAGGTACTTTAGTAAGAGAATAACATTGTACGTCTGCAGAAACAATGGGCCAGCACAAAGAAGAAAAGATTATCAAACTCAGCTCTTACAGCAGATGAGGCAAATAAACGAGGAAAGTGTATCGCATCTACAAACTTATGAAAACAAAAGAAAAAATTTAAAAAAAAAAATTTTAAAAAGTCACATCCATACCAAGAGCTAAACCAGGCCCATAGTATGAGCTTGAGCAGCAGAATATAAGAGCCAGTAGAGTTTTGAGCCAGACAAAATGGCATTCTGCTGGCAACTGTGCCCATATCACAGATCATCCTCAACAGGCAGGTTTGTCTCAGACACCTTTTGGGATTTTTGCTGTTGATGGGTTTTTGTGTGTCACCTTCATGTCCACTGGGAAGACTGACTACTCCTGATAGAACCACAAAAACTGCTTCACCACAGCCTATCTCAGAAATTTGGCTCCAAGGAGAGAACTGCTCACTTTTAGCCATAACTTTAGGCATTACCTTCCTCCATATCTATGCAATGAAGGCTCCTCCAAGAAAATGGAACCTTGGATGGGAGTCAGGAGTGTTATTATTTTCAACTATTCTAAAGCACTGAGTTGCAGACAATTGGCTCCTTTTCTGTTCTTCAGTCTCTCCTTTTACATAGAAGAATACCTCCAGTAACAGCCTTCAAAATATATCCTCAGGCTTTCCCATAACAGCTTAAGGCTAAATCCGGGAGAAAGAGGTTATACCAGAAAAAGAAATCCTACCTTTAAGGGAATGGAAAAAAAATACAACAGTGGGCTCAGCTGAGCCATGGCAATGCCTGCTTAGCCAGTAAAACTGTTGATGATTGAGCCTAAGAAGCTTTTTGAGGTAAAACTACATGCAAATGCCCAAGGTTTGCACAACAGCACTGATGTGCAGCACAACTTCCATATTTACAGCTGAAGAACTAGGCAGAATTTAATCTAAAACACCACTTCAGAGAGCAGACAATGTAAGGAAAATTAAACTTTAATTAAAAAAAACAAAACAAAAGGGCATAGAGATCAAGCAATCTGCCCAAGCTTATGAGATCCATAGCACAGCCAAAGTTTTTATCCATTTCTTCAGTCCCCAAAGCATCTTTACCCTTCTTTAGCTGTAAGAATCCATCCATTAAAATTAAGCAGCAGCAGAAGCATAGGATCATTAGCAGCAAGAGCAGTAATTCTCTGTGTAAACAATACCTCCTCCTGCCTTTGGCTTTGGAACAAGTTCATTTGAAGTCAGAAAGACAAAAATAGCTACTTGAATGTTTTGAACTTAATTTGGTTCAAATTAGAACTTCGTTAATTGCCTCAATTTAACAACAGACCAGAAGAGTGATGGTATTACCGCCTCAACACAGGCATCAATATATTTCATCCTCACATTCAAAGGACTGAGTTTTGACGTAAGGCAAGTTCTGAATACAAAACAAATTGCACAAGAGACTTTATAGCAAAGCATATGCTCCCAAAACACAAAACAAAAGAAGCTTTTAAATATTACACATTCTTATCTTAGCAAGGAACAGCATTTGATCTTTGTTCTGTCTTGTATCTCAACATTTGATCTGACCTCAGAGAAATCAACTTCCTGCACAACAACAGAATTTCATTCTATGGCAGACCTATCTAATCAGTCTCTTAGAGCAAGTGAGACCTTAAACCAGAAACCAAACAATGAGACCAAGGGAGCTAAAACTATACATACTAAATAAAAGCATAATCTAAAAATCGCTTTTAAAATGCAGAAAGTTATGGACTTGTACAGAGGAGAGCAAGGAACTTGCACAGTCCTGCTGGCAAGAACTACTATGCTACAACAGGCATTTGGCTTTTGAAGGGCCAAAATGAAGGGCTTTTGAAGGGCCACACCTGAATTGCATGTCTGTCTTTGCCTTGCCTGTCAATCGAGAGAAAAAGCAGGAATCCTTTAACAGGAGCAAAGCAACTCCGCAAGGTCTACCCCTCCAGGGCCCCTCGGTGCCTGCGGGAGCAGAGGCTGCTCCCAGAGCCAGGACAGCAGCTCCCGGGGTGGCCACCAGAGGCTGTTCGAGAGCCACGCAGAGCCCGCCCAGCCACGCTGAGCTCCGGCCCCAGCACGGGTCCCAAACGATGAGCAAGGACAAAAGGGCAGGGCCGCACTGTTTCCACAGTGCCACAGCAACCCATGGGCAAGACCGCAGCCGAGAGTGTCCGTGCGCCTGCAGCTCCTGTCAGGTGCATTCACAGCGAGTAGGGTGGCCATCTGCTCTGAGCAGCCCAAGCAAGGTACTGCTAAGAAAACCCAAACTGTCAACAACTGCTTCATGACTCCCACTCATCAGTGTGTGTAAGAGGTAAAATAAGAGGACTGGAGCACCTCCCCTGTGAAGACAGGGGAAAGTTGGGGCTGTTCAGCCTGGAGAAGAGAAAGTTGTGTGGGAGATCTCATAGCAATCTTCCAGTATCTGAGGGGGCTCTACAAGGAAGCCATAGAGGGACTCCTCATCACAAACTCTAGGGACAGGATAAGGAGTAATAGGTACAAAGTGAAAGAAAGGAAAATTAGGTTAGATACTCTGTAGTTAGAAATTCTGTACTGTGAGGGTTATGAGACACTGGAACAGGGTGCCCAGGGAGGTTGCGTATGCCCTATCCCTGCAAGCGTTCAAGGCCAGGTTGAAAATGGCTTTGAGAAACTTGGTCTCGTGGGAAGTGTCCCTGCCCAAGGCAGCCAGGTTTGGGACTAGATGATCTTTAAGGTCCCTTCCCCCTAACTTTATTTGAGTCCATGATTATTAGCTTCAAAACCTGATTTTGAATGTTAAAGCCTCTATGATACAAAGCTCATCAGTAAAATGGCACCAGTGGCAAAGGGGATGTCGCCTTGGGCTTCTCAGGACACCATACATCCCTACTGGCTGGCACTTTCTGGAGATGGGCTGCAGTACAAATTGGGTTCGAATCATGACTCCCACAATTTATTCTGACCAGTCAGTAAAGCACAGGAAGGGCCAGAAGTTCCTGGGCCTGAAAGGGTCCTTACCCAATTCACTGTTGTCATCCACCAGAATGATTTCGTGCAGGAGATGAGCAGGAGTGCGGTCCAGGACGCTGTGCACTGTGCGGAGCAGGGCGGAGAGCGCCTCGTTGTAGAAGCAGATCACGATGCTGGCAGAGGGCAGATCAGCAGGGTAGGACTTCTCTCTGCACCTGCAAACAGGAATAGAGGCATTGTCACTATTTACAGAGGGGTTTCCATAGAGCTGGGTCTCTGCTGAAACTTCATAAATAACAGGCAAACATTAAATGTGTAGGGAGGAGCCCCCAAAGTGAACATAACGAGCCCAGACATGTAACATCGATAGTAGGACTCAGCATAGTAAGTTACTCTCCACATATTACAGACTCATAGTTAACACTGCTGCTTGTTAGAAAACAGAGGATATCATGGACTGAGGTGGGAATAAGAACCACAGATCTTCAAGACAGAGAACAGAAGATACTCAGAGCTTGCTTCAGCTGTCAAAACACTGTCTAGCACCCTCAGGTAGCTCAGACATGTACAGGAAGGGCAAATAAGACATGAGGCCCACAAAAATACCACAGCTTTATTGGCCAGCTGCTGGAGACAGGGTTGGATAGCCCAGAAAACCTCCACTGGTGCTAAATACCTATTTACACAACCAAGGCTGGGATTCAGAGGGCAGATTAAGACACTTAAGTCTAGTCACTGCTGTCAGTGCATTCTAAATAGTGTTCAGCTCACCCTAAGGCTGTCAAGTGTGTTTTGTCAGCTGAAGAGCTCTGCATGCTTCATTAACTGCACTGACTGGATCTCTGCTAATTATAATAAAAGCAGAGACAACTGACTAACAAGCAGTTATCTAAGCATCTTAATCTGCAGGCTGAATCCCACTCAGAGCAAAGATCATGCTTTCTTCTTATTTTTAAAGCTTGTCCTTACTTCTAATAGGGCACAGTATCACAGATTAATGACATATGAAGGTGCCAGGCATGGGAGGATCCAATAAAAATAAGAAATTATGAACGAAAACCCAGAAGTATAGAAGAAAAGTTTTCATTTACTTAGAATAAGCTCAGCAAATACAATTCATTACATTTACCCACACCAGAAAAACCACTAGAAAAATAAATGCAGGTTTATTTCTTTATCAATGTTGGGACTTTTTATTGTTGTTATAGAGGTGAGTTCCCCTCCCCCCACGTGCACCAGATAGATTACAGAAAACTATCTGCTCTTTAATAGTAAATATGCAGAGCAGTGCACAACTTATCCCATACCTTTAGCAACTGACAAAAAAAAATATCTCCAGAAACAACATTCAGTCAGAAAAGACCAACGAATAAAAACCCTAACCTCAAGCACTCCTGTTAAATAGCTGAAAAATCTGCCTTTAGCAACACACGAGGATGAAACAGTGCATGACAGAAATGTTACACCAAAAATATTAAATACCATATCAGGTGTAACAAGCCATTGAGCACATGACACTACACCATGTTTCAGCACGTACTTTGCATCTCTTGTATCAGGCACCTCCCTGTGGTATCCCAGTCGATTGCTGATAAGCATATTGAAAGCATGTTTCTGATAGCCCAAGTCTCTCACTTCCTGATCTTCTTCATTAAAAATCATTCCTGCAAAAGAAACATGCGAAGTTCAGTTAACAGGCTCAAAAACATCATTTGAAAGAAATGAAGGATGGAAACATATGCTTCAACCTCTCCTAAAACCCATTACGTTCTTAAAAATCCCTCTGGTTTTGCAAAGTGTGTATTTGTGCAACTGTTTCTGCTCCCTCTCACAAAAAGGCAGCACTTATGAGTAGCCCTTGCAGCTGTAATAAAATTAAATCCTTCTCCAAAGACTGCTGGCTCCATTGTGTTTATTGCCTTACCAGACACACTCCCTTCACTCATATGGCCTCTAATTCTTAGCACCACCTAAAACCAACCATCAAACAAGCAACAGAGGATAGACTTTTGGCACACAATGAATCAGCATCTATCCCTACAGGTGACAGGTCTGTAATGAGATTTTTGAGAGAGGAAATACATTTAGAACGGTAGAAAAATCCTCACAATAGCAGCTCCAATTTCATGCAGTTCTGAAGTCTGTGGTAACATAAAAACAGCTATGAGAGAACTTTTGTTTATCTCACCTCTCACTTTGACAGCAAGTAAAACACTAACAGAGCTGCTGTTTATTGATTATTTTAGCAGAAGTGGCAACTGTTACTAAGCATGGAAGAAGGAATTGTTGGTATAAAGAAATGCACTGCTAGAAGCCAAGATGAAATTTTCAGTGCCGTCCTGCCTGCCTTGACTCGGTGCCATGGGCTTCTTGCACTGAGCCACTCACTCACCAGTGTGAATAGAACCAAAACAGTGTGGCACTTCACCCAAGTCCATGAGGGAGAAAGAGCTGGTGTCTGCCACCACCTGTGCCTCCAGCCACTTCTGCAACAATTCAAGTAGAAATGTGATTGTTTTTATTGTCTCTATTCAGCTGGCTGCACAGAATGAGATGCTTTCTCTTCAGCTATTTTCAAGATACACAGGCAACTTCACTGAAATTTCAGTACAGGAAGTGAGCAAGGACCATGTAAGTTATCTCCTTCCACCCTGCCCATCATCTCCATATAATTCAAAATCTGCAGAAAACAAGAGGGTTCCTCAATAAAATGTTATCATACATCGAGGCAAATATGTTTCATATATTCACAGACCAATTCAGACTGAAAGGGACATCTGCTCTAATCTCCTTCCCAAAAGCAGGTCCAGCTAGATCAGGTTGCTCAGAACCAGTGCAGTTAAGTTTTGAAAGCCTTCAGTACCTCCAAAGCTGAAGATTCTACAACCTCTTAATTCCCTGTTCAAGCATTTGACCACCATCACACTGAAAATGTTCTTCCTCTTCCACAACTGGAATCCCCTCGCTCCAATTTCTTATGCTAATCCCATGCACTCTGGAAAGAGTCTGCATCCATCTTCCCTACAGCCTCCCATTAAGCTGCTGCTGACAGCAATAAAATCTCAGCCCTCAGCCTTCTCTCTGAGGCAGAATAAACTCAATCCTCTCAGCCTGTCTCCGCACTTCATGTTCTCCAGTTTTCATCAGCTATGCAAAAGCCAACCGAGCTCGAGGCTGGAGAAAATGAGTTGGGTTAAAACACAAAAGAGAAGGAATTTCAGAAGTTTGAAATGGAAGAAAACTTCAAAACAAGTATTCCATCTGGGCCTTAGGAGCATAGCTGTGTCACTCCCAGCTGTGTCTCAACAACAAAGTCTACCCACAGGTACTGGATGACCTTCTGGAGGGAATTCCATGTATCCACATTCCCACCTTCAACATTTACCACCCTGTGGTTTTTAATCTTGAGTTCAGCAACGGCAATGCAGCTGCACTATTAAACAGCTCAATAGTCAGTGCCTTGACATTTGTGCAGGACCAAGTGAGAAGTGCTGGGCAGTGACACCTCTGAGATACATGGGATACACCCACAGAGCGTCTTGTGACTGTCCTGCTCAGGGATGAGCGCTCCCACTGAGGAGAAGCTGCATCGTGGGGGTGGGAATGAGGCCTGTCTACAGCGGCAGTGCCGCTCCCCCAGCACTGGCAGCCCAAAGGGTCAGTCAGTCCTCCAGTGAGCCACATCCGTTCCCAAAGGAAGGTCTCCAGCTGGTCAGTTCAGACACCCAGCTCCATCTTTCTGGCATAATCAGTGGCACAGTGTACTGTAGTCACCTTAAAATGTTTTCTTCATGCCAAGCACGAGCTTAAAACACACCCCAAATGGTTCATTCTACAATCCATCCATAGCCAACCACTAACTACATTTTTCTGATCTTATGAATATATTAAAGGAGTGCTAATATTTTTAACACATTCTCAGGAAGAACAGTATCAAATGCATGCAAAAGACCTGAAAGATTTCAGTTCAAACAGCAGATGGAAGCCCTTGGAAAGAAAGGGGTTTGAAATCAAAACATCACTTTAGGCTTTACTTCAGCAGTGTTATGTGGCTCTCAAAGATTAATGAAAAAAGAAAAGATTCATCTACCAGATGACAGTTTGGTTTTGACTATTACACACCAATTTTATTTTGTTTTGGATTTTTTTTTTGTTTGTTTGTTTTGGGGATTTTATTTGTTTGTCTTTTGTTTCTTTGGGGTTTATTTGTTTGTTTGGTTTTTTTTTTGCTTTGTGTGTTTATCACTGTCTTACTCTAGACAGACAGGAAGCCCTTTCCTACAACACCTCATCTAAGAGCTGTCTCCTGATGATTCATGTAGAATTTATCCTGGCACTGTAACTCCCCTTGGCTTTCACCAACCATACATACCAGTCACTTGATTTCTTGATTTTAAGATCAAGGCACTTCTCAGTTAAAAAACTCCATTTCTTTCCTGGCCCATACTGAATAGTTGGAAAGAAATGGCCACCTCTGGACTGACCTTCCCCTCCCTTGGCACTCAGGCTTTTTGCAGTCAACTGATAAACACTTGTAATGCCACAGGGCAACATGACCTGTCATTTTTCCAACATATTCACACAGGTTTCACGACCAACTTAGAAACTGAAGTTTGGTAAGTTCTATAAACTCACAAAGCTTGTGATTCATCTTTCATCCAGTCATGACAGTGGACTTCAGGGGGACACAAGCATTAAACCCTGGCTATGAAGGTTTCTGTGCTGTATTTCCCAAAGCAGCCAGCAGAAACCAATATCCCAACACTCTGCCACAACACTCAGCTTCTGCTTCCAAACTCAAATCAAGTTTTAAGCCAGTACACAAAATGCCTGTTTACACATCCAAACACAGCAGTGAATATGCTGTAAGCACTTAAACACACAAAGCATTTTAATTTGGAACACAAAAATAATCACCTCATTGATGAAATATGCTCTAGTGAAACACACAGACCTTTGCTGGTACAAAGTAAGCTGGATTTGGCTCTAACCATTGTCATCTCAATCTTGCATGTAAGTTTGTACTACACACATTTCTTGGAGATTAAGTAATACTCCAAGGATATTCTCCAAATGACTGGGTCCTCTTAATTGTTTATTGATATCAAGCAATTTTTAATTACTGTATGTAAGTAGAGTTTCTCCGTAGCTAATTAAAACTTATGTATTTGAGCCCAGCTAATATAGGAGTAAGATATGAAACAAGCACACAGCAAACCTTCCAAAATCAAAATTTAGTTCATCAAGGGCAGACCTGTGCTGTAACCCAGTCCTCATCAGAACTCACACAGCAGAGCTGCAAACATTAGAAAGAATATATTTTGGATTAATCACTGTAGAATAAATTCCAAGTCATTCTTAATGAAGAGTGCCACTAGTACCACCTACATTTTAACAAACAAAACTTCTTCATTATACACTTTTTCCTGAGATTTCTTTTACAGAAAACTATCTCATTTCTCCTACTGTTCTACTAAGTTTGTCACCAACTCTGAAAACCACTTACCCATTTCAGGAGAGAATTCTATCTCCCCCTTAACTGGGTCCTGGATATGATTTCCAAAAGAATTTCCTATCTTATTCTCCTTCTGTTGCAATTCAGGTATATGAACAGGCCCCCGTGTAAAACGGGGGTAGAATTTTTTTGGAAACGGCCTCTGAGGTTCCAGCCCCTTGATGGGCACATTCTTGAAGGATTGGTTCTCTTCACTGAAGTTGAAATAAACAAAGAGCAGAAGTGTCCAGGTCACAGATGTGAAGAGGCACCCATAGCAGAAATAGCGAAGTGTGACACTTCCCATTGTAGACTCAGCATCGTTGAGGACCCATTCTCAATTACCTGAAAAAGAGTGAAAACACACATTTTGAGAGTGCTGCCTGTTACCTTATACATAAGGAAATACATTCGAGGTTACTCTTCCATTAAATTATTTTTAGAACTTAAACTTTAAGCACAGACCTTAAGAAGTAAATCCTTTTTCACTCTCCCATTCAAAAAGTAAACATGACCAGTTTTCACATTTAATGTGGATACCACTGCTTTAAAACATGGAGCAAACAATCATGAAGAGCCCAGTGACGCACCACAATTAAAGGTAAAAGGGATTACTTCTTCCTTAGAATAGCTATACAATTATCTCTGTTCCACAGCAGTGTATTTCTAGTATGTCTGCCTTGATTTAAACATAGAACTACATAATTAAATATACTATACACAGGGAATTGATTCTTCACAGAATGGTTTGCTGGAAGGGACAACTGGAGGTCGCCTTGTCCAACCCCCTTGCTCAAGCCGGGCCACTCTGAGCCAGTTGCCCAAGAATGTGTCCATGTGTATCCATTTTTGTAGTTCAGATCTTATCCTAAAGCATGGAATGAGAGAACACTGACTCAAAACAGCTACGGAGTTCAGTTTTTCTTGCGCCAAATTTAAGAACAGCCATCATGAGTATCCCAGAAGTTCGAGAAAACATGAGGTGTAATTAAACAACACACAACACCAAGACAGTCAGTCACATTTACAGATAACTCTTCTCCATGGAAAGAGAACAGATTGGGCACAGGAAAAGAAGAAAAAGCTCTAAGGTAATTTACTGAGTTCCTGCAGGCCTCTGCAGACTCCAGAAAAGCTTCCATACTCCCTGAAGGAGTCTAGAGCTGGAAGGAAGCAACCCAGACTACAGTTTTAATTTAGATATCCATAAGACAATTTTCCCAAACTATCTTGAAAATTACTGTCATAAGCAAAACTGTGAAGTGAAGCAAATGAAGCATGTAATAATATTTTATTTATGGGCCAGGAGAACTGCGTAGACTTTCTGGAGTTCCCCAAATCTAAAAAAGGCTCAACACCCTCCCCACAGCCTGCAGAAAAAACCCCAACAAAACCAAACAACCAATAACAAAACAAAAAAACCCAAACAACACACAAAAAACCCCCACACTAACAAAAAAGCCCCCCCCCCACCTTAAAAACTATACAGATCAGTTCCCCAAAGTCAGGAAAAAAAACTGCTGACGTAAAGAATTCGATTTCTTTCATCACTATCTAACCACAACAAATTCTTTTTACAGTAAAAAAGAAAAAAAAACCAGGAAATAATTTAATCACCTTTTAATCAGCAAAAATTTTGTTCTAAAAAAACAGATATTGGGGTGGGAGTCAATAATATATGCTGATGCCCTTTAAAAACTACTCAAAAAGTTAGAAACTACCAGAAGTCTTCAGGTCAGCCTGGCAAAGAAAAAATCAGAACATTTATGAGTACAAACAGATTATTCCTTCTCAATATGGGAAAGTACTAAATAAAGGTAGAAGTTGTTAATGATCCCAGAGAACATTATAAAGACATCGTTTATTTGGCAATGTAATTCTGAGTCCTTAATGACTTGTATCCAAAAAGAATATATGTCAGAATTCAAGCTTACATTTCCCAGACTGCAGCAGGCCACCACCTCCCGAAAATAAAATATCCACGGAGTAAAGCAAAAAAACAAAACCCACCCTCCTCAAAAATAATTTACCCATTGTTCTTACCATGCCAAACTCTCTCACTCTGACAAGGCAACAATCTACGGAGCAGTTGAGCCCAAGGAGCTTAAAAAGGTCTTACACAGGGTTTAAATCTCAGGCTGACCCTGTGCATACAGATGAATTGCATGCTCTGTGAAAAGGGCCCTCTTTAACACTGTCACACAGAAATCTTGTTGCTTAACTGCAAAGCCATGAAATTAGTCAGGCTCCAAATGCTCTGGGGCAGAAATGATTTAAGAAAATCCTCATTTTAGCTAGCAGAATAGGTTTACCAGTTAGAGAAGTACAGATCATCCACCCCCAGTGCCTCACACCCTGTGCTAACACAATCATACAAAGGTGAATCTTGGCTCAGAAAAAGCACACGAGGCTGCCGAGGAGCAAGAGCAGATAAACAGTTATATCCTCTCATTATAATAACTCTTCTTGCTCAGCATTCTGCAGACAGTTAATGCTTCTCAATAAAAGAAGATCTGGGTTCTTGCCAGGTTCTTTTTGCACGGCCACCACAAGGTCATCTGCTGTCAGATGTGTCCAAGCCTAACATAATGCTCAAAAAGTGCTAGAGGTGTTTTTCCCTTCACTATGGTAACACAG
This sequence comes from Pardalotus punctatus, assembly GCA_013400915.1. Classification (NCBI taxonomy): domain Eukaryota; kingdom Metazoa; phylum Chordata; class Aves; order Passeriformes; family Pardalotidae; genus Pardalotus; species Pardalotus punctatus. The sequence goes on along the minus strand of VZTX01004909.1, from coordinate 13,488 downwards.
ATGGACAATCCTAATATGCACTGACACTTCGGAACAGAACTGTCCTAGTAACATAAAAATTACTATAACAGAGAAGGAACCTTTTCATTTCAGAGTTGTTTAAGGATACATCTACAATGCAGCTTGCACCAAAAAACCAAACATAATCTATTCTATCTCTGGTAACAGTCAGAACACAGGAACACAGAGCAGAATTTTTTGTGGATTAAGTATTTCCCTGGTTCCTTGCATCTCTTTCACAGCTCAGAGCTACACCTGCTGCTGTGGCACTTCCAGCCACACTAAGGTTAAAGTTTGCTAGCACTGACATCAGGCACTGAGATTAAAGAGGAAGGGATAGATTACTAATCACCAGAGAGAGGACATTGCTGTACTTCCCGTCCATCTCCAGAGAGCTCTCTGACCAGGCTAATAGCTCACGCTCGGTTACTGTTACAAAAGTAACAAATGCAAACCAACGCTAAATAAACCAAATATTATGTCCACCTGATCCCTGCTAGACCTGCTTCACCTTCTTTTCCTCTCATTCACTATTTCAGTATTTTGTAACATGATAAAGATCTTTAAATACTGCATTTAAATCAAATGACAGAACCTCCACAATGCACAGACTGTGCCTATTCAGTACCTTGCTATTCAACCAAGACATTTGGTTGACATTTGGCAGGAAAATACAGGCTCACTAGTTAGACGATTTTGAAGGCAGAATGGAAAAAAAGGGTTAAACCCTGTATATGAAAAACATATTGAGGCTTATTAGTTTACTTTCCTCACCAACACATACGCATTTACACAATCATTGTTGCATGGATTTCAATCACTTCTACCATTTAAGCAGACACAGGGTCATGATCTGTGTCAGAGCTGCACACTTCAGTTTTAGGTTGACTGACTTCTTACAGATATGATTGAGGCCAGAGATTTTCAAGTCTTCAGCCATGTCAGTCCTGCTTGGGATCTGCCCGAAGGAACCAGGAGAACCTTTCCAGCCCTACACTTCTATGCATACAAAGCACAGTCACATTAGCATTATCTCTGCCTCTCCTCAACACACCAAGAAACAAGAATCTCTTCACTCATTTCAGTGTGCAACAAAAAAAAAACCACTTTGCTAAATGCCAGAGGGAGGAAGGAGAGGAGACTGCAGCTGGATACAAAGACACAGGAGGAAATACTCAGTTCATGAAGCCTGACACTCAACGCTTGATTCTTACCTCATCCATCTCCCTATCCGTGACCTCCTTCCATGCAGACACAGTGAATAAAGGTCTTACTCTGTCCGGATCCCTTTGCTCTCCAGTGTTGTGAAGCCTTCTAGGAAATAAGTTTTGCCAATTTACCCAACAACTGTCTCTGCCTACAGATGGTATTAATACCTTCATGAGCGTCTTAAACATCCATTGTCCCCCAGCTGGTTTCTCCAAGCAGGGTTGTGAAACTTAAGTAAAGCAAAATCCTCTTTTTTTTTCCTTACGTTTTTTTTAATGGAGCCAAACTGTTCCTGAATACAGGAGATGTAAAAGATACGCCTTTCAAATCCAAAGTATTAGGATCTTTCTCAGCCCTGATACATGCTGCACGAGAAGAACAGATTATCTGTATTTTTAACTCAACAGCCTAAAGCTCTGCTAACGCAAGCACAGCTGGCAGGTTTGAACAGTTAGATAGAAACAACTGAAATCAAAAAAAGCAGAATTTTATTATTCAGATAACCAGGTCAGTGGTTTCATAAAAATAATTTTCACCTATGCAATACTGTAACAATGAGACCAGTCACCACTAAATTGCTATTTGGACAGTTCAGTTAAAACTTGTTTCTATTTATTTATTCAAGTGCAAACAAAAATACTAAATGTCAAAAAAAAAATCCATTATTTAAACATAGCACGAAGAACTGTTTCACAATACAGCTCCTCACAATTTTACTGAAAGAGGCTAGGTTTGAAGGGTCTATCACGCATCTCCCCTTCATTTCTGAAAAGCAGTACAGCTGCCAAAAGCAAAAAACACTTCAAACAATTCTCCTTTCCAAAAACTCATGTTGTAAAGAACATCCAGAATAAACAGATGGCATCTCCTCTCCCTTGGCAAGATAGGAGCTTCCAGAGTAGGCAATAAATGATAGCACCTGTAAGTGCTATGGCATTCATTCCCATGCCCTGGAGATGCACAGAGTTCATGGCTGTTCACTCTGGTGCACTCAGGAATGCAGAGACACTTCAACGTGACAAACAGAAATCCTCCAAGGTCGCAGCATCTCCTACATCAGGGAATTACAATCCAGTTTGGAGGCAAGAAAGGAAAAAACATCTTTGAAGCTGCCTCCACCAGCATCAGCTCAGAAGAGACCAAGACAGAAAGGCACAGTATTCTGACAATTTCTAACCAGCCTTTCAGTGTCTCTCTTGTTGCTCTATTTTAACTGACATATATTTATTGCCTGACAGTTTTCCTCTGGCAAAGCCTTGGAACTGAGTTTGCAGACCCACATGCCAGAAATGCCAGGAGTAAAATACTGCTCTCTAATTTCCACGAATTCCAGTACATAAGTTACAGTTCCTTGCACAAGCAGTAAATAATTGATTTCTTATTTTAAAGAGAACTATAAAGGTTAAATATTAGTAACTCAGTAAAAGTCTCTCAAATTCCATCAATCAGAAAGCTGAAAAACTCTCCAGGAGCCCACCTGCCAGACCTGAGCTGCAGATCTCACTGTGCAATAGGCTTTTCATGTCACAGCTTCTTTTAGCATCCTTACACCACCATGACATTCATTTCATACATCAAGCCCAGGAACATTTACATTCATTTAATAACTGGCCCAACAAGGATAACTCTGTGCTCCCCCAGACAGTCCAGGAGGGTTTGTTGTTAGTATCCTGTGCAGCTCTCAGTAACACTGGCCCAATGTGTTGGCTTTGGATATTTTTAAAAGGAAGCAAAAAATGTCAACCACAGTCCACAATATTTTGGCTTAAAGAGCAATATTTGCTGCAGACTCTATGACCTCCCATTGCTTAAGCACTGACATCTGCTTGGATTAACCTCAACAGTTTAGTAAACACACCGTATGAGTAGATATTTCATAACTGTGCCAGAACTCATGTTTGTCAGAGGTCAAACAGAGAATCAGACTAACCTCAAGATTTTTGAAATAGGAGTAAAAATTATTTGAGAAAACCTTAAAGTCTGCTTGTAGTTTTTCCATGAAAAGCTTTTCCTCTAAAAAAGAAAAAAAAAAAGAAAACTAAGACAGATACAGAACTCATACTTATCCAGGTCCCCTGCAAGACTACCTGTGTGTTTTGGAACTATATGGAGGAAAGGAACAGATGTGTACAATCTTCATTTTTAAAGAGCAGTCTAGTAAAAAAAAAAATTAAAAAAAATTCATTAAACTACTTTATCTTTCTACCGAGTATTAGGATAATTTGCTGCATGATCTTCTATAGGTGCTTTTAATTTTTACTTTCTTATTTTTTGGGAGGAGCACAACACAAGAGTATAAAACAACACTACTTAAGAATGCAACTTTGCTCTTTTAATAGCCTTAATTAACTCTTTCTACATTTCTTGGCCTACAAGATGTTATAGCTATCCATGAGCAGGCTTTCCTATTTACTGGTTGAATCACTATCAACCAACAGCATTAACAGTGCAATGAACAGAAGCCAGATTAGGAAGTAGCAGTACCACAATAACACACCCAACACACAGACAGAGATGCCATGCACACACCTTCTGCACTTTTACAAGAATTATCTTTTTCCAGGCAACCTTTCCATTACAATCTCGCTCTGCAGGGAAAGCCACAGTTAACAGACCAGCAAGATGAAAAACGATACCTTGGGCAGCTTTTGTTTCAGATCCAACACACATCACCAGGAGCAACATCCACTGAACATACAGCCAGAACAAAAGTATTAGACACTTCCAAATAAAAAGTGCTCCAGAATCTAAGCACAGAGCTACTTTAACTCCTTCTTAAAAAGAAAAAACAAACAAACAAACAAACAAAACTCCTACTGGTTTAACACTAATTTGAGTCTACCTGCCAGTTTAATTGAAAACCACCATTAATTTTTGACCTTAAAGAAGGATGGGTGATTGTACTTTATGAATTAAGTGGCTATTTTTGACAGAATACAGGCAGATAACTACTCATGGAAGGACCGGTTGGGCCTCCAGGAACCTAAATCGTGATATCCAGCAAGGACAGATGCCAAGTCCTGCCCCTGGGATGGACAAACTCCCTGGCTGCTGGCACAGCCTGAGGAACAGCTCTGCAGAGAAGGACCAGCCAAGGTCTGGCAAAGCTTGAGGCAGAGCACAGCCCTGCAGCACGGAGAACTCGGGGACCCACAGGAGCACCAGCAGCTGAGCCAGGGGTACAATTCCACAGCTCCCTGAGACCACAGGCAGAGGACAGCACACAGGGAGGGATTTGCCAGTACAAGACAGACATCAGGAAACTGGAGTGAGTTCAGTGAAAGGCCACCAAGATAGTCACATGCTGGAACACTTGCCCTGTGAGAATTGATGAGAATTGAGGATGCTGGGCTCCTTCAGCCTGCAGAAGAGACAGCTTTGGGATGAGAACTAAAATAGCAATCTGTTGCTACCTACAGGGATGTTACCAAGCAAACAGGCCCTGGCTATTTAGTGAGGTGCAAGGTAGGAGAAAGAAAGAACTAAAAAAGACTAATGTTAAATCATGTTAATGTTCAGTCACACCAACACTCATTCACAGAAATATCCTGTGGACCACAGGCTGTCCTCTTGCATAAGACCACTGTTCCCATTCATTTTAATGAGATGACACATTAAGATCTATTTTTGATTAGCCTCTGCAAGTCCCTTCTAAATTCAACTTTCAAAGCTTTGAGAGCCAACAGTTTAGTCATTTCAGCATAGATATACAAATCCCTGTCATACCACCTAAAATAAATCCTCCTGGAATGAATTCAAAATCTTGAGCAACACTTTACAGATAATCTTAAAATACCAATAATACTCATTATATTTTAAAGATAAAGGCACATAGACTAGTTGCATGAATTGTTGAAGACCTAGGAAACTATACTCTGAGTATATGAAGTCTGAAAAGGTTTAAGTGTTTTAGGACAAACTTAAAAATTCATCTTCTTAGGTCTTTAGGTTCTCAGCCCTCACTATTTTTCCAGTGTCAATTGACTCACTCATATACTGATTTGTATTTCAGCTTGTGAGCTTTAACCACAGATGTCTAAATATTGCATAGCATCATTTTCAAATCTGGGAACATTGAAACACCTCCTGTAGGAACATAACTTTGCTTATCAAGCTTTTAGGAATTTCTCAACTCCAGTAAAAAAGCTTTACTTCGCAGGCTGCCATACCACAGTATATGCAAACACTTTGACTTTTTTATAATAGAAATGTGATGTTCCTCCTTTACCCACTTGCATTTGAAAAGCACCTTTAAAGAAATGTTCAAGTATCTTCTGAAGTAACATCTTACACTTCTTTGTCAACAATAAAACATACTGGGTTTTTTTCCTTACTGATAAAGGATATCTTTCTCCCCACATATTACTCCACTCCATGAAGTAAGAGTATTTGATGAGGGCTTTAATTTAAGGACACAATTTTAATGGAAAAACCAGTTACAAGTTTTAGAAAGAAAAGTTTTTTAAATCAGGATCTCATGTTAACAAACAGCTGAAAAGAACACCAGGTTTAGTTACAACCAGTGGTACAATATTGCATCAAGAAAAGTAACATAATAGTCCAGCCTGATTAGAGAAAACAAGTACTCTTGGATTAGAAATATGAGTTTACCAAAATCCTAGCGCTCAGTTCTGGGTAAATAAGTGCTATACAGTAGACAGTTTCATGCTGCTGCAATGTCCCCATTCCCCTCCAAAAAAAGCTTCTTATTTCCCAAAGCACAGTTATAAGAATGAAATTCTTACCTATCCCCCTGACAAATGCTCCATAGGCTGCTCAGCTGGGTGTTCCTTTAAGCCATCTGGCACACAAATACATGTCATGCCATTCCCGGAGTCCTAAAAATACCTTCTGCCTTTTTTGTTGCTAATAAATACCTTCTTCTAATTCAAACAGTGAGATTTTCTTTTCCACAGTAAAACCAGTTCTGAAGGAAGGCAGAATGTCCCCAAAGAAAGATGCAATGCATTTTGTAATACAGCCCTTCCTTTTTCACAGAGCTTAGAAAACAGCAAGGTTAAACACCTCACAAGTTGTTCTTCAATGCATCTCTCTCATGCTAAAGATCCATGCATCTAAATATTAGTTTAACAACCCTTCAGCACCATATACAAATGCAGAATGTATGAGAGCTTACAAGGTCAACTACACACAAATAAGCTGCTTAATACCTTTCCTAAATGTTTAAAATCTGCTTAGCTGTTCCTCACATTTTGTGTCTGCCAAGCTCACCGAAATAACAACAAAAATGTAGATTCATGCAAAATAATTAGATTAGTGACACTTCTACAGGAACAGTTGAACTGTAGAACCCTCACCTTTTTCCAGAAGAGTCGGCACTAAAGCAGTGCAAGGTTACACAGGGAGAGCACATTGACTGCAGCAGCAGCCAGCTCCAGTCGGTGTCTTCATTCCCAGTGAACAATAAAGCGCTGAGCCAGAAACTTAACGCTTTGTTGCTTGCAAGTCCTGACTGGGAATGGGGTAACAAACACAGGTTTCTCTAGGAAAACAGCCTAGTTTGGATGGGTCTGGGGACACCAGTGCTGCATGCACTCTTTTGGCTGCATACACTGCCCCAAAAGCAACAATATATTTTTCTGTTTGTAATTATTTTTCACATCTCTTTTATTAATTTTTTTCTGCTGATGCATGATCCATATCAATCCTTGGATTTGGCAATATATATATGGTCATTTTCCTGCCACTCACATAATCAATCAGTGGCACTCTTCATCATGACTAGACCACAGTAACGCTACAGAAAATGATCATTAAGTTGTATAAAAATTCCTTTACACCTCATTTTCCAAATCACCAGGAACTTCATAAAATTTCCATATCTTGATAGAAATTTTTCTAGGTATGTTTTCTGTTCATCTTCAGAAATTTTAATCACAAGTTCTTAGGGCTTTTTTCCAGTCTTTTACAAAGGAAAGTGAAAACACATTTCTAATTCTTAAAAAAAATAAAAAATACAAAATTCAGACTTCATTTGCACAACTCTCCTCCCAAAAAAAAAAACCAACCAAACAGGCAGCAAATCCCTCAACAAAATAGACCTCACTGAATGACTTTTGAGTGGGACAGTGGTAAAAAGTGGGGATGACCAGTCTGTTTTAAACCTGTGACTACTAACCATGCCACAAGTTCTACAGTAGCTGCCAGAAGACATCCACCATCCACTTTTACAGAACTCAGTACTGATACCAACAGGTGGATACAAATAAATACACAAAAAACATTTGCCAGCTCACACTAGAAACTTCCAAAGGCTCTACCTGAACATGTATAAAATGCAAAACCACTGCAATTATGTTACTATTTGTACTGTTGAATTGGAAAGTACCTTGATGGGAATTGTTACATTGTACCTTATCCTGCAGCATCAGATTACAGAATCCTAGACCTCCATGCCTACTCTCCACAAATCATGCAAGTCCACTTCATTTCTCTTTCGGCAGGGTTTTCCTTTTCAATAGGCAGACATTTACATAAAAATACTTTGTTCACTCAGACCAGGATCTTTATGGAGCCTGAGTAACTGATATTAGCATACAGATTTATTTGTTAATAAAAGAAAAACAACCAAAACCAAACACACACAAGCAAAAATATAAACAATAGATGAAATGTAGCCCCGGAATCAAGAGGAAGGTTAAAACAAGTTACAGTTTAAATCCCTAAACCACCTCTAATAGGAAAATATTTAACTCGTTCCAAACTGCTCAGAGCTCTTAACCCTGTTACATTTCTCCATGCTATTGATTGTACTTTCTTAGAGTTCCTCAATGTACCATGTCCTGTGTTTTTCCATGTGAATGGCCATTGTTTTAAAAAAATTAAAAAAGCAGAAGTGAAAAAATACTAAAAGCATGAGTTGAACTCAGTGTCTGTCTGTATTTCTCATGTCCAGAACAAAACATCACTTGAGTTTTTCACTCCAAGCTTTAGCAGAGTCCACAGTACCCACACTATTTGGAACTTTTATTTTTCCCCAGTAAGAAATCCCGAGATAAACCAAAACGCTGCAATCTTCTTGCTTTGGATGCATTTTGTCATCAGAAGTTTAAAGTATTTTCTGCACACAGTTTTCTCTCTACTTCTTTCATCTTCTCACAAATATCTCCATGTCTCCAGACATTAATAAAAGAGAGGAATCCTAAGGATATAAACCTGCTTTGTGTTCTCTCTCCAACTCCCTGACTGGACCAAAATGGGTACCAGATTGAGCCAAGGGACGCTTTGGTGGAAGTATTTGCTCTGCTACAGATTTTGATGAGATTCTCAGCAACTCAATGTCTCAGCTCTCTCCTGATGCATTAAGGGAAATACCTTCATTATTAAAACAAGTCACTAGGAGAAACAGATTGCACACTGCCTGTAAAGAGAGCAAACTTCTACAAGTTATGCCAAAAATTAGTCTTTCATTCTTTCTCCATGATCTTACAGACTCAATCTTACCTTCTCCCAAGAAATCCCTCTGAGGAAAGAGTTGTGGACCACTCCTTTTCCATCCCCTCTTGGTCACTCTTTTTCTACTTATCTATTGCCAATGTTTCTAATGGGAAAACATACTCAGGATTTTGATGTTGAAATCACGGATGTTGCAATAAAATGAAGAGCAGATCAAAAATACATTTTCCCACTTCATGTGGGAAAGCTAGGCTTCCCAACACACTGCTTGCACAGAAGGTTAATGTGCAATCCAGAACCAGGCTATCTCTTGGTTCACAGGTGATGAGTCTTGACATCTGCTGACCCCAGAGATAAGAGATTCACGCTAACTGACAAAATTAAGGTATTCCAGGAAATGGAAAAGTAAAGAAAAAGCTTCTAGAAAACATATTCAATAACAAATATGAGAAGTACCAATAGAGACAGTGGCATCCTTAGTTCTTGATGTTATGCTTTAGGAATTGGCAAAATAGTCAAAATACCTACAAGGATTGATTCACAAGGGGTTTTGAATCAAAACAGGATAGTCTGTGCTTCCTGAAGAATTATCTGTGTTTTAATTAAGGCCACCTCCAAGGTTTAAAGCATCCAATTTAATCCTTGTCTGCACAAGAAAATCTGTGTCATTTAGCCAAGCAACATTTGGACCGTTTTACACAAACTAAAAAGACCTCCATGAATATGTTTCTAACATTCATTAAGTATTTGCTTAAATCAGTTTGGCACATAGCAACGCTTCATTGAGGTACCTTCCTTTCAGCATGCCTCTGCAAGTTTATTAACTTAGCCTGTCAATTTAAAATCTGACTTCTTAAATGGTACACTGTCTCAGCAGTTGAAGTTTTAGGATGACAGAAAGTTACTGCAGGTAGGCAGTTAACCCCCGACGGCCACTCTGCAGCATTTCTTCATGCACATACCCCTTCCCTCCTGAGCAGCAAGAGGAGTTACTTTTGTCCAGGCAGCTCCCTGGCAAGAGGGGCTGGAGCACAAATGTGAACAGTCTCTGCAGCAGAGCTGCTAAGGTAAAACTTACGAGTCACAACCAATTTCAGTCTCAGAAATGCAGAACTTGCCATGCCACTACTGCCATGAGACAGAAAACCACAAGAGCTCACCTGCTCCCAGCTGAGCTCAGACCCACAAAGACATCAAAGACCCGTGAGCGCTATGGGGGAGCGGCTCTGGACTCCTCCGTGGCCCACACAACTTCTCCCTGCTCTCAGTTTCAAGCACATAGCAGGCAGTACCAAGTCCTGAGGTTCCTGCACCAGGGGTCTCTAATCAGTGTCAACAGCGGAAAAGCTGATTCACCCCTGAGCACTGCTCCAGTTGCCAACATGCGAAGGATCAGGCTGCCAAAACAGACTGCACAAGAAAGGGCTGAGATGCAACGCATACAACAAACACATTTTTACAGGCTTTTCACTCTGTACTCTACATTTCAGTAACACCATCAGTTACTTAATCTACAGATTTCGCATATTTTCACAACTCAGGGAATAAGTTCAGAAGTTCCTACAACAAAATATCAGAAACTTAGGATACTTGAAGTCAATTTTTGAATGAAGCAGTACAATCAGCTTCCTAATTTGCCACCTTTTTTGCTGCACTGTATTTCTAGTTTTTACCACGTTTTCAAACAGAGCATTTACACTAATTCTTACACAATGCTGACTCACATGAGAAACACTCTAGAACGTGGCTGAAGGATGTGGTGCATACTATTGACTCTTGCACAAAAAGAGCTGAACAAATGGTTTTACTCATGCTGCAAAACCCTGGTTGAACAGCCGAGGCCTTACCACTGACAGTACTTTATACATTAACACAGTAGCTGCAACAGCAGATGCTTTCATCTCCATAAACCTCCATATGCTTTTGCAAAGAAACCTTAGATAAGAAGACAGTTTATCTGCCTCCCACACTCTAACAGGGATTGAAACAGACTTCACCTCTATAATGCTTTTTGAGAAAGAAAAAAAAGAATTAATTTCTGCACTTGAAATACATGAACATACTTTTGCTCTGCAACAGCAAGCAACATAGTTGTATTGCAACACCTCTCCAAAATTAATGGGGCTTAAGGAAATTACTTGATTTTAAGGATACCTGCAGCTGCAGCATCACCTAACCAGGCAGATGGAACTGTTTAAGAAGTGGACAAACAACAGTCACAGAAAGGAATGATTGTAATCTTTGGAAGTTTTACCTTTTCCCTTAAGTGGAAGTCTCCCTTTACTTCTCTACTTCAAGTTATCAACACACAGCTGCCACACTGCCAAACAGCCTGCTGGCTGCTCAGAGTGCAACCGTTTTACAGGACCTCCCAAGGCAATGTAACCAAAGAATCATCCTTCCTCTGTTCTTTTCACCCCCACAGTATCCTGCTCTCTCACTGGAATATCCAAAATCTCCATTTTTACTATCTCCTCAGACATTTCTAACCTCATCCATGTGAACCCATACCACACACACAGTCCCTAAACCCACCATCAAAAACTTGGGGTTTCCATTACTTACTGTGAGGAAGCCTGTTTTGTACAGATAAATTTTCAAACTACTAATAATTTATCTTTATTTCCCCTGCCCTGCTGTTTCTGGGCTTCCTGCCTCCTGAAATGCTTCAATCACACCTACTGTTATTTTACATCACTCTGAAAATGATGATCAGATTCACCCATTCTCATAAACTACCATCACAGAAGCTTTTCAGGAATGCTATCCAATGTTACTCCTGTGCATAATGCAGTATTGATTTGCATCCTCTGACAATGTGATTAGATAGTAGAAGCCAGGCCCTGAAATCTGCAGTCAGACTCTCTTACAGCAGAACAAATGCCACTTAGCCTGCTGGCATCCTCATCTGAGGCTGGGAGATGAAGGCTCATTAGAGCTGCACTGTTATTTCTTTCCTTCCCTGCTGCAGAAGAGCTCCTAAAACTCTGCAGGAGCTTATCTTACCCAGAGATGAGGAAAAGCTTATGCAGAAGGCATGCAGTTCTTCAGAGACAGTTCTACTGGGGGAGGCCAATTGCTTGTTAATCAAAAGCCTCTTATCTGGAACCACCTGGACATTTATGCTGTTCTAAAACGAGGCCTAGGAATCCCAGCTGGATTATTTCACATATTTAGAGGTTCTCTACAGGGTAGCAGGGCAGAAACATACTGTCAGGAAGAGGTTGGTACCATCCTTTCCTGGGCACAGCCTGCACTTGGATCAGCTCAGGCTAATCAGAGACGCCTGGGAATAGTTTCCTATCAAGATGACATCCATATGAAAGAAAAACAAAAAGGAGCAGATCCTAGTTCATAATGCATACAAGAATACTTAATATCACTTACAGACTACCAGACTACTCTTTCTAAGGAGATAAGGGATTTGATCTTATGTTGAAATACATTTTCCAGGGAAAAGCAAAGCATGTTAGCAGAGTGCCAACAACTATGCCCACCTGCACAATTACTGTTCTGGCACTGAGAGATTTCACCCTTCCTTCGAACAGAATGCGATGCTCCAAATAAAGCGGACCAAACTGAGAAAGCACTGATTGTTTACAGAACAGCAACAAAGCCAGATCATGAGATTTTATTTTTTCTTTGGAAGGTTAGGGGCTGCATTTCAATTATATAATAAAGTTCCGTAAGGTCTACTACAGCTGTCCTGCAACTGATATTAAAAACAACTCAGGATACAGCTTGGCAGAGACGATGTAATAGAGAGCATTAGTATTCTGATTACTTTCAACAGCAGTTTTAAGGCTGACACCTGTGAGGAAGTGAATGAAGGTAAAGCAGCTGTCTGGAAAGATGGATTCTAAACACAGTGTTTACTTCCAGTGTCACACTACAGCAGCGAATTCTGACTTGCTAAGCTCCCCACTGCCAGCAGCACAGAGCTTTTGGTGGCTTATTCAGATCTGTCTGTTTTCTTGCAAGCGAGGGACCAGAGAACCTTTACTCTGCCTGGCAAGTAACTTTGAGATAGTTCATTTGCTTCAGTATGCTCTGCTGCAGCCTTCCTTTAAGGAAGCTTTAACACACACACACAAAAAAAGAAAAATACCACAGGGCAATAATGAACTGATTAGAAGAGCTGGAGACCAGCCATGAAGAATAACACATATTTGCTAAAAGAAACAGAGAAGCCTCAATGTTGCATAGAAGTATATACTGACGAACAAGGGGGAAACGGGGTGGGGAAGGAACGATTTTAAAATAAATTTCCCAGTCATAAAGAAAGCTTTAATACACCCCAGGGTCACAAGGCGCTCCAAAAAGCAATGCCTGACCTCGCCCTACAAACGAATCAATGAACGGAGCGGCGCCAGCAACACCAACACGTAGCGCTCCTCACATTTCGGGTCAGATTTGCAGAGTTTCAGTCTGCCTGCAGGCGAGCTGCTGCTGCTCCTTCACACGCATTTAAAGACTATAAAGAACAATAATTACGTTATCTCCCATCATGTGTAGTACAACCTTCTGCAGCCCCTCGGTCTGCCCCCGGGTCAGGTTAAACCAGGAGCCCCCAGCACGGGGCCGGGCCAGGCGGGGACCCGGCCGGGGCAGCCCCGGACCCAGCTCAGAGGCTCGGGACCTGCTGCCTCAGGGCAGGCGGGAAAACAGAACCACACAATCAATTAGGTCGGAAAAGACCTCTGAGATCGTCGAGTCCAACTTACGACCGACCACCACGGTGAACACAGAGCCCGGTACCGCCGCTGGCCCCGTCCCTCACCCCCGCGCTGCCCCTCACCCCGGCGCCGGTTCCCCCGCCGGGGCCGCCTCCCCTCACGCCGCCGCCACGGCCCGTGTCCCGCA
>VZTX01004908.1:22565-63091 GCA_013400915.1 Pardalotus punctatus | reverse complement strand
CGCGCCGCGGCCGGGGTGCCGAGGGACGTGCGGCCAGGCCGGGGAGAGGAGGAAGAGGAAGGGAGGAAGTCGGGGAATCGTTTGGGGGAAACGGAGGGAGGATGTCGGTCCCGGAGGGAAGCGCGGCCGCGCTGGGGCCGCGGAGCAGCTCGGGGCCGGGCGGGCACGGCCCCGGCCCCGGCGGGCTCGGCACCCTCCGCTGTCGCACCAGGAATTGAGGTACCGCGCGTCGGAGCGCTGGCACGGCCGGGCTCCAGGTGCTGCTCCAGCGGCTCGTTCGGGTTACCTNCGTTCGGGTTACCTGCTCGTGTTTTTCAGCAGATACATTTACAAATGCCGGTTGGGGCTTTCCAGGAAGGGAAAGGTCCAAATACCGATATCGGAGAGGACAAGCAAATGTTTGTCGGGCTCGTTATTTCAGAGTATTTTGAAGTAGTGTTTTAAGATCGGAGGCAGTTACGAGCCGTGGGTTGTTTTGGTCACGCCGAGGGACTGCCTGTGCACGTTCTGCAGGGCTGTAGCGTGGAGCACGGGCTAGGCCTCGCCGAGCTGACTCTGTTTTGGGGGGGAAAAGCCCTAATTGAAGGGGAAAAAAAAAAAAAAAGAATTTTTGAAGGCAGTGAATTTGGAAGTGTGCTATCACCAGTAAAATCTTTCAAATACTCATTTGAAGAAAGAGACTTAATATAAATGGAGAGTGACTGGGACTACAGCAGCACCTGCAGCACTGAGGAGCCTGCCAGGGCTTCAGCAGAAATCTTTTAACAGGATAATTTGGACTTCAGCTCTTGGGAAATGTCTTGGACTTCCAGATTTCAGGCTGAACATTACGTAGATACGTAGAAACTATTTGTCATCAGACGAGTTGCTTTCGTAAGAGGCAAAATTTCAGCAAACAGAAACATTATGAGCTTTCCTGGGTTTTCTTTCTGTTTTTTTAGTTTTGGTGGCTGAAAAATAGTTTAGATACTTGCAGATAAAAATTTGCATGTGTTTAGGAATGGCAGTCAAGTACCTATGTGTGTGTTTAAAAGTGATAGTCAAGCTGTTACAGTTTCTGCCATGGATTGCAGATAGTCTGTAACTCAGACTCACTGGTAAAAAATACAAAGCTCACTTTCCTATTATTATGTTATGTTTCCTTTAAAAGACATGTGAAATTAAAAATGCCAGGCACTTGGAAAGTGTTCTTAATCTTTTCAAATTATATTCAAATAACAAGAAAGCAGAGGTGCTGAATATTCTAGTGGGTTTATGCTTCTGCTCGTAGGCCCCATCGCTGTACACGTGCTTGCCCCGCTGCCACGAGCAGTCCCGCTGAAATTAATGGAACTCTCCTTGGTGGTGAAGTTAAACCTGTGTGTAATTGTTGGTGAGAATATGGCCTTAACAAGCAGCCAAATATAGAGCTGGACTTATGGAGAAATGTGTATGTAATGCTTGATTTTGGTTCACTGGTGTTGTATCCGATCCAGAGAACCCAGGTGTGTCAATACCAAACTGTATGTGTTTATAGCAAGTGCAACAACTGTCCAGCCCCGTTCTTGGCCCAAGTGAAGTAAAGATTTTGGCTCGAAATACTTACAAATATGTGATTTAGTGTTACAGCTGAAATTTAGTTGTTATTAATTTTTAAATGGATATAGGACTATAGCAGATACTGCTTTCCTGAATAATTCTTAGTTGAGGATCCAGTCCCTCTGTCTTATCCCAAGATTCTAATTCTTGA
Source organism: Pardalotus punctatus (assembly GCA_013400915.1). Lineage (NCBI taxonomy): Eukaryota > Metazoa > Chordata > Aves > Passeriformes > Pardalotidae > Pardalotus > Pardalotus punctatus. The sequence goes on along the minus strand of VZTX01004908.1, from coordinate 61,362 downwards.
TTAGTTTTGCCACCTGTGTTTATTGCATTGTGCAGTCTGCCTGATGAGACAGAGGGTGTATGGTATAAAATAGGAGTTTAGGGGAGAAGTGGCGCTTGCATAAAGTGTTGTAGATAAAAACTGCTCTCTAAATGCTTATAAAATGCTAGTGAGCAAGGAGAGGAAAAAGGAGTAAGGCTCTGGGATTAAAGTGGCAAAACATGCAAGCAGGTTTTATGGAGAACAGAGGAGGACTTTTGGGAATTTGTGAGGGAGAAGGAAAAGAAGGGAGAAAGCAGAGGGGGAACGCGTTTGTTAGAAAATGAACTTTGAAATGTAACTGCTAAAATACAGTTTTGAACATGAAGCTCAAAATGGAGGCTTGTGCTGTCAGTGTGTGCTAGCAGAGGCCTGACATCCTATAAATACAAACTGTACCTCCCTGCCCATTCTGCCACAGACGTACGGTTCCTGTGGGTGAGACACAGGCTGAGGAGGGGAATAAATGAGTAGCCAGGAGATGCTAAGGGGAATCTTTCTAAATTCTGCCACGTTATGCTACTACTCCTGCAAAAATATGTTTGCTTTATATAGAAAGCTGCCGATCTGGCAGCGTGGAGCAGCTCAATTAAATGCTGCTGTTGGAGTTGCTCAGCGTGCATGGAAAAACGGGTACTATAGGCAGATGGGCTGCCCTGTGCACTGGCATCCAAGCAGCACAGCAGAAATAGCAGCATCCATCTAGTGTGGAAACTGGAGTAAAGTGGAGTGGGGTTTTTGCACTGCAGGTCCGGAGGGGAAGCAGGGGAGAGCTGCTTTGAGCAGGCAGCCACAAAAGGTGGGCTCTGCGTCTTGTTGTGTGTAGGGTTGATTTTGGAACATGTAGGGAGGGTGGGAGGTTGCTTACAAGGCACAAATACGAGAAGGAGGTTTTTTGTAGCTTTGTGGGTGGAGGCTTAAAGGGATGCCTTCCTTTTTAAGATGTGAGTATCTACATATTTTATTCCTTGTGATTTAAGTTACAGAGTTTGACTGGGTGATGATGAACTGCAGCCAAACTTAAAATACTGAAAGGATATAACAAAATTTGTTCAGTTTAATGGGGACTTCAGTCAGTCCTTCCCTCTGTCAGATAGTAGTGACAAGGCAACCAGGTTGTGATGTTCGGTCCTCTTCGCTGTAAAATGTTGAAACTGTCCATTTTCTTTCCAAATACTGAAATCTGCTTTTAACATTGACACTGGAAAAACGGACAGTGAAATGATCCAAGATTCAGATCTGACACATGACTTGAGCTGGGCATTTATTTTTAGCTACAACTGAAGTTTCCAGTGGCAATTATTTCTTTCACTTTTTGCTCTTGCACTGAGAAACCCAACTTTCTCGTTTTTAACCCCGAAGAAAAAATTCTAGTATGTCCCTTAATCACTCATGCTTCCTTCTGAAATTGATTTACTTTCATTTTCTAGGTGCTGGTGAGTCCGGTAAAAGCACAATAGTCAAGCAGATGAGGATCTTGCACGTGAATGGATTTAATGCTGAGTAAGTGCATTTGCTTTTTCATTTTACAACGTACCTTGCGCCTGTGCACCGCAGTGCTCCTGGTTTATATCTTGTGTATTTTCCTCTTGCTGCTGTTTCACTGTCTCTAGAATTTGGATGTGTATTTTTAGATGAGATTAATAGACATTAACCTGAAGAAGTCAGGCACCAATTATAAGTAAGATCTAGCAGTGTAAAATTATTTATATCAAAGCACAGCTGATTTGATTAAGTCTTGAGTTTTGTGGTTTTGTTAGCTGCAGTTTCTTTCACAACATGGCTGACACTGATTTACCTCAGCTATAGCACATTGATTCCTATTGCTGTAAACATGCCTCGTGTCAGTGTACAAAATGAGCACAATTTTCTTTACTTAGAGCAAGTAAGGCTTTATTTTCTGTCTCCTCACAGAATGAAATCGAACTGTGAATTTTGGGGATTTCTTTGTGTTTGCTTGTCCAGATGTTTGTGTTAAATTATCTTTCTAAAAGCTTTTATTTTTTGCGCCTAATATCTGTTCAGTTATTTGGCCGTTGTGAGGAGGGGAATGACATTAAGATAGGGAAAATGGATATCTCCTTCTTCATGTGAAAAAGATTTATGTTTGCTCACTTTCTTACTAACTTTGCTAGAGAGTAGGAAGAGATTCTTCTGCATGTTAATTTATGCTTGCAATTATCTGTGTGTGTATACCAAGGCCTGCTAAATTAATACTAATTGAATCAAAGTGTTGAAATTTCAAAGCTTATTTTCTGTGCTTAATTTTTTTTTTTAGATCGTGTTATTGTTTTTGTCTTGCTTGTTTTCAAACATAACAGAGCAGTTATGTATTGCCGTACATAACTTGCCATAACATAATAGTTACATATTGCCAATAGTTTTCATACAAAACATAACAGTTTCGTATTGCCATCCTTTAGCTTTTAGTGGTATTGTCTATTTTGTGAATCCTGCCTTTTTGGGAAGGTTAAGCTTTCATCAGCCTTCCAGTAGTTAATTATAAGAATATCTGAGCTAAAAGTTGAGCCAAGGAGCCTGGACAGTATTTCTTCCTAATCAGAAAATGATAGTTCAGGATAAGGTATGCTGTATTTTGGATGAAAGTTCAGACTGATTGATAATAAATAGGTTATGTGCTACATGTTTTTAGCTCCTCTTTATAAGGACTATTTTGTTTTTCCAAAACAACTTTTTCATAAGTGCCTAGTCCTGCATCCTGTTACTGCTGAGCTGTCTCTGTCCTTTGGGCTGCTCTTCGTACCAGAGACCTCTTAAAAGACTTGTGTCACTTTTTTGACTTGTGTGAGTTGACTTGGTTGAGCAGCTCTCAAAACTGGGTGCTAAGTAGAAAGTTCATAAATGAAAGTGGAAGTGAGGGATCCCTGGTACCTTTGAAAGTATCAATCGACTTAATGAACACAGTTTTTCTAAGTTTTGAAGCACATGGATGCCCTTAAAGGGATAATGGTGCTGTGTAAGGAATGGTGTGTGATGTGGGCAGATAACCTCAACCCTGCAAGTTGTGTACCCACATCTGTGTGGAACTGGGAGCCCAGAGACCTGTGCAGAACTGGTGAGGGACTGGGACACGCTGGGATTTGCAGCAGCAGTGGGTTCCTCGAGTGTCTCACTTGGGGTTGTAGGTTTGGGCAGGGCTGAGCCTGGAATCCAGGGCAACATGGCAAATTTGGCCTCGGGAGGCTCTGCTGGCTTCTGCCTTCTCATAGCAAGGGATTTGGATTACGGGGCAGCCCTGTGCCAGCACAGCCCTGCTGCCAATCACAGGCCGTGTCCCGGTGCGGGAGCCACGCGGGAATTGCAGGGATCTGCTTGAGGCTCAGGAGCTGTGGATTATGCCAAAACCCATGGCATTTTGTCCCTTGTGCTTGTCCTTCGCTGGGTTGGACATACTAGAACACTGAGGTGCATAGATCAAAAACAGGAGTGTGGTATATTTAAAATGGACAGGGAGTAAGTTACAATGCGTAATTTTTAGGGTTCTATTGCCAAAAATAATCGGTAGATCATAACATACACTTTCCAGCAGGGAAAAGGCTGTTTCTCAGTGTTTTGAAATTCTTGCAAGTTAACATCTGTCCTCAAGTAACTTGTATTTTCTTCCAAATAACTAACTGCTCTCTATGTTGTCTCGCTTTCTGTTACCTTTTTGCCTGATTCATTCCCTTTCTGCCCTCCTTACCTTGTGGAAAAATGATGTGGGATTCAGCTAGTGAGAGAAATAGCATGGAGGTTTTTTGGAAGGGTAGGAAGAGCAAAGCATTACTTCTCTTCATGTCCTGATCAGTTGCTCTGGAACATAAACATGTTTGCATACAAACCATAGCCGATGTGATGAGTAGCAGGAGAGAGGTGGTGAAAACAGTGATACGCTGCAGATGAGGAGACTTTTCTTTAATTTTAGTGTACTTGTACAAAACTAGTTTTGAGTTATTTCTGTTGGTGCAGGTTATTCTTGTGCCTTGAAAGAAATCCAGCTTAAAGTCCTGTCAAAAAATGGTTTGCCTTTGGTTTGGTTGCCCTTTGGCAATGGATGTTTGAAGCAGAGAGAGGATAGTTGTTAGGAAAAATGTCTAATGCTATGAACGAGGGAATCAGATTTATTTAATGTTGCTCTTCTTTCTGATGACTAAACAGGATATCCAGCACTAAAAATGCTGGCCTACTTCAATGAGCGTGAGGGGATTTTATTTGGTTTGGTCTTAGGATTCTGCCCCTAAAAACCTGAAGTTGTCGTGTGCCTTTAGGTGAATTGTTGTAGCATTTAACAGGGTGAAATCGGTGTAGTTCTACAAAACTCGAATTTCCTCTGGGACTCCAATCCTCAATCCCTTTAGCTAATTAATTATTTGAGGAACAGTATGGAATCAAGAGCTCCAGGTAATTAATGTGCTGAATAGTTAAAGCTAAGATTAATGTGAAGGTGGTTAAAGTTGTAGGCAAGTTAACTACAGTAAAGACTTTTTTTTTCAATGTTCCTTTTATAATCTGTAGTTCAATTAAAGACAGAAATATATTTCTTTTTTTTTCTCTTCCTGTAGTGAAGGTGGTGTGTAGGAAGTAAGAGTGCTGTGGCATTGGTAAGGAGAGTATTGGAGATGCAGGGCATGTTCTACAGCACAGGTTTTTCTGGAGTTTTTCTTTTTTGGGAGGGCTTAACCTGCTCCCAGCTGTTGCAGAATGGCTTCAGGTGGCCGTGCTATCATCTGACATCTTCCTGCAGCAATTCCATGAAAAATGGGTGTGTGGCTGCCCCACAGAATTCTTCCAGTGTTCCTCATCTTCAACATGGAAGAGCTGCCTTTTAAGCGTAATGAAGAAGCCGTATTAACCAAATTTTCTACTCTTTGCATTACTGCCAACAACAGAGGCCCTTTTGATGTAGAAAGGGTTTAAATTTGGCTTTTAATAGCAGGAAGCCTGTGACTTCCCTTCCTTTCCTTCCCTCCCTCCTCAACACTTCAACTGTCTTTTCATAAGGCAGTTCCAGAGGAGAAGGTCTCTGCTGCTGCAAATTATTTTGTGAGCTCCACTGGTGAAGTGGAGCCAAAACCTTCTCTTGTTGACTGTGCAGAAGTTTAGATGGCAATCTTTATGAAACCAAAAGGATGAAAAATAGGAAAGGGAGGATAGGAGGAGTAAGAAATACAGTTGGAAGAATTAAATGTGTATCTCAGGTTGAGGAGAAAAAGAAAATAACTCCTTTTTTGTGCTATCTAGGGGCTGGGGTTCTTTGCTTCTAAGATTATGGCCTTTCACTTACTTCTGATTTTTTTTAAGTCGTCTTTCCCCTCTGTGATCACTGTGGCTTTGGCTGACAGACTCTAAGGAGAGGGTCATTGTCATGCACAGTTTTAGAAAGCAGGGAATTGGCAAGGGTGAGAGACAATTTTGAAGTGTCATGGGAAAAACTGGGACAAGCAGAAATATTTAAATAGAAATAAATGGTTGAAATGTGACTTACGAAATCCACTACAAAGATTGACAAATAAGGGGAATGTGTCTTTGTGATTATTAAGTTCGGATAGTATTTAGGATTCAGGAAGTCTTGAGTTTACAGGGAATTTCAGGTAATGCTTTTCAGCCTCAGTTTCCCAAATGATGATGTAAAATGTTGACACTTTCTTAAACTTGTATGTTGAAGTACTGAACAGGAGTTTGTGTATTTATTAAATCTGGTAGTGTTGATGGCATAAGCAGAGTTGAATGGCTTTGTTTTCAAGACTTAGATGAAAAATATATTTGCATTTCTGTTGTACGTTTAAGAACTATCTTCTCTTAATGGGAAAGTTAAGAAAGCCAAGTCACCCTCTTACAGATTTCAAACATTTTCTCTTTTCTCACCAAGATCTAGGAGTTTTTGAGTAAGGAAAAGTAGTCATCAGTGGTTTCTAATGTCATAATATATGCATTACCACCATTATGTCACATAAAGCAGTAAATAATATCATCTAATCACCTTAGTCAGTGTCAGTTTCTCTTGTAAGTGAAATGACTTCTGGCTCAGTCATTTTACTCTTCAGTTGTCTGATACTGTGGGTTTTTTTTCTAACTTTGGTCCTTTTAGCCATGTGATTTTATGCAAGGGAAGTTAATGTTATGCGTGAGGGAAAAGTATAATATTTATAACTAAGCCTTCCAAAATAATGAATTCCCTCCTAATGGCTAATATTAGCTTGTATACACAAATATGATTGCTCTGTTTTTATAGTTCCTTTACATTTGTGTACCAATCTCATGTTTCCAGAATGGTCACTTCAGTTCCTTGCCAAGAAACAAACAGATTTTATTGTGTTTTACTTGACTGGCACCAAAAGTAATTTTTTCCTGGTGTTTGAGTAAAATTGAAAATGGGAGGGGAGAGGCTTAGGGTGTGTGATTCCCCTCGCCCCCTTTCTTTCTTTCTTCGCATCACAATGTCTGTTGGGAGGCTTCTGCAGGTTTGAGGCACAAACATTTCTTTTTTTCCCTCAGCTCCTGTTCCAGGACACCAGTGGGGTGCTGGAAAATTTGGGTGTACACGTCTGTTCACTTCGATCTGAACAACTGGTTATGGTGTTTGATCAGAGTTTGTGCTGTAGAACATAAAGTGGAGATGTGGGCAAAGAGGGGAGCAGGATTTGTGTTTCACTCAGTTTTAGGTCTTGTCCTGAGAGCTGTCACAGGTGTGTAATTGAGTTTTGTCAAAAGACAAAGATATGCCAACAGCTAATAAGTGCTATAAAAAAGAACTCACTATTGCATATGGCATGTAAAAGTTTATGCAAAATGTTTATGCAAGTTAAATATAACTTTCATCAACATGAAAGGAGTGGGAGGTAATATCTGGGGATGTTAAACCACCTATGCAACCAAGCAATTCCTTAATTGTTAGAATGTTTAATATAGTTTTTCTGTACTTGAAATTGTATTTTCTTTGAAAATACTTTTATTTCTACAAAGGGGAGAATTCTGTTCTATAAGAGAGTAAAAGTGAACTCAGTGAAGCAGCATTAATATATTTGATGTTTAAAAAAAAAGAAAAAAAACTTTCGAGTTTTGGTTGGGGTTTTTTTTTCAAGTTTCTTGTAGGATCTTGCCTGAAGATATGAGACATTGTCCATTAGGAACCTGTGCAAATGTTTTGCAGTTTAGATCTCCAACTCAGGTGTGATTTCTAAATACTCTAAGACAAGTTTTCAGAAAATTTTGATTGTTTATAATATCTACACTGGGCCTTATTCTGCAAGGATTGTTAACATACTGTGGCACTGAAAATTCTAATAGTCACTGAAATAACTCCTTCACCTCACTTGGAGGCTTTCTGAAACCTAAATGTTAAAGTATTTCCACATTCAAGTGACGTGGATTTTTTTTTACAGGGTGAAAAATCATATTATTTAGGTTCCTGAAATATTACAGAAAAGTAGTGCATGAAGGAATCTGGACGTTTTAAAGCTGGTTTTATCTGGTTTTGGATGCTCGTGGTAGGCTCAGGTTAACCATCAGTGGAAAGATGACAGCACAGTGTTGAAAGAAAGCATTGACTTTCATTTTTACATTATGCTTTGTTTTCACATAGCTAAAAGAAGGAAGGTGTAAATTGAACATAATTTCTTTATTTTCATGGGAAACGTGGTGTTGCACAGAGCAGAACGTGAATCTTATCTGCATTTACTGGTTGGGAAATGCTGAATTCTCCTAGCGAAGAGAAGCAAATTACCAGTTTTATGTTGTTACATGTTGAGATCTCTCTGTCCTTCCAGTTACTCTTCCTAGCTTGCAACTTGACATTTGTGCTTTCAGTTAAATATTTCAGTTTTCATGTTTTAAAAAAAAAAACAAACCAACAACAAAAAATCCAGCAGTAAACCCATCCCTTAAGCTAAATTTGCATATGTTGCAGACATGATTTGGCATGTAAAGGGACTGGCCAAAAATATGGCAGTAGTTCTATTTGTTTTGAGGTTTAAATTTCACAAAAGCTTTTTAAGTATGCAGCTATCAACCCAGGAGAAAGCTTTATAGTTGTAGAGAGCTTGGAGAGCAATAACTATGAATAGCGGAATAAGCACGAGTGATGTAATCTGAGAAGCAAAAGAGAGAGACAGAAGAGAGCTTAAGGCTTAACTATGTGGAAAATATTGTGAATGGGTCTGCGAGAGTTTTGACTTTTGATGGCAGATGTGGGATTTTACCCATTAGTTTTGGTGAAATCAAACAAATGTGCAAGTTTCCTTTTACTTTCCCAAAACAGAAAATAAACTGTTCAGTGGGTAGCTGAGCGAGTGAAGTCTGAGTTCTGTAATTTGTTCTGCCTCCCAAATCCTTTCTCCCCTGCAGCATCTGCAGCTCCTCTTTGGGACCTGTGGCTTTTTGAGTGTCTCCTGTTTCCTCCACTTCTTGTTTTTCTCCATGATGCAGCACTGATCCCTAAACACTCCTGCATCAGCCCACCCTTAATCTTCCTTTTTCTGCTTTTCCTGCTACCTGGACAAAAGTCAGCATGTGTTGTGGCTCATGTAGATCTACATGAGCTCCTCCTGCTTTTCCTCATTGGAATGCTAATTTTGGTCTCCTACTCAGCCTCTGAATCTTGTTTCTGGAAATTAATTCTGCACCAACAACGCTTCTTCGAGTTTCATTGCATAGCGGTATCTGAGATAGTAAGACTGAGCGAAAACAGCTAAAAAAAGTCTTACTCTTCCTCAGTTTGCTCCAGATTTTTTTTAAAATATATTTTTAGTCTCCACATTCGTGAGTTAAAGTGGAAGTGGTATATTTTTCTCCATTTTCTTATCTTAAGCAAACATCTAGTAGTATAAACCAATGTATCATGTTCTGTTTAACTTATTTAATAAATCACAAACCATATTAAATACTGCAAAAAACCATTAGATAACTTCAAAAATATAGCTCTCTATGGAGAATATTAAATGTATGTCTGTATTCCACAATTCAATGTCCTTTTTGAAAAATTTCACTGCTTTTCAGGTTTTCATCAACTTTTCTTAATAATTAGATGGTGCAGAGTGATTACCTTTTCTCTAGCCAGTGCTACAGAATCAGTACTATGTAAAGAATTTTCTTCTGTAGTATCTCACTGTATTTCTTATTTCCTGTATATTTTGGATGGGCAGACTGGACAGTACCTGATTTTCCCAATAGAAAAGTGTTTTTACTAATTTATCCAGATGGATGCTTCAATTAGTTTATATGAACAGAGTGCTGCTTGTCATCTTAAACTTGTTGAAGTTACCTTTTTGATATTGAAACTATTTGTTCACATTATTGCAACCCCTGAAGATTCCCTTTACTTCATGATGTAGCTACGTTTCATCTCTTGCCATTCATTCCAGAGGGGACATTTTTTTTCAATTTCGTTATGTTAAATCCTTGTGGTTTTGTCCCATAAGATAAAATTTATTATTAATAAAAGCTGTGCTTTTCCCTGCTCCTTCTAGCAATCTAGATATGAGTGGGATTCCTTGTTCCTGTTTCTAAGGTTGCTGAGCTCCTGTGTTGTTCTCTGGGGCTGGGGGAGCAGGTTTGGGGGGTTTCGAGGCATTTTTCTAAAAACTGAAAACGCTGCTCGTGTTCCAGTTTTGTGAACATCCTTCCCCAGCGTCTCAGATCAAGGCAGGCAGAGCTAAGGCTTTGAAGTATAATCCAGCAGGCAAAGTTATCTCGATCTTTATTTTTAGATATATCATGCGTTTGTGTATTAGGGTTGCCCAGGTCCCATCTCTGATGAAGAGCCGAGACCCAGAAATTGCTCGTCTTAATCTCTGTCATTCAAAGCTCTCAAGCTGAAATGAAGGAATTTCCACTGATGAGGGTTTTGTGTTTTTTCTAGTATAACTTGAATCTTGATGTTAAAAATAGCATGCCTTACATTTTACTTCAACAGCTGAACCTTGAGTTAATAGTAAATCCAAGTATTTAGGATGCAGTGTAAGTGTAGCTGCACCAGCTTTTAACAGTTATTTCTACAACTGTACTCTAATGTAAACATGCAGTTAATTAGAATTACTTGTACAGCTGATCTTGCTTAGAAACAGTGATACATTGAGGGGTGTTCTTGACAGCTAAGAGGCAAAAATCATCCACTTTTTTGAAAAATGTGGAAACATCTTAGGGAGATGTTTTGTTTTAAGGTGTCGCTATTACAAAAGTACAGGAAAGCTTGCGACCTTCTCTCTGAGCTACCTGTTGCTGGCTGTATTCTCCACGGGGCTATTGAATAAGTCATTGTGTTCACTTCTCCTTTTAGTTAAGGCACCAGAAAATAATTATCTCTCCCAGCTGCACCCTTGCAGCCTCCCAGGAGTGGTGGGTGAGCTAATGGAGCAGGCAGAGGTGTGCAGGGTTTCCTTCTGAGGTTTGGGCTGGTCCCAGGAGATGCTGCATTTAGCCTTGAATGGCACTTTCAGAGTTTGCTGAGGGATTTACTGCTGCCTCCTTAGTCACTGAGATTTAAACACTCCCTTCTTCTGTGTGTGCGTGGAAACGCTTTGGTTTCCTTCAAGTTAAGACATTTTTATTTTGTTTTGACAGTGCAATTATCTGTATGATATAAATGTTCATATTAATTAGAAAATGTTGCAAGGAAAATGGGTGTTTGTGAAGTAAATTTCTTTCTTATGTTTCTAGTAACAAAGGATGCCTTGCTTCTGTCTTGCTTGATTTTTTAAAATTTTTTTTTAATATAGATAAAAACATAGTGGGACGTTTAAACAGTAAGTTCAGAAAACTCTGTGTAATGCCCGTCTTAAGCATGATAATTTAAATTCAAATAGGCTAGGTAAATTTGGTTTAATGTGGCATTACTATGGAAAAATTAAACTAGTTTGTTTCATGAATTTTAATTTAATTGCATAACAGTGATTGGCATGGCTTCATGTATTTTGTGATGCTTTTAGCAGGTTAAAGCCATTTAAAGTACATATGAAAACTTAGAGCTGTAATAACTTCTTTTTTAATAAGCAGAAGTTAGCAATCCTAAGGACATAGCCATTTACTGAAATGATTTTGTTGAATATCTTCTGAAATTAGAGTGTAATCACACCAGTGCATTATTCATGGAAAAAAAACTTATAAACACAACGCAAAGCCTAGGAAAATTATTTTCCCTTTAAATGAGAGAGAAAACTGAAAAGGGAAGGGCTCCATTAAGCACTTGGGGTTCTCAGGAAAGCTGGGACCATTCAGTCCCATCTACTGCACAAACCATGTGCAGCTCAGGCAGAGCAGCGCTTTCCACACTTCCAAATATTTGACAAAACAGTTGCAGAGCTCAGTGTCCGTAAAAAACCAAAGTTTTCTAGCACTTTGTCTCAATGTCTTCTGCAGCAAGGTTGTTCTGCAACTTTCTGGAAGATTTGCTTTAATGGGGCTGTGTGGGGATTTTTTGTTAAATTTCGATGTTGTGGGAAGCAAGTGGAATTTCAGTTCTGGGTTTTGAAGCCCACTAAAATAGATGCCTGGAAATTGGAAGCAACCTTTTACTTTTGGTATGTCAAAATGATTAATGTTGTTTCAAAGTAGTTACTCATAGGAACACATTCTGCTAATAGCTGAACATGGTAGATAAAAATATGTTCCCTTACTTACACATAAGACACTTAAAAATCTGAATTGTAGCTATTTTGCCTGTTCGTTTTTTGAACTGGAACTGTGTCACTCTTAATTTCCCCAAACTCCCCGGAACTTGGGATGCTCCGTGCTGTCTCTGTGTTTTGCTTTCACTTAATTGGACAGTCTTCACTTTATGTAATTGCATCTTATGCAATCAAATGTTTACTTTCCTTATGTTTGTCACTGAAGAACTTCGGAGCGTTCTGTTACCTCAGTATCTTTTGGACACTGTAAAATAAGGGGCAAGAAATAAGTAAAAAAGACTTGAGTTTAGTAAAACATTTCTGCATTCTCTATTCTGTGTAATCGTAGGGAGTTGGAAAAAACACTTGGAAATCACGTAGGCAGCATAATGTCTGGCTTTTTTCCTCACAGTTTTGTTCATACTGAATAAACTTTTGAAGTATATTTTTCTCTGGGATTAACTGGAATCAACCAAGACCTCTGTTTTCTTAACTGAAATTCATAGATTCCATTCTGATAATTTCAGACAATGAGAAAACTAATTTTTTTCCACTTAATTTTTAATAGCGTTGTGGGGGTTTTTTTTAACTGAATGCAAAAGGTAAAATTATACATAGTTATGCAGAGAAAGTAGAATTATTCTATATGTATTTTCCCTTACTAAAGAAAATATGTTTCCATCCTGAATAATGCTGCAAACAGAAAAGGAAGTTTAGTGTCTGCTAGAAGGGCAAATATCAGGATCATCTATGTGTGATTCTGTGATATTGTTATGGAAATAGAATGTGGATGTTTTCAATAAATAATGGACAAAAATCCCAGAGGATATCCTGTGAGAAACTATGGGAAACACCAATGTTAACTTATTTGTAATTATTACTGGGAGGGGTGATCTGATAAGTTGTGCTTCAGAAATTTGTTTTAATGCAGCTGAACGTGAGAGAGTCCTGCAGGAATCAAAATTTAGATTGTATCTGTAAAATTGGAAAAGGACTCGAAAGTCAATTAGTTAAATTACCTTCGTATGGTTTGGGATGTTTTTGTGGCAGAAAGACAAATGCAGGCTTGGATGACTGGAAAAGGGGAAAGTGAAACGTAAGTGATAAAGGGGACTTCCAAATCTGATAAGAGTGTTATTAAAATAGTCTATCCCATGCCGGTGCCTTCCCTTCACAAAGGATGTGGAATTATTGGGAAGAACTTAAAAGGAAGGCCACCGGAATTGTCCCAGCTCCAGAAGAAGGGTGTCCAGACGTGATTTCATGGCCATGAAGAGGTGGTGCTGGGTGAGAAAGAAACCTAAAAACAAAGGCAGGCATGAGGTTGATTTCCTTAGCATTAGAGATACTTTATTTGAAAGAATTTGTTGGGAATGAGGAAGCCTTATTTAAGCAGTCCTGGGGAGGTACAAGTTTATTTTTAAATAATACCTACCTTCTGAAGATTCAGCTTTCCTGTCGCAGATCCGTGTGCTCCCGGTGCCCACTGTGGCCTTGGGAGGCACCAAGTCTGATGCATGTGCTACAAATTCTTCTTTTTCATGCCCTGAACATTTTTATGTGTTTGCAATTCTGTGTTTGAAGCCTTGAAACCTTTCAGCCCTGTGTCTGCCCAGGGGCATCCGAGAGCTGGGGAAGCGTGGGGGGTTCACTTCTGGTTTTGGCTTTTTTCCCTTCAGATAATTTGCTACTTGTTTTGTCACTGTTTTCACTTCCTCCTGGGGCATCAAAGATCGGGCAGGGTCTGAGGTGATGTTAGGCAGATCCTCTTTTGGGCCAGACTGCTTGATTCTTCCTCACGTGATGCAGATAAAGTTAGCTGAGGAGCTTGAGATAAGAAAGAAACTCTTTCATTAGGGACTGCTAGGCTTGTTTCCATCTTCTCCTGCACAAGGCTTGCTTGACCTCCTTGGATTATTGGGACAGACTTTTGTAAGCAGTTCTTTGTCCTTGCAGCAGTCCTGGGTGCTCAGTCTCATCTCCTTTCAAATTGTGACCTTCAGGAATAATTGTTTTATTTGAAATTTCATCTCATATGGAGAAGCACACTGGTTTGTGGTATATTGAAAGGCAGACTGAAGTATTCAGCTATCCTCTCTGGCCTAAAATTCTTCAAAATACTTACCAAATATCTGTGTTTCCTGACTGTTTGTTCCATGCTTTGCCAAACTGCTAGCCCAGGTAGAAGCTCTGGTTCTGAAGTCTGTTCTGTAGAGGGAGACATGTATGTGTCTGAGGAGGTGGCTGGCTGGATTTAGTGCTACTCTGTGATCATGGATCTCTGTGCTTTGAAAGAAACACCAAAATTTCACCTTAGTGTGGATAATTCAAATCGGTATAGTCTGAATGCATTCGTGTCTCCTAATGAAACCAAATATAGTTCTCTTCAATTCCATTCATTCTGGACCTTATCTCTCCTTCTGATATGTCTCACTAGTTGCCAAGCAACCTCAACAGTAGTTCTGCACATCCAGCAGCATTTTAAATAAAAAAAAAAGTGAGTAGTTGTTGCTGAAAATAAGATGCCTTCTGATGACATGAATGAAGAGAGTTACGAGAGAAGGAAATGGGGAGTGGCGAGTTTGGAGCTGATGTTCTGAAAAAGCTAATAATATTTAGCACTTAAGTAGTGCTTTTTATTTTCCAAGCACTAATCAAGCAATCGTAAGTTTATTAAATAAAGACTATTTTTCTCCTTTCAGTGTGTGATGCGCAATTATGTTTATGCTTCCTAGAGCAGAGGGTAGGATTTAATCCCAAGAGTGAAGAAGTTAGTTTAGTATATGTATTTCTTTCTCTGACCTGTGTCGACTTCCCATGTTTCTATCTGGATGGTTTGGGAAGATTTTTCTTTGTGTGTTCACTAATACATAGCCAGAACTATCTATTTATTTCATGCAGCTGCACCTGCAGTGTGTTGGATTTCATTAAAGTATTTATCACCTGTAAGACCTTCCAAACTAGAAGCATGAAAGATTGTGTATAGGTCCTTTATTACTTGATAATGCTGTAATGCTTATAAGGCAATAAATAGAACTTATTTTTCTGTTCTGTCTCATGTGCGAAATGTGAGCTGAGAAGCAAACAAACTAACATAGCAAAGGAGATCATAATGGAAGTGAAATCTGATTTGGGAAAGTGATTCTGGTTTTAGATTGTTCAAAAGGAAAACTATGTGTTTCATGTAGGCTAACCAAAGCAACGTTATTGAGGATATTCTTAAGTTAGAAAGTATCTGAGTTAAGATTGCCATTATTTGAGTTCTGTTTAGTTTAGAACACCATTGCCAATGACTGCCTATATAAAAAGTAATTTTAGATCCTTTAACTAACTCCTAAAAAGCAGGGTGTAGTTCTGATGTGGGTTTTTTTAAAGCAGGCTCTGACACTGTGAACACTCACTTTACCTCGGTCCGTCTGCTCGGAATTACCAAGTTTTGTGCCATTAAGAGATGAGAGAATTAGACTTTCCCACAAGTTCTGCTTTGGAGTACTGTTAGTCCCAGTCGAGGTTCAGTCCTTTTATTCCCACTCAATTCTTTTTTCTGAAGATGGTGGTCTTAAAAAGATGCTTATTCCATTTCGGAGAGAGGGTGGTAAAGAAGGGTTGTGCTGCAAATGTGTCAGAAATGGGGATGTGTCAGTTTATACTCAGGGTAGGATGTGTTGTGGGTTACACCCTCCGTGTCCTGGAGCACAGATCCACGTGCTGGAGATGCTCCAGTGAGGCAGTTTTACACACTTTTTTACACGCTTTGTGTTCAGCCTGGGGTTTCACACTGCATCTCCACATGGGTGTTTGACACCGCTGAGGATAAAATGAACAAAACAAAGCAGGATTTTATAGGAGGCGTTTGCTGTGTGATGCAGGTAAACGCAGAAAAATGAAGGCTCAGTGTGCAAATCCACATCTTATCCTTGCAAGGTGCCTTCCTGCTCTCCTGCTTCCACAGGGGGGAAGGGGTTTTACAGGTAGTGCCGTACTTGGAGCTGTTACTAACAGAACACACACATTTTGAATTCATCTGTGTGTTCATCTGCATCACAGACCCAAAGAAATGCCTGCCTGAGTGGGCTTTGCTCCGTGTGAGGGGTGGTGAATTATTCTCCAGTTGCAGTGAATTTGTGTCAGCTGGTTGTTGCTTTTAATGTGAGAACTAGAAACAGTACTAGATCATTCTAGGTTTAAGGATAAATTGAATTAAGGAGGTTGTACAAAAGAACCGTACTTGCAAATGGTTAAAACACAATGAAAAAACAACCCAGTGTTATGTAGTATTTTTACCACGTTCGACTTCTAAGGTTTATTTGTGTTGGACTAAAATTTCTTTTGACATTCTGCAGCTAATAGAGGTAATTTAGAGATAGAAAAATAGCCTGTGTGTGTGTCTGTGTGTGTGATGTGTATACAAAAACTGTTTGTAGTGGTGGTATTTTTATCCTAATCTTCTAAGAGAAAAAGACCAGTCGTAGTTCATGCTTTCTTTTTTTGTAATGCATAAAATACGTGGATTTTGGCAGCTGTCTCTTGCCTGTAGGCTTGTAAGTAGGTTTGTCCATGCAAGATGTGGGTAATTACTGTGTGTGTGTGTGTGTATATACATATATATGTGATGTGTTGGTTGCTGCACCAGTATTGCCATATAAACTTAGTTGCCCTTTTATATATATATATGTATTCACTGTATATCTAGTTTTCAAAGGGTAAATATTATAAACTGGTTGCTCAAGAGCAGCACACTATAAAAAAAGTAATAAGCACATCAGTAAAAGTGTTGGAGGTAGTAATAAAACTGCACTATAATCCTTCTACCAATTTCTTGAACTCTAACTATAGTTATCTATGACAATTAACTGCTGCATATTGTGCATTAACCCTTTGTAAGTGGCTGTGTATGCAGTGATACTCAATATGGTTTCAGTGCCTTAAATTTTAGGTTTTCAAGCAAATGTGTCATCTGATTTGATAATACAGTTTGCTTGTTGAATTCTCTTTTTGTCCATCTTTCAACAAAATAGGACACCCAGTTAGTTTGGGGAGAACATTTTTGTCACAACAATAAACCCACTTTTTGTGAAATGAAAGTAAACACAACTTATTTCAGATTTTTTCATCAGTGTCTTTAAAAGTAGTAATACTGCAAAAGGTGATAAGCATTTAGACGTTGCAATCTCTGCTCACGGCTCCTGTGCCGTGCTGGGTGTCCAGGGGTGGTTTTGATTCCTAGAGCCATTTCCATGTGCTGAATGTTCACCAAGAGCTGGGTTCTGTAAGCTCAGGAGTGCAGCTGGAAATACTCTGCAACGTTGTGTAGGAGATGTGTGATACTGTGAGGTGAAATTATAAAGCATAAAACATTATTTCTCATTAAATAGACTAAGAGTGACTTCTTATAAGGATTAAATTTTCTAGATCATCTTTCAGAAGATGATTGTTTACGTTTAAAATGTCCTAAAATGTCCTCAGACTGCTGAAGTGTGTTGGAAGTTGAGACTACAGCTTTTTTAATTCAGTTGTTTGCTGCCTTGGCGCAGAGAGGGAGTTTCTATATATTTAGTGAGTGTCCCTGGATTCCAAGAAGATCTTTAAAATGGCAAGCAATTTCGTTTGAAGTTTGGATCTCATGATGTCAATACTGATATGTAGTAAAATATTCCAGGGTGTGGTGATACTTAATCATTAATGATTGAGACTTGGGGCATTTCCTGATTATTAATACTGGATATGAATGTTGATTGCCTACAGTGAAATTATCACCCAGATACTTTTTCCCTCCCCTCTCTTTTTTTTATTGATTGCTAATGCAGAAAGGATAAATGCAGAGCTAGGTCAGACAAATATTTGAAATACACTGAGGCACAATGCTCAAGACAGAACACTTGCACTGCCTTTGTACCTTGTGGATTTCATAATTATCATGTAGTGTGAAAATGGTTATTTTATTTTTTTTTTGGCCTCTAGGGACTTAATCTATAGTTACACAGCTCAGGCTGTAAGTTGCCCTCTGGGATTTCTTCCCTCAGAATCTTGGTAGAATTCAGCTTGTGAGCTTCTGGTCTCAAATGATGAAGCTGATGTAGAATTTTCTCTAATTGTGTAAGTGTAACTGCCACTGAGGGCAAACTGATACGATGCCACACCTTGGATGTACTTTAATACTTAATCTGCCCCTTAGGAAAGGATTGACTAGCTCATGTCAGTGCAGTGCTTTATAAAAAACTTACTCATAAAAATGTTTATGGCTAGGTTTACATGATTAATGTTTTTAGAGAAATGTTGCCTTTTGCTGCCAACACCAACTATTAATAACCTACTAAAATACATAACTTAAACATTTCATAAATGTGTTTGGAACACACAGCGTGTGCTGTTGGTTATGTTGTGTTCTATAGGTCTAAACTCCTGAAAGGTCCCTCTTAATTCCTGCACGAAGGTAGAGGAGGAGGTGCCAGTGAATATCATTATGCTGTAGGAACGTTGCTGTTGTTATCTGATTTCCAGGTAGCAAATTCATAGGGCATTTCTGCATATTGTTTGCATGTGTTGAAAATACACTCTTGTAGCTGCTGGGAATAAAGCCGGTTTATCTTTCTGCAGAACTTGCCAGGAGAAAGAGGTTTTTCAGTTCTATACGTGAAACATTTGGAAGGAAAGCCTTGTCCCTCTTGCTGTGTCAGTGATTGCTACAGCAGGGTCCATTCTCCCCTTTCTCCTCCCAGCAGCTGGGAAGTATTTTCTGACCCCATGGCTGAGAAGCAGCTTCTCGTATTTAAATGAAGAAATGTTGTGTGTAGTCTGTTTTATGTATCTCATAAATAATATATTTTAGAATGTTGTAGATACTGATGAGTCACCAAATTCCTTTAATCAAATCTGTGGTACTAAGCACACATTTTCTGTAACATAGTGGCATCTGGTCTGCTGAAATTTCTAGGAAGGGAATTTCTAAGAATCAGTGCAACACTAGTTTAGACCAGTGGTTTGTGTAGTCGGGTATTATATGTCAGAAATGGCACTTGGGGAGGATTAGGAAAAAAGTGTAAGAGAGATTCACTGTGATTCCTCTTCAAGTTCTGCCACTGGCATTTCAGGAGCTCCAAGAAGCAAAATTCCTAACAAGTTTAGAAGTTAAGTCACGCTCAGTATGTTTTTCTGTTTCTTTAAAAAGCCTAGCACTTGAATAATCTAAAAAGTCCTCATTTTCCTTTTGAAATTTCAAGTTTTCCTTTGTTTCAAATAGAATGCAAATCCAGTGAAGCGGTTGTGTTGCCTGGTTTGATGCCTCTGCATTAGCTGGGTGCCATTGAGGTCAATCAGATTCAGGTAGAGCCAAAGTATCTCCAGCTTCTCAGAGCTTTTGCTGTGGTTTTGTTGAACCCAAGGCAGCAGCTGGTTGGATCAGTAATTGTGCCCAAGCAATACTGTTAAAGTAATTTGCAGTGTTATACACACTCTCCTGAGATTATTTTCTTCAGCTGTGTATAAATTTCTCATTCAAACAATATTATTAATATTTAAAGGACCATATGTTGTGAAAGTAATTGGACAGTTATGATGAGGTGCTGTATATTTTAACTGATGAGCTAAGTTTCAGCAAGTTATTTCTCACATCACTTTTGGCCTAACATTCTCATTCATTACATACTGTCAGCATGAACTGTGTCTTTTACTTTTTTGTTATCATTTAGAAATGTCAGGTCAGGGCCAGGACATGATAATTGTGCCATTGTCACAGTTTGACTTATATCACAACAATATAACTTCCCTTTTATCAGGGGAAATGAAAATAAATGTGCTTATTCAGGTGTAATTAATTTCCAATTTTAAGCTCAGTAAAAGGTCATTCTTCTTACAGGTTGAGTTCGAATATATGTAGATATTAAATACAGTAAAGTGAAAGCTTCTTCATATTGTGGCTTCCAGACCTCTTAATAAGACCTGTTTGGAATTTTTCCAGTTAATTTATGTTGCATTAGGGAAGGCTCTAATTTGGATCCGGAGTTAGTTTGTCTAAAACATCCATGAGCCATTCTAGTTCCAAATGGCCCCTTCCTGGTTAAATAAACTCTCTTGGTACTGAAGGTGGGATTACCTGGAAATACAGAACCAAGGTGGAGTGTGGCCTGAAAGCACTGTTCTCCTGCTGTGCAGTTTAAGAGTATGGGTGAAATGGGAAATACAATATCCAGCTAAGGGCAGTGTTTACTGCATTCTCAGATTCATTTCTACGGCTCCTCTCTATCAAAGGAGGATTTTTTTTTTACCCCTACTTAATCCATAGCAAAATTATTTCAGAAGCAGCAGTACAGAAACTTCTGTTTCTCTCAATAAATTGACTCCACCTTTTCTTTAAATGGAGCCCTAGATGTCTAGAAAAAAAAAAAAAAAAGGTGTTTTCCATGTCTTTTATCTGACAGTGTCTTCTAAAGTCAGGCCAGCAAGAACATCAGGTAGACAGTGTTGCCTGAAACAATATTCCCTGACACTGGCTGAAGAATTTTGCTAATGGGTTTAATGTGGTGCTGACGGTGTCTGTGCTTGGAAGGAAGTGAGGGTATTTTTGTTGTTGTTGCCTGGTAATATTTGGTGTTTACTTACAAATACTTTTCTTATATCAGCTGCACTTCTGGTAGTGCAAAACCTTTAATAACTGGAAAAGCAGTTAAAGTATCTTGTATCATGAAATGTAGAAATCAGTGTTGATACTTTAAAGGCAGCTATTGCCTGGTACTTGTTGATCTCTGGGCCACCAGAGGTAATTAGGCCGAAAAGATACGAGTTTGTGTTTTTCACCAGTGTGGTGTAGCCTTTGAGACTGATGGTTTTGGTGTCAAGTTACTTCTGGAGAATTTCTTTACTCACAAAGTTTGATTCTTCGTGCTTTTGCCTTATGCTTCCTTTTTTCAGCGTTGGCTTTGAAATTCAGCATGGTTCATCTCTTTTGCTGACAAGTTGATTATAAACAATTTCTTTATTGCTTCTGGTCTGTTAAGAGAGTAACTTTTCTTATATAAGTGTATCAGAGTATCTGTGTGTAAATACACTGGAACATTACTGAGCATATGAGGAAAGTGTGCTAACAACTACAATTTTCATTTAGCTTTGCTGAGTTTAAAGTTTAATTTGGCTGTACTTAGAGACTGCCTTTCTTAAGATCATAATTTATTGAAGTGATTTTTTACTCCTGTTACTTTGGAGGACTAAAACAGAAAACTTTTTCAGAACATGAAACTGGCCAAAACCACTGGTAGTTGCACAAGTAATGTGCAATGGAAAACTCCTCCTGTAATTTTACAGTTTCAGGAGACATAAATGTTGTTTGTAGCAATAGGAGATTCAAAAATATCATAAATCAGAAGGTAAAACTTACAGAAGAGTCAGTGCTTTCTTGACTGCTTTGTCTAAGGCAGTAATCACAGAAGTTCCCCGTGAGCTATGTAGAAAATGTGAATGCCTTGGTTGTTCGCTTAACAGATATAAATGATACCTTTTTCTTTTATGTCGAGGGCAGCCTTCACTTGATCTGAATGACCTTTGCTGTAACCAAGCCAATGTTACTGTACCTCGGAGCTTTAGGGCTGGAACATGCTAATCTGGAGGGGAAAGTTTTGTGTTCCCTTCCAGCGATGTTCCAGGAGGTGTTAGAGCGGCTTTGGTGTCTGCAGAGGGCTCAGTGGCACCAGTGACAGGAGCAGACCTTTCGTAAGAAAAAGCAGGTGTTGCTTTAGACCAACCAGCTTTTTACTGCTGAAATCTTTTTTTAGAACGATGCTAAGACTTGTGCAAGATGTTCCCTGCTGGACTCCCTGTGGTGAGTCTTCTTTGGTGCCCACAGCAGCGTTGCTTTGTCGTGGCTGGTCTGAGCACTCCAGCTATGGGGGGCACTCAGTCCCTGTCTCGTGCCACCTCGAGATTTGGCGTGGTCTTGTCTCAGTAAAAATGTCCTAGTAACAGCAGTGGCATGGGAGATGCAAAATAAATAACAATGCACTCAGGTTACTTGAGACTGGATGCGGGAGTTTTGATTTTCTGGTCCAGATGCTGTTTCAGTGGAACTAGCGCACACCGGATTTTGCTTGTTCTAATTCTCATCATCTCATGTCGTAGTATGCTTGCTTCTTACTCCATAGGTATTAATAAGAAGTTGTATGACTGTGGCATTAAAAAACCTGTCCTTTATAAACATGAGGCTGGGCATTGATCTGTGAAGCTCCGGTGAGCTGTCAGCAGGGGTGAGGGAGCTGAGTGGTTTATTTCTGCTGGGTGTCCGTGGGTTTGCTCTGCTGAGGATTACCTGCTCGCTGATACCTGTGCCACATGGGAGGGAAGATGAATTAACAGTGATTGGGATTCAGGGGAAAATGTTTTAAAATCATCCTGAATAGAGAAGAAACTGTTTTGAATTCCATTTTGGAACAGAATTGAAGTGTGTGTGTGTTTGAATGTAGAGTAACTGCCCTGATTAACCAGTGGATTGCTGGAAGCTGTTTGGACACAACAAAGCTCACAAGATAAAGTCCATTCTTTATTTTAAAGATGGCAGAATGTGCACATACTGATGTGAAGTAAAGACCACCTTAGCTGAGTGTTGTGTGTGAGGATTTCGCTCAGAGACAAGTACAGCTATGCAGGTTTTTTGCAAGCAGGGTCTGTGGTGGTGTCTTTAATTTGCTTTGCTTTTGCCTGATCTGATGTTTTGACCTCCTGAAAGGTTTTTTTTGAGAAAAGCTTATTTCTGTCATAGTTGCTCTGAATTGCCTTTTGCAGACACAGCCACTTGGCCTCCTTTCTCTTATCAACAAGGATTCCAAGCTTGTGCTCTCACACGGTGCTGCTGTGATAGATGTGCACAAGTGAAATAGGAATACTAGAAGTCAAGGATAAACTCATTTGTTATACAAAAATAATTGTAAAACACTCTATTGTGATAACCGAAAAGGCTTTTCAAGTTAGAAATGGTCAAAATTATTATTAAAACTGTGAACAGTAGTAGTACTGCAAAATCTGTTTCTAGACGCACTGTTTTAATAAGCTGACAATTCTGGCAGAAAGTGGAAACTCTGCTGTAACTTTTTTTTTTAAAAATTGTGTTAGATGGAATTTTTAAGTTCCCTGGTAATGTACTTCATTTGCTGTAAAATCCATCTCATAAGTAGTAGTATGTAATTCCCTTGCTGAAGATATCTCAGAAAACATAATCCACACAGAAGATACTTGTGTGTTCTTTCTGCTGTTTGTTTACCAACAAGTAAAAAAAAAAAACAAAAAAATGTCTTGATAGTACATAAGAAGCTGTTAAAATTCACTGTATATTTGGGACAATATGCTATATAGCCACAATTTTCTGTAACTTTTCTCATTTATGAGTGCAGGGATGAAATTAGATGTTCCTTGTGTCTTACTGTTCAGTGAGACTCATTTGGTTTCCTGACAAATATCTGTAAGGGGTTTTTCAAATTGTTCCATTCTTCCCTTTTTTAGAAAATCGTTTTATGAAACTTGGTCACATGTTGTGGAGCCTTATTCAGATAAAACAAGATGAAGAATTCTCTTGTGAGAGGTTTAGAGATGAAGCAATTCACCCCCGATTTACAGACGCTGTCCTAGCTAGAAATTTGCAGAGCAGGTGTGGGGTTTTGTTTCTTTTTCTCATCCTTAATATTGTCTGTATGAAATACTTTAAAGAAATCCTATTTTTACTTAAAGACACAGATTTGCAGCACCTTATATCTGTATGAAAGAGGCATGTGTACAGCTTTGAATATCCAAAATAAATGTTAGGGAGGAGTTACTGCACTGTTAAGGCTGTTGCAGTTGGACCTGTAGCACACAGGTAAGAAAGGCTGTAGTGCTGATGTTTGCAAACTGAAACCAGTAGCATCTTAAGAGTATAACTAGGAGCTAAATTTTTGATCTTTCCTGCATAAGGCAGCTTAATTAATCTGCTTATTTCAAAGCAAAGTGTGGTGGGCAGAGGTGACTCCCATAACACAGAGCTGTCACAGAAAAAGAAGGGCAAATAATGTAAAAATTTGTGGACACCTTGTACATGAGAGCCCTCACCATATTTTGTCTTCAAAGGCTCTGGAGGAGCTTACATCCCTGTGTTTACATAAGCAGAGCTGGGTTCAACTTATGGTAAAATTTGCATTCAAAGCCTTTAGGACTTAATTGTTCAGTGGGAGAATGCTGTATTTTCTCCATGGAACATAGGCCATGAGCATTTTTAAAGGTTCTGGGCATTCTGGCCCCCATCCATCACAGTACTTAAACCATGAGTAGCCCTATTAAAGTTGATAGAATTACTCATGTGCTTAAAATTAAACATGTGCTTAAGTGCTTTGATGGATTGGAGCCAAAGTTGTCAGCACCTTGCTTTGTTGTGTGCTGTGTTACACCTGCCTGTCCATGCCCTGGCCTGGCTCTTCAGGGGACACATTTTCAGATTTACTCATTCCAATATTTAGCTGCTCTTGTGTTCGAAAACTGCAGTTTACATGCACAGCCATAGTAAATTCAGGCACAGTCTGGAAGTATAAATACACAACTCCAGCTCTTGAAATCTGTCAGTCCTTGACAAATTTCACAAGATTTTTTCGGTGTATTTCCGAGGAAACTTAAAGCTAAGTCTTTACATGGGAACATGATATTTATAGTGTTTTTCAGAAAACTATCTTTCTGCTGAAATGTGTATTTTAATAAAGTGTGCAATGGAAATCACCATTTAGGTGGGACAGCACATTCTTAAGAATGACTGTGAACTTAAACTTCCCCAAAGCTGAGATCAGTAGGAGCTGTTGCAGTTTCTGCTGGTAATGCTGCGTCTGTAAGCATTTAGGTGATTCTTTAAGGGTTATGAGCCAAGTTGCATATACCTGACAGCTCTTCATCATTGAAGGTAACTGGAAATCATCCTTGATTCAGGCTTTGTCCATGGTAAAAATTCCAGGTTTAACAGCTGTGAAGAAAAGACTTGATTTGGTGAAAGCAGTTCAACACTGCTGTAAGAAAAGGTGGTGAACAAAATATTTAATGTTAATATCTCACTGAAAATTTTCAATGACAGCTGCACAATTTAGTAAACAGGTTTTTTGTTCCTGTCCAGACGGTTCCCCCTGTTTTTGGGGTGCTGAATGTCTACATTCACTACCTTAACTGCTTTCCTATTGAGATTGTCATTCTGAACTTATGAGCTACCAATACTAAATCCTACAGAATTTAGAAAATGTTAACGGTTTGGGTCATTGAGTTTAATGGAATTTTTTTAAAGTACCTGGGGGGAAATGGTGAAATGCGTTAGATAATTGTTTTTTATTTGAGTGAGGCAAAAGTTGCCTCTTGTCACTGCTAGAGGCAACCACTTTCCAAAGTGTCTGTCTGCAATATCACACACCAGAAGTGTTTCAGATGATAATGGAGATCATAACCACTAAAAAAAAAAAAAACAAGGTATTTTCAGGACCAACCATTGTCCACCTGTTTCATCAGTGTCTTCCCTACTGCATTGCATCCTGCTTTGGCTGGTCTGTGTTTACACTTGGCATCCAGTGTTCCAGCCATTTTTATTTTAGGGCTTCTTTCCATTTAATATTGGCACTTAGCCAGCTGTGTACTTTTTCAGTTTTAAGTAGCACTGAGGTCATCAGCCATTATAGGAGCTATTCCTCTCATTCTTGTGCACAAACCCCTGAAGAGCTCTGGGATGTGATTGCCTTCTTCTCAAAAGCTTCATACCCAATCCCGGCTGAAGAAATTACTGGAATGCAGGCATTTAGAAAACAGTTTTAGAGCAGATGACACTCACAGCACACTCACCAAATCTGTGTTTCAAAGACAAAAGAGCTTTGAGAATGAGAACTAAGGTGAGAACAGGATCCCCCATCCGCTGCTGTCACCTGCCTGTGTTAGAAAGCAGAGGATGGAGCGATGAACAGCGCAGCAAATGGTCCAGATTTAACAGCAGCTGCTGCTGATCCACGTGTGTGCAGTGCCTGGGCACTTCATACTCACACAAGAGTATTTTTTCTGGGCGTGCAGAGGTTACAGACCCTATCAGGCAGCTGAGGAGACCTCAGGAGGGTGGCTCTGCTCAGAGGGATGGCTGTACCAGCACAGAGGGGACATCCCGAGAGGTGTGTGCTGTATTTCAGTGCTGCTGCACAGTAAGTGATTCAAAAAGGTGATGGGCAATGGACATTTCCTTTATTCTGTGTTAATAATGACTACATTCACAATACTTAAATAAATACATAGAAAGCTCTCTGTGCTTCCTGACAGCAGTTTGATTGTCTCAAAGTAGTGAATTGTACAAGGCAAAATGATTCAGCAATTTGACTTGAGTCCTCCTGTTCCTGCTGGTTCTGAGATGTCCTTCCGGACCAGAAAGGAATCACAGTGTCCTCTGAAGACTCTGCAGCCTTGTTAATTATTGTATCGAGTGTCTAGAGAGAATGCTAAACTTCTAAGGACACCTTTTATTGCAATATGCTTTAATTACCTGTACTTAGAGCAAGAAAATGACACCGGTGTGTTCCCCTCTGAATGCCTGGGGAGCTACAAGCCGGGTTTGCAATTTACAGAGGTGTTTAATTGCTCAGCAGGAATTGAAGGGTCTTTGTCAAGCTCATCCATCACAGAGCTCTTTGTGAACAAGTCTATTTTCATCCCTCACCTAAACTATTGCTAGTTAATTAGCTGAGGTAAATGGAGCAGGATAAGCAGAATCATGGTTCTTAATATTGTGTCTGTGATGGTCTCTTTGTGCCACTAACCGGTATAAAGGGACTGTAAACCAGTTAAACTGGTTTTATGTAGGAATTTGCAAAGCTGAGGGGAGCCTCAGGGTGGCTTAGAGCCAGAACAGCATCTCTGAGCCCCATCCACCTGGGCAGGTGGTATGGCCAGGGTGCCACGTGCCTGCTGCCAGTCCTGGAACTTCATCGGGAGCAAAGTCTGCCCACAGCCAGTCTTTGCATCAGAATATCCACAGAGCTGGAATAAAGTTGCCCTTTAACCTTCGCACTTTGGGTATCGCAGGGAGCAGAGATAAAATAAACCTAAAAACGGAGTTTATTAGGTTTATATTCAGGGATGCCTTTTTTAGAGTTTGATATCATTTCATTGGAGTACCATTCCCAAAAATAAGGAAGTCACACCCCAGCCCCTAACACTGCAATGTAAATAATGATCAAAAAGACCAAAACTTCTGCTTTCACAGAGCTGCGATGTGTTTTTTAATTGACACTTCAATACTTTCTATTTCTTGACTTTTAACTTGGAGGATGGTTCTATCATTCCATTAATAGAAGGTATGTCTGTGCTTGTATTTCTTATCATATGTTCATCTGTTTATGGCTGTGTAGTAAGATGTGCATGCGACTCATGGAAATAAATGTTGTCATGTATTAAAACAAGCAATGGTAAAGCAACTTACAGTGCTTTGCACAATCTTTAAAAAGGAACTTGTGGAAGCCCTTTTTGTGTTGTTTGCTCCATACACTGCATCACATACAGTGTGAGGAAGTAACTATGCTTTAGGGGACAATTGAACGAAGTTCTTCCAAATAATTTAGGTCACAATGAGATCTGTGTAACACAATCAATTTTTAACTGTGTCTTTAATTCAAAGTATATCACAACAACACTATTCAGCCTGTTGGGTTTTTCTTTTTTCCAAAAGGTGTTATTTGTTTACTAAAAGACAGATAGTTTATCCTCATAGCTATTCTTTTTCTAATATTATTTCCTGTCACAGATCTTTGGTTGCTAGATGATATGCTTTGTTGATACCTGGAACCTTGGAGAAGTAAAGAAAAGAATTTTCAAAGTGAAGTAATTGTTGGGGTGGGGGAAAGGTGGTGTAGGAGGAAAAGCATGGTGATAGGGAAGGGAAATTCCTGCAGGAAGGGTCTGGTGCTTCCAGAGCGATGCTCAGGGTGGTCAGAGGTACCAGCACACACTGACTGTGGATGCTTCAGGGTGAATTGTGTCACCTTCCTGTGCCTTGGGTACCATTTCATTTTACCAGCTGCCGACCAAGAATAAAGTATTCGTGTGGTTAGAAAACCTCTTTCAGCTCCACTGCAAGTGAAGACCCAGGAAAATCCTATTTCCTGTCAAAAGCTGTACAGAGTCGCTGATGTGGAGCTGCTGTGAGGCATCTCCTGCCCCATGGCACTGCAAGAGTTTGTCCTTTTTGGGCTTGAACAGTACAAAACAGAAGAATCTCTTTGAAGTTGGCAGAATTCCTGAGGTATCTCAGCGGTGTGATGTAGGTGGTGTTCAGTTTGTGGAAGATACGTAGTGGGTTTTGCTATTGCATTTTAGCAGTTCTGTCTGTAAAATTGGTACTTTGTCATAGGTCTAAGATGAATTATTTCAGCTTCACTCTTGACTACTCTAGGCAACTATTTTCCCCCGTTTTCAAGTGTCTCCAACTTGGCCTCTGCCCTGTTTGCTGTTCTAGCTGTTATATTTTGAGGTAATTGCCATGTTCTGTTAGAAATAACCCAGGCTAAACTGAATTCGTCTTTTAGTTGAATTGTAAAGTACTGCAGGATTTTTGTAATGTGGATTGGTAGCAAAACCTTAATTGAATTTCCTTGCTTGTGGTCTTGTGTCTGAAGATCTTGACTGCACAGCTCTGTTTCTCTGAGGTGGATTGGCAGGTAGTGCTTTAAACTTCCATAAGGTTCAGTAAATAAATTTTAATGCAGATTTTATGGAATATTTATTAAATCCATCAGCATGTTTCACTGCATCAAAGACACTGTATTTAGATGAATAGGCATGTTTAAATCCCACGTGCCTGTGAAGTGCCTGACTGCCTGTCAAAGAACCGAGCTGTGTTTTAAAACAAAATGGATCTATTAAGTTTTCACTGGCTGTCAGTGTGTAATTGATGGGCTTTTGGAGGTGAGCAGAAAGGGACAGCCCATGGCCACTTCCCTTCACGTTTGTTGGCAATACCTGAAAGCGGGGAGATGCACCTGTGTGGAACACAAGTGTTGTTTTCTACCATAAAAAGTCAGAGGCGAGTGAATTGCTTTGTAAGATTTTTATTCTGGCTCCTCCACTTGCACATGGAGTCATTGACTGCAGTGCTTTGCCTGGGGAAGGGAAGCCTTGCCCCGCTGCAGTTGTTCTGTCAGCAGGTTCAGGAGTCAGCAGAGTTTGACTGCCTCAGAAATAAAGGTAATTTATGCATTACACCAGTCCCTGAAGGTGATAGAGGCTGGGCTGTTTACAGCCTTGTAAAGGAGACAAAGGCTCTGTATTAACTCTACATTTTAATATGTCCTGTTAAAATAGTCTGTATATTCTCCAGAACTGTCCAAGGTTTCTCAGCCTGTCAGCACTGACCAAAAAATTCAAACTTCTTTGCTTTCAGGAATTAGATTAATGGCATAAAGGTGTCCCATCATGCCTGTCCGTGTCCCCCGCCCCCCAGTTCTTTAACATGTTTTGTTTTGACCATTCATTTCAAAACCCTTTTTTAGAATTCTTTTTCTGCCTGTGAAATGCAGAAGGATTTAGGGTGGACTGAATCCTTATCCTCTGGAATGTTCTTTTTAAACTTTTGGGTATTTTTTCCAAGTAACAGTTATTCATATTATCTGTAAAGTAAACCAGAAATGAACATTAGAATTAAATTAGTTTGCTTTCTGATAATCTGTTTGTTAGTGTGTTCTTTGCTTAAGATTTGATAAAGTCTAAGGAAAAATGTTGCCTTTTTCATAGTGAAGCTCAACCGCAGGTGAAGTTCTTTAGTAAATACTGATTAGGTTGGTTTTCAAGGAATATTTGATTTTTCTGACCTTTGATGTCATTCTAATTTTATGTTACTTGAATTAAAATGTCTTTTTTTTATAGTACCTAAAATAGACTTTATTAGTTTTCCTGAAAGCTATGTACAGCTTTGCTTTGGCCCATTTAAATATTGAAAACAGCAGGATTTGAGATTTTTCTTCTAATCCTTAACTAATAGAGTTTAATGCTTTGTTTGGCCTACCTTGCACAGCCTAAGCAAAAGTTTTAAACAAGATTAAAACTCCGACCTTATTAACCCATGACATCTAAAGATACAGAACAGCTCTGCAGAGACATCAGTCATTCCTTAGCCAGGGGAGCACTGGTGCCATTCCCAAACTACTCCGGATGTTGCAGAGGAAAACATTCTGACAGCCCAGCTTTTTTCTTCCGTAGTTTTTTTTGTGCCAGCACCTGGGAATAAGAAATTAAAAAGGGAAGAATCTAAGTTGAATATTCAGTCTTTGTGGTTGTGGAAGATAAAAGTTGGAATACTTGAAATTTGAGGTGCAACCTGGCTGGGATTTCTAAAAAAAAAAAAAACACAAAAAACCCAAACTGTTTGGCAGAGCAAAGGGATGTTGCTTTTGTGTACTGTACCTCATTAGACCCTGAGTAAAATGAATGTCACCTTTTTGAGGGTTTTTTTAAATTTTTTTGGTGAGAAGTTAGAGTTGTTTGTAAGCTGTTGGATGGGTGATTGATGACCATGCCGAGTTGCAGAAGAATAAAGTGTCTCATTGTCATGGAAAGTTTATGCCTAGTAAACATTGCAGAACACAAAATGCTGCGATACATTCATTGCGGTGTAATAAGATTCCTTGTTTACTGGGCAGGCTATAGGGCCATAGCAACAAGACCAGAAATAGGAACTCTGAGTACCCTTGTTGTAAAGATGATGATGGTTATCGAGCAGTTTGTTAATTGCTGGAGGTTAACGTTGCTCCATATTCATTATCACGTAGTAGTGAGAGGATCAGCCAAGAGGTGTAAATGTGGAAGTTTGACTGAAATCTTTAATTAAAATAATGAGGTTTATTGTATGGCATGGAAAAGCCATGTCAATGTGCACCTCATTGATGCTTTGAGACAACTAATAAGCAAGTGTTCAGGGAAGAGAGAATAACAAGAGTTTGCTTAAAAACAAGAATAGTGCAAACTTCCTAAGTTTCTCTTTTTCTAACGATGTTCCAAACCAAAGCAAAATGAGTGATAATTCCTTAAAAATACTGGTATCTTTCTTGGCATTCAGCATATCAGTTGGCCTTTTGATCTAAACAGGGCAGAATCTGGATACGTGTTCATGAAGTTCAAGACCCAGCTGAAATTTGGAGGCAGAATAAAGCCAGACAAATTGCTTACACTGTCACTGATAAACACTTCCTGCATTCATACCATTATTTACATATTTTTAATAATGAAACATAATTTTTAAAAACTGAAAGTGGATGGTGCTTTTGCAACCATATGTGCACTACTGAAAAATAATGAATTTAATGGTGCACCCAGCCTTGGTTGTGGAATGGAGAGTTTGTCAAGACCTGGGGCAATAGAAGGCATTGCAGTTAGGAAGGAAGAGGGTGAAAAGCCCTCAGTTTTTCCTCTCTTATCCTGTCTAATTTATTTTCCTTAATTTGGTGCTTTTGGCCTTTCTTGGCTCACTGCCTTGTTCTCATCAGTGGTGCCAAATCGCTAAAGCAAAAAACTGGTAATCTTCAGCAGTACAGCGGTCTGTAGGTAGGTAAAGAAGTCTAGGGAAACCAACAATTTTCATTTGGTGATTGATCATTTCATTCTCTTTCTGCTTCAAGCTTCACTGACCTTCCTGTCCCTGCCCCAAACTTCTGAGAACACGCAGTGAGCGAGGAGCTGATGTTTCGGGATAATCCCATTTGTGTTTGCTGCAGTTGTGCTGCTGATTCAGACACGTTCCCGGCGCAGCACAGTCATCCTGGACAGGATGATTTGATGCTGTTGTTTGCTTCCCCTGGGGAAGAGCAGCGCTTGCATTGCAGTCGTGCTGTCACAACTGGGGAATGTAAATCCACATCCTCCACACCTCTGGCTAAAAGGCACAATAACGCGGGGCTGGTGTGCTGGTGTTTTCCCTGACTTTGTCTTTTACAAAAGTTGCATTGATTTTTCATTTGGTAGCTGAAATTCCCACCACTCCTGGATGTCTGTGTCTGCCTTGCTATTGAAGTAGTACTTTTTCTTATTTTTTCTTTTTCTTGCTGTTCTTCTGCATTCTTGATTGGTGAATATGCTTTCAGTTTCATTTTGGTTTTTGTCTGTGACTAATTATAGAAAGGAAAAAGTGATAAAAAGCATTTGCAATATGCTTACCGAATTGACTCCATAAAATCAGGTTTTCATGCTGGAGTCTGTAAGCTGAAACTGTGACATACTATCTCTAAAAGGGTAAAAAATGGAAATGCTGTTGGTACTTCACAGTCTCTGGGACACTGTGCTGGAAAATGTTAGTTGTCAAAATGAAAAAAAAAGTTAAATGTTGATAAAAATATTCCATAATCAAAGAGTCCTGTAAAAGCAGTTTAATGAAGATTAAAAGGTCACTTAAACAGTTTAGCTGCGTTTTTTAATAATTACATGGGTAACTTGGTTTACCTCAAAGTAGCTACCTTATGCTGTGTACAGCAAGAAATTAATAATGAGAAAAAATTTTATCATAGTGCTTTGCAATTAAGTTGCAGTTTACAGGCTCAGTGCTAGTAGTACTTTTAGGGTACTAATTCCTGGTTATACCAAATGTTTGATCCTGCGTTTCATGTGATTGCGCTGTGTAGCAGTGAAATGAGCTGTTGTCAGATTTGACACCAAATGCAGCACAGAGGAGCAGAGGCAATGTTTGCACTGTCCTGCTTCAGCCTGTTGGGCTTGTCGATGTGCCTGCAGTTAATCCCAAATGATAGTGCTCGTTCCAAGTGGTTTTCTAGCCTACACTTCTGCTTCTAGTCAAGAGGTAATTTTATATATTTGGATTAACCCTCTATTATTTATGTTTCCCATCCAGACTGTTTTAATATCTCATGTTGGGTTGAGTTCTCTGCTCTGGCTTGTTCTGCTAAGGCATCATTTTTGTGCTTCGTTTTTTTGTGCTTTGAGGTTCTTTGGTCTCCTTTCATTTGTTTCTACTTTTAGTAACTCACCCTTTTTTCCTTTCTGTTTGTTTCCAGTGTGTACTTTCCTAAAGAACTTACACGTATGTCTAGTATTTTGCATTCAAAGGAATCAAAATCTGTTTGATTCTGCAGAATGTCTTAGTCCCAGTCTAGGACTGTAGTAAGATTGTATTAAAGCATCATTAGACACTGATTTTTGGATGCAAATAGATGTTACTGCTTAAATAGAAAAGTTTTGAGATACTTCTTTGAGTCTATCTACAGAAATCTTCAGTGACTGAAAGCACTTTAGACAATACAACTTTGATAGAATATTTTTCAAATTCGTATTCTGTTAAAAAAAGGTATTCTGCTTTTGGGGCTTATAAATTTAATGCTGTATCTTTTTTATTACAGGGAGAAGAAAATGAAAATTCAGGATATTAAAAACAATATTAAAGAAGCTATAGAGGTAAACTAATGAGCTATTGTTTTGAACTATTCCAAGTGGCTGTTTAGACAGACTCTGCAATATTTCACTTGTCTTTCTTTGCAGACAATAGTGACAGCAATGGGCAATTTGGCACCTCCAGTGGAACTAGCCAATCCAGAGAACCAGTTTCGAATCGACTACATCTTAAATTTAGCAAACCAGATAGACTTCGATTTCCCTCCGGTGAGTAATTCGCAGTGGCTGCAGCCGTGCCTTTTTGCAAACAATTATATTTCACTGCCCTGTAGTAAATATTTCCCCAGAACAGTGAGCTGCTCGCTGGGAATTGCTGCAGTAGGTGCCTTTGGTGAGTGCTGATGGAGTTTATAGCACCATGGTGAGAATATTCCAGCTGATCCTTCAGGAACATGGAGAGCCTTGTGTGCTTCTTGTGCTCTGGTGAAATAATCAGCCAGAGTCACGATGGACAGTGCTGGGCATAAAGCTTGGATATTGTTGGGAATGGCCCTGCCCAAAAGGAGTGGAGATACACACAGCACTCTGTTGATGATTAGCTGGCCTTTAATGGTACTGATTTCTTTCTTCTGGAAGAATGGTGGAGTTTTCTTGCTGCTTCAGACTCTGCGTCAGCCAGGCTTTCTGCAGAGGCTCCGCACACACGTCCTTGCCCCAGCCCTCCCAGTCCTGGTTAATCTGAGTTCAAGGTGCCAGCAGTCCCAGAGTAAATGCAGAAAGGATAATTATTTGGTTGATGATACAACTTTGTGCCCACTCACAGTGATTAATTTCTCCTGTATCTCAACCAGACTTGCAGCAGAAGCCCGTGAAAATACAGTTTGCAAACACTGAACACTTAAACACTGAGAAGATATTTTTGTAAATTGCCATGAAGTACCTTATACTTGCAGTAATGCAGGAGTGTTTCAAAGTCTGTATTTCTCTCCCTGTGCACTGTTCCAGGGGGCTGAGGGAGAAGTTCCGATGGTGTATCAAAAATCGTGATCCATTTACATCAGAATTTTATGTCCAGCAGTAGTCAGTCGCAGATGCTTAAAATGAAAATGCAAACACAGATAGTAGTAAGATGTGGCATAGTTTGCACCACAGCAAGGTTTTTGTAATTCTTGATTTTTTGTAAACATTATTGAGCAAGCTGGTCTGTGAGACCAGTGACGGTTACCTTTTCCAAATGTTGCTGCTTCTGGGAGTTTCTCTGCTTTGGTCAGTCTTTATCAAAAGGAAAAATAACCAACCAAACAAACTAACCCACATGCTTTCTGTACAAGGCAGAAGTCAGGTGACATTAGCAATTAATTGGAAATGCTTGCTGTAATTAAATCATTGTCAGCGTTCAACAGGCACAGACAGCTTGATAGAGGGGAGGTGTATGATTGTCTCCAGCACATAAAATACAGTCATTGTCATTTTGTCTTAAAGCATCTTAAATTTGAGATTTTGAGATTTTTAACTTAACACCTCTTTAATTTAGACATTTGACAGTGTTACTCACTTGATCCCTTCATGGATGATCTCTCCTGCTGGGGGCACAGAAATATTCATGCTTTGAAGACAGCTTAAGGAGGATATTTGAGAGAGAAGACAGTGGTTCCTTGCTCCACCCTCTGTGCTCCTGGACTGGCCGTGTGCCACAGCTCTCCTACTGCCATTGTTTGTGCTAGTTCAGGTTGTGATCTGTAACAATGCTGCAACAAGTTCCTGTGACCTGCCTTCTACTGAAATACTGGATTTTCCTTGTCTCTTCTGTCTCAGGGTTTTTTTTTTCTTCCATTCAATTGGAGTGCAGTGATTTCTTTTAATTTTCCTGTTTCTTTTTCACTGAAAGCAAGGTGTAGTTGTGTGACTTAAAAGGTCCATAAGTAATTCCAAGTTCAGTTAAGAGTCTTTGAGGTGTTGAATGACACACAACTTCAGGAATAACAGTGCTCCTATAAAACTAGTTTTTCTTCTCTGAGCAGAGGTATTGTCTTAAATTTTTAAGCCCTGAGTCTACAGAGGTTTAGGCGTGTGCATAACTTTGCCTGATGGCTTCCTTCATTGGCATGATTAACTATTTCATATGTAAATGTTTGTAGGGTTGAGGTTTTAGACTGGATATGCATTAGCCACAGATGCTGAAGGACTACTGTTGGCTCTCTCTGCCTGTGGTGATTACAGAGGTTAATATGTCTGATTTCTGAGTTTGTTTGAATGTAGGTTGTAGTCCTTTGGTACCTGGAAAACTGAACCTGCATTTTAATTGCATGATTTAAATCAAGTTAAGATCTCGAGTGTCCCTAGATGCCAACTCTCAGTGCGTAGTGTCAGAAATCACAGTCTTAGGTACTGCTATAAAAATAGTTTTGACTTTGTTACAGATTAATTAAAAGTACCTTGAACAAAAAATAATTTTATGGAAGTGGAAAGGACAGCCTTAATGCCAGCTATGCTCAAATCTAAGGCAATCTTGATCATCTGCTTTCTCCTCCAGGGGAAGAACTTCATAAACTGGCACCTAAACCTTTTCCTTGGCTGAGTATTGATTGGGAAGGAGGGAGGGGAATTTTTAGCAATGTCAGCCCTGTGTGGTGCTGTCTGGTTTGAGATGTAGAACTTGCTTTCTGCCTCTTGCATTTTCTTCATGGGGAGTCACATTCCAGCTCTTTTGAGGACGTATTTTTCTCAGGGCAGTGTTTGATGCTCTTCTCTGCCATGGGAAGAACATGAAGGTAGGGAGAAGGAACACTCATGTCCCAAGGGGATATTCCTTGAGGGCTGCAGGTGTTTAGGACTATGCTCTCTTAAATACAGGGCTGGTTTTGCTTCCCTTTAAATGCCCATTCTTCTTTTCCTAAATGTTAATTTAGGTAGCTCTCCTGAAGAGAATGCACTGACATGCATTGGTCAGCACAAGGATTGTGGAATTTCTTCTCCAACTACACAGCATCATCTTTTTCTCTGTATGAAGTAGTTTAAATGAATTTTCAAGTAGAGACTAAAATCTATGTTTATAATTTCCTGTGGAATTATAGATTTTGCAGAATGCAGATTTCCTAACAGCAAGGTTCAGTGTAAGGTGAAAGACAGAAGGAAGTCAAGAAAAATGTACGAGCTTTATGGTGTGGTGCTAATATTGGGATTTGGCTCTTCATGTAAATTAGGATTCAAAGAGTAACTTTTGTATTCTGATACTCTTAATTCTTTTCTTAGTCTGGGTCTCCATCTGTTTGCTTTGCAGTTTTTGACTTGCAGGAAATATGTGTCATTTGTGTAGACCATATTGTTTTGAATTAAAAAAAACCCTAAAAATCAACAGCTTGAGTTAAAAATAATGTTGGTACAGTGTAATGCTAGGTTAAACATCCCCTTTAAAGCTGAAAATTTAGTATGTTGGAGATTTATTAATTCAGCACAGTTGGTATTAAGAAATTAGATTTCTTGAATACAAGTAGTAGCATATGGAGAAAGGAAAAACATAGTACTAACTGAAAGGAATTCTGTCCACATAATCACGCTCGTGTTTTGAAATACTGCAATTTTTAGTAGATCAGATCTATAGCTGAGCTTCCAAATGGCATTTCAATCGTTATTGTCCTTGGATGCATTTAGCTTAACACAACTGTATCTGTATGTTTTTAGTGTCAAAAATCAACCTCGTAAGTAGTTTGAGTAATTCAAACTAGCTGTATATCTGTCTCTAACGTCAGGTGATGTTGGGTTAGCTGGGTTATAAAAGTGATATTTTTATTCCTCTTCTGCATACCAGACAGTGGTTAGGATATTTTCTCCATCCCCAGTACCAACTAGAATAGTGGCCTTCTTCTCATCCCTTTCTTTTTGCTCTTACTTTTAGAAGAGGGAAGGAAATGTTCCCGTTTTATCAACATTTCATACTCCATGATCAACCAAATTGAACCAAGCTACCAAATAAAACCTATTTACTTTGGGTCACAGTCCATTTATAATTCTCTGGTTTTAATGAAATATTTAAAATAGCTGAGCAGGATTTACAGCTGCCTATTTTTAATTGATCTGGACTCAGCTGAGGAAGATGTCTCTTGAAAAATACCATCCTAAATTCAGAAAAATTCTATTCAAAAAGTAGTAGAATCAGAGTATTAGCTTTTAAAAGGCCAGATGTCAGAGGAATGACGCCAGCCTATGGCTCTCTAGGTGGAGGATGTTCAGAAGAGATGCTGATGAAATTGTTGCAGGTCTCTCGGTCCTGGGTTCAGTTCTATTACACTGCTCCATTGTAGTTATTTTGAATCTCCCACCACCACTGCTGCTGAATGGTTTTATTATGGTTTCTGAGTGGTGTCCTTGAGCTTTACCACACTCTGGCTTCAGCCTCAAAGGCAGCTCAGCATCCCCTGTGCCCACAGCCAACCCTTCCCTCCGCTCCTCACCGCGATGAGCCACCCGCACTGGGCCAAAAAAACCTCCGCTGGCTCCCCGGTGTAAATCAGACCATTGAGCCAAGCCAGCTTAAAAATAACCCTGGTAACCCTTACTCCTTCTCTCTTCTATTTTGGGGAGATTATTTTTAACAGGGATCAGTTTTGAGGGCTGATTTACAACCTGGCCCGTGAGCAGTGTGGTCAAAGGAGGTGGTGCTCAGTGTGAGCCCTGAACCTGCAGCAGGGTCAGAACTGGGGTTTGGAGTGCTTGGAATGGTTTTGACACCAAAATCTTTAAGGAGGTAATGAGGTAAAATAGTCTCAGTAAGAATAGATGTGAGCTGGGATCTCTTTGCTGCCAAAAGTGTTCCTTAATTATGTAGGCAACAGAACAAAATTATCTGTCCCTGTAGATAACGACCCTGATGGGTATAATGATAGATATGTTATTATTCCTGTCTAAATACATCATGGGAGAAGAAGAGAGCTGTTCTGGTTTGACAGCATCACCAGCTTTATAAAGTAATGACAAACATGTTCACTGCAGTGGGGGACGTTTCCCATGGGGATATCTCAAATGTCACAGATTTTAGGGTGTGAAAGTAGGCAAAACATTTTCTTTGGAAAAGGTGGGAGACAGAGCCTGGTTTCTTGTGTGTCTGGACAATATTTGTGCAGTTTGGGTAGTTGCCACAGAGAGAAAATTTGGGGCTCCAACATTTTCTTGTCCAGATTTTCTCTACGATTTTGAGCAAGACACCTCAATGTCCTGCTTACTTTTTTATAGGGCCCTCTATCCTGTTGTGTATAAAAGAGTAATAAATACTTATCTTCAAGATGCATCTTAAGGTGCAGAATTAGTAGAAAATGTGGGTATGTAAAGTATTTTTGCCTGAAGAATGTTAATGTTCAGAGAAAGGAATGGGAAGTCTTACAGACAGTATCAGTGTCCTCTGAAATAATCCTTACTTACTCTTTTTTTAATCTCTATTATCTTATCTACACAGAGCAGCTCCTTCTAAATGGGCTTCCAGATAATCCAATTGAGTCTACCTGATCAGAGTTTAATAGGAACTTATGTAAAGCTGGTTTTCCTATCCTTTAATAGCAGAACTAAATTCTTGAATACAGATTAATTAGAGAGTTCTTTTGAAACCTTCTTTTAGTATAGGGTCTGTGAGGCAGGCAGCCACTTGATTTCATTTCTGTTTCTCATAATTGAAACACGTATGGCTACTAAGGATTTGCAAATGAATCTCCTGAAATCTCTATTTTTTGTCTATACAGATAAATGTCTGATAGGAATGTTTTGCTCTCACATATGACTAGCAATATTCAGCAAATTTTGGCATTGCTAAAGTATTTGTTGGAAGTGATTTTTTTTTTTTTTTTTTTTTT
>VZTX01004908.1:0-22549 GCA_013400915.1 Pardalotus punctatus | reverse complement strand
GATTTTTTTTTTTTTTTTTTTTTTAATTTCAGCCCTTTGAATTATGCCGTGCTTTCACCGAATTTTTCACATAATTCTGTTGTAATCCCGCAAAAAATTTCCTTAAATTGGGGAATCTGCAGCCCAGGACTTGAGACAATGGGCATTATATACACATCTTTTCTGTAGTCCAGTTGCTTTTGTAGTACAAAAAAACTCTCATCCTCTATTTTGCTTTATTATTAATTTATTTGATTAGTATTTGAAGTAAATGCTAATGCTTTATTCTGAACTTATATTTTTATCCAGTAAATTCCCACCATACCAGAGCATATTTACAGGTTCAGAAGTTCACGTGACTTAATTTCTCTTGATACATCTTCTTTGTTTTCCTCAGAGCAGTCTTAAGGAACAAGGACAGATTAATTCAATTTATGTTGAAATAGAAGAGCTGTCAGCTGAATTAAACAGGAAATAGGCATAATTTAATATAGAAATTCTTAAGCATTTTCTGGTTTTAATCACAGTAAGAGACTATCACAAAATATTGGTGTATGCATAAATGAAATAAAATTATACCTGTGCGCCTCCCTGGTATTACAATGGATTCAGCCACAGCCCTGTTGTGCCCAGCTGACTGGTCAGGGTTTTTGGCTGCTCTTACATGACATTTCTTCAGTGTTCCAGTAAAATTTAAGATTTTTATTTAAGCTTCCAGGAAACAGGGTGTCTTTTCCTTCCTAAAAAGAAATCCTAGCAATTAAACAGAATTTTCAGTTAA
Organism: Pardalotus punctatus; assembly: GCA_013400915.1. NCBI lineage: Eukaryota > Metazoa > Chordata > Aves > Passeriformes > Pardalotidae > Pardalotus > Pardalotus punctatus. Next base: position 21,789 of record VZTX01004908.1, on the reverse strand, counting down.
TTTGCTGTAAGTATATTTTAGCTTCATTTTTTCATGTAGACTGTATTGTGACTGTATTCTGCTTCTTCAGAAAGACTGTAAGATGGTTCGTGAGCTGTCCTTGGGATTTGCCTGAATTTAGGAGGAGAACTATTTTATCTTACACCCTTTTCTCTTGGTGGAAATTTCTGGCATAAAGAGGGTTTTTGTTTCCAACCTGAGAGGAGGCAGCAGAGTTTAATGTGGTCCCAGGTGTTTGTTCTTGGCACCATGGAAGATGATAAGGTCATTTGATTTGCCTGTTCAAGTTTACTATATGTTCATTAAACAAAAAGCAGCTAAATGATGTAGTATGAAAGCCATTTTCCAAACCTTAATTTAAGGCTCAGAGGAAATTTCTCAGAGTTTTATTAAACTTTCCTGCTTGGATGAAGTCTCTAAAAATAGCTGATGGTTGAACTGCCTCTGTCACCCCTCTCCACTGCCCTGAGAGAGAGCTGGAATAAGGTAGAAAACTTCTTTGTGCCTTTTTTGCTACCAGGAAGTTTGATCCATTAATGAATTGCCTCTTTCTATGTACGATACACTTAGAAGAAGCAGAGGAACGCTGATTATTTGGTTTAAAATTGCAGAGGAATCTTGACAAAACAGGGAGCAGGTTTGGTGCTCTCCCCAAAAGTGAGTTTTCCTCCCTAATTAGCATGGGGAGCTGTGCTCTGGTATCAAGAGATGAAGTTTCTGTGGTGATTGAGAAAATAGAAATAAAAGAGAAATGGTTTTATATTATTATAGTGAGGACTTTTAACCAAAGGCACGCTGTAGCTTATGGGTATGGATTTGTGTGTTGGCACATTTCTCAAATCCTGTGGTGTTTTGAAACTCTTAACAAAGGGCAATAATGTGAGTTCAAACTTGACAGAAGTTTCTTAAATAGAATTCCCTTCCCATTGGCCAATCCTTGCAGCCGCATCCAGTTTAATTTGTACTACTGGAAGTTACCAAGCAGAAACACAGAATATTTCAGCATCTTTCTTCTTTTCCAAGCATGAAAAACTATTGATAATGAGACTGAATCCTTGCTGAAAATATTTCTGACTGAGTTATGGGAAGTGCTGAGCACACTGGCCTCTCCCAAAGAGTTTTGTATGCAGCTCTGGACACGTGCCAGTAACTGGAGAATATCTTCAACTATTTGTAGGTATGCGTTTCCTTTGTGATATCATCAGCATATTTGCCCTAAAATAGCAAGCAATAATTAACACTTGTTCACACCATTAGGAATGCAGATGTTTCCCTGTTCAAGTAAGTGGGTTATTAAACTGTCTGATTTGACAAATTTAACACATTCTGGTATCCCTGCCCAAACTTGGGGAGAAGGAAAAGGTGCCGTGCGTTCCCTTCTTTGAGTGGCCTTACAGTCAGCAGCGATCACTCGATTTCAGATCCGAGCAGTGGAAAATAAATCCATTTGTCGCGCACTCACCTCTCCTGGCCGCGCGCTTTGTCCGGAGCACGCTTTGTCCGGAGCGCGGATTGTCCGGAGCGCGCTTTGTCCGGAGCGCAGTTTGTCCGGAGCGCGCTTTGTCCGGAGCGCGCTTTGTCCGGAGCGCTGTTTGTCCGGAGCATTTGTCCGAAGCGCGCTTTGTCCAGAACGCGGTTTGTCCGGAGCGCTGTGCTGTGCTGTGCTGCACTGCCGGCCGTGACCTTGCCTCGCTGCAATGCCTCACGTGTGGAATGCGGCAGAACTGCCCGGCTCTCCGGAAAGGAAAGTTCCTGCTCCCCCTGGCAGGGCAGGGCTGAGAAGGGCTTTGAAACCAGTGGTCAGCGCTGCTTTGGAAAGCTGAACACGTGTGGGAGCAAATGTCCTCCAGGAGACAGTTCTGCAGTCAGAGGCTGGTTTGGCTTGACCTTTAATCGTTAGGTTTGGGAGTCGGTGACCTATTTAAAACTCTTATTATGAAATGTGCAGCTCCATGGGACAGTGAACTTTGCCCAGGAATTGAATCCCAGTTTTAACCACGACATTGTGTAATGGTTGTACACACCTTTTAGGAGGTAAGGTTTTTTCAATGGCATTGACTTTTGCTGGAATTAGTAAATAAACTGTTCTGTTGAAGGATCCACCCTATATTATATTTTATAAAGGAAAGGTAATGTTGCATGTCCATGCTAAGTTTCCTGTGAGTATGGTGTCGCAGTGGCAAGGTCTGTGCCAATGTCTGTCCCTGCCAACATCCTAATGCCTATAAAACATTGCTTCATAAACATTTTTTTTAAGTCTTTTGAGTATTTATTTATCTGGAGGGAGCAAAGCCTTGTACACAGTATGTCCAGTTATATTCTTCCATTTTCTAGTAATATTTTATCTTTTTAGAATGCTTCTCAAAAGCAGATCTTGGTTCCTTTCTTTTTTCCCAGGCCTGGAGTTCGTCTCTTGAGGATTATTTTTTTAAACTACCAAAATGCACAATCCCCAAGTTCTTTAACACTTCCTGTAGTTGGACTTTAGGCAAAACCACTGTTTACCTGCTGCCTTTTATTCAGCGTGCTGAAATTTTCCAATATGAGTAGGTTTTAAACTTGATTAGACTCTGCATTGGCCCTTTTCTAACCCAGAATTGTGTCAGCAAGATCTTTCTGGAACAAAGAACTGTTTTCCAAGCATCCCTTCTACATTTCCACTGATGGGTTTTTTTTCTCTAGAGGTCTGCGGAGATTCCAGTAAGTGAATACAAGTGATTTACAAATTGACTATTGCCTCATTGTATTGGGAAGCTTTCAGCAGGTGGAGAAAGTGTCACCTCATAAATAAAACATTAATAATGAAATACATTTCACATAAATGCAACTTTCTAACCATTGTGGTGGTAGGGTTTCCTGAGACATGAGGTTTCCTCATCATCAGCACAGCATGGGTCTTGATCCTTCAGTTATCTAAGCAAGACCAGAGAAGATTTACCCAGACAGAGGATTTTCTCAGGGCTTTTTGTATTTCCCAGAAGTGGAGCCTGGACCTGGGGATTGTGCCCAGAATTCAAACTGTGCCCCTGCCCGGCCTGAGCAGATTCAGTCCAGCCCTGTTTGTTCTGTTCAGATCCCTGTTACATTGACATTTTTTCCCTGAGTGTTCTCCTCAAGGATTTCTCCCTCTTTAGGGTTGTGTTAACACTTTGGGAAGTGTAAAGTCTGGTCTGGTGGTGAATAAATGCTCCAATCCTGACACAATGCTTAGGAGGAATTCACTCCTCACCTTCCCTGGTGGTGCCATCCTGTCACCACTTCTGTTGACTTTTGTTGCTTTACACAGCTTCAGCTGTACTTTAAACAGGATCTTGGGTGTGTATGGTGACACTGCAGCATTTTTTTTTTTAATGGAAAATGACATAATTTGGATTTTTTTTTCCAATTTTAAGTATGCATATGGCAAGAGTGGATATAATATGATCATACAGTGCAAATACTATGGATCGTTTGGAACCTAACATTCATATTCTCTTTGTTGTGGAATGTCATCTCAAACCAAATTATTATTTGGTATTATTTGTTTATTTTAGCTGTTTTGTTAGGAGTTCCATTTTAGAGTGCAAGAAGAACCTGTGTTGATGCTGCTGTAGAGTCTGTTACATTAGAATGTGCCAGCAAATGAATCAGTGTTGTGGAAACAAGAACCAGACATGTAAGGACTAGTTTTCTGGCTATTTCTTTTCAGGAAATTTTCCTGCTACTTTTGGTTAATTTGTTTCCTAACTCATTATTTTTAGAGCTCTCATACAAATTATACCTATTTTACTGAAAAAAAAACAAAAAAAAAACCCAACCCTGTTGCTAACTTGATTTTTCTAGCGGCCTCTGAAGCCCCTGTTTTATCTAAATACATAACAAATCTTGTGGTTTTACTTGCCTTCCCTGAGAGTAGCCCCAGGCTACATTCCATGACTCAAATGGGATGCTGAGGATTTCTTGTGCTATTCTTTTTCTTAAATATTATTTCAGAGCTGTGGTTAGTGTAGGTGTAGTGGGGAGGAGGGAGAATCTGGGTTTTTGCATTCAGCTACTATGTCTTAATTCCAAAATCAGTCACTACAGTAAAGAGGCTTCTAATAAAGCAGGAGATGAGCTCTGCAAGGCTGGTTCTGACTTTGCTGGGGTGAACACCTTCTGGCCACAGCTGAGGAAGGGGGCTCAGCATTAGTCCCAGCATGTGTGAAGATGGATTTGATGTGGTCTGAAGACAAAAGGTTGTGTATTAATAAAAGGCCTTCATATTTGACTGTCACAAGTCATGCAGTTCAGTTTTTAAAGCACGATTAATACAAACAAGCAACAAAAAAAGATCAGAAGTAACAGCAAAAGCCCATCCCAAAGAAACCCCACTGTGTCTTAGTAGAATAACCTATCCTCTTTAGTTGTTGTAGATCCTGATTTTGAAACCCCAATAAAAAGTTCAAAGAATGTGGAATTAAATTCTTTTTCCATCCCACATGGACAATTAATAACCATACTGAGAAGATTGCTTAAGTATTGCTGGTTATAGTTCAGATTAGCAGGACAGGCATAAAGGCAGTATTAAATGTTTTATTGCTAATTTGGCCTAACAAGGCACAAACACTGATCTTTATCCCATTATTGTAATTCCCATATTTTCTTAGGAATTAAAAGTGCCCTTAGAACACAGGGAGGACTCTTCTAAACAATATGTAACTGTTCTGGTAAACTAAACCCTGGGCTTTCTATTATCAATGTGTTTATTCTAGGGCCAGGAACTGGTTTTATTTTTCATCCCATTTTAAGATCTGATTGCAGAAAGTAATCCAAATGTAAGGCATGGAGTTTAGAAGGTCTTTGAAATAATTGGTTTATATCAGCTCTCTACCAAAGTGTCGTAGTTGTAGTGAGAAACAGTAATGAGGAATAATTTTTGTGGCAGTTTTTTGTTCATGAGCAGTTCATAAAGCAGGGAACAAACTGAGATCTACTACTGTATATAAACATCATAATTGCTTCAGAAGAAATCAGAACAAAATTTAGATGTGTATTTTGTGTTTACTACCTGTATGTGCAGGTAGTGAATACTTAACAGCAATAAAAGCACAATCAAATGTGCATCTCATGGGCTGCTTCCATCATTGGTATTCACAGTTGTGTGATCACACAATCACATATGGATCCTATACCTGCCAGGAAGAGGGTGCTCTGAAAGTCAGCATCACCAGATTTACTTATGATGCCTTTATGCATTTTTAGGATGCAATTTAAAGGATCTACTGTTCTGCTGCAGTTCAGGTGGTTACTTAAGATTCTGGTAGGAATGTGAATTTTTAAAAAAACTGTTTTCAAAGTGAAACTTTGGAATGTGTCCCTTCTCTTTGTACTACACAGATAGTGAAGGAATGTGAGAGACTGATATCCCAAGAGGTGGAGAACCTTGAAGCAGTACCATGACTATTCAAAATAATACATTCTTCTTTAAAATAATTCTGCTGTAAAGAAAGAGGATGGGGAGATATAGAATATATACAGCAACTGTTTTAAAGGTCTTGTGCTGGTCTGGGTTTAAAAAAAAAATTATTTGCCACTTAAAATCAGAATGAAAGTATTTTTCCCCAAACACTTGAAAGCTCAGAGAGATAGCCAAGAAACACCCATGGTCGTCGATAAGAGGAATGCCCACAGTGGTGTCTGTGTGCATTGTAGTCACGAGGCTGCTGTTTTTTCTGAGCCTGTTCAGTTCTTAGGCTGATGGCCAGAAGTGCAATCCCACGTTGCACACGCACTGCTGGAGCCAAAATGCGCCTTTCACACGCAGAATGAAAGGGCTTCTGGTCGAGCTGTGAACTCGTGTTACAGGTTCAACAAAACCGAAGCACTGCGTTTTTGGCTGTCTGCTTTCATATCTTGGCTTGCAGTTTTTAAGGATGAGACAAAACATGATCTAGCCTTGTATTACTGTGTTTCTTCTGTAGTGCAATGTCTTTTTACACTGTAAAAGAATAAATTACGAAAGTGGAACAGAGTTAAGTAAGATACAGATGTCTGTGTGGTCCCTGAAGGTCTTCACTAACTTGCAAAGTCATGTCAAACTTAATCATCACTATCACTCATGTAGGATTATAGAGAAGTAGTGTTTTCACTGAAGAAAAAAATAATGACAGTCACATAAATGTAACATGCAGTGGCACTGTGAGTTAAAGAACAAATGTTACCATATAGCGTTGGTTGTTAAAAAATGCCAATGAGACATTAACCCTTCTTACAGCTGGATTCAGTGAAGTGTTTGAGAAGCAGTTCTTTAAATGTTACAGAATGTTAAAATCAAAGTAAGAAAGCCAACTGAACTGGTAGTGAGGTTCTAAAGCATGGTTAAAGATCTCTGTGAAATCTGCTCCACTTCCTGCTCATTGTAGAATGAAATGATACGTTACTATTTGACAATTCTCTTCATCTCCAGCCCATCTCCCTAACACTGTTTTCCCATTTCAGGAGTTTTATGAACACACGAAAACACTTTGGCAAGATGAAGGTGTGAAAGCCTGCTACGAGAGATCCAACGAGTACCAGCTGATTGACTGTGCACAGTAGTGAGTATTGCTCCGCTTGTGACTGAGGGGCAGGGACAGTGCTTTGGTGTCCAGTGCTTGTTTTCCCTTATCCTTGGAAAAGGAATGTGTGGTGCACAATGAATTCTTGGTAATCAGCTGTTCAGAGAGGTGGGACAAACTGGTGTTCAGTTACACAGTGTTGAAAACCTTGCAGATGCTTTCCAATGGTCAAATACAGGCTGACCCCAGAGGGAGGGGACAGCTGGATTGTCCCAAAGGCCAAATTTCCTGCCTCTTCCACTTGGACCCGGCCTTTGCACATGTCAGCTTCAGGTGCTGCAGCAAGTGTCAGTAAAGGGAGAGAATATTGGTGGGACAGAGGCCTGTTTGTCACTTCGGTTTCCAGTGCAGTTTATTGAACAGGAAACAAAGAGACGGGAGCAGCAATCATGGGAGCAGCCTGTGATCGGTCACCAGAGCTCTGCTTGGTGCCTTCATGCACATGTCTGAGAAAGTCATTCTCTTCTGGTATTTATACTGCTGTGCTAGTTAGTATTGTCTGAGAGACTGCTGCATGTTTGCAGTTAGTTATCACATCCAGCAGTATACTCTGTGGGTCAGGATTTTTTTATGGCAAGGTGCTTGACTTAATTGTGACCATTCTTGATACTTCCATTGTGCCTACTCAAGAACTGCAAGACTTAAATTTGAGATATTAATGGTTAAAACTGTTCTCTGTTAGTTTATATTCTCTCTGCTTCTTACGGAGAAACTGAAATAAGGTTTAATGGTCAAGAAAATGAAGGTTTCTCATTTCACACAATGGCAACTAGTTTGTCTAATACTGCATCTCTTAACTTCTGATGAAATAAAATCTGTAAGGTTCTTCTTTTGTTTGTTTGTTTGGGTAGACTTAAAGGTAAATCAACAATTAGCTCTGTTTGAAAAGAGACAAGAGAGATAATTTTACTATGCCTTGCACAGCTTCAGGTCTGTAGGAGCCTCTTTGAAGTTTTGCCATTGTTTCCAGAGTGAATTTGTTTGATGTGTAACGATGTCTTTTGCATTAGGTGACTAATGTTTGATCATTTGGCATGGAGCTTTTTGCAAGTTCAGTTGCTACAAAATAAGAAAGTACTAAGGTTTTAATTTTCAGTCAAGCATCCAGTAAATTCTGTGTTTCTAGTGTAAAGTTGATAGAAATGAGAAAGAGCTGGGTTTGTTTGTGGTTATTGTTTTTTAATAGTCAACTTCTAGGCTGGGAAGAAGGAAATATTGTTGAGCACTAAGAAGGTTTTTTGTTGCCCTTTCTCTGCCCTGGATGCACAGAAGAAAGTTAAAATTCTTATCATCCCTGGACATTGACTTTTCCATGGATCAGCAGGGGAGGTGGCCCTCCTGATGGCTTTACCATCCTGCTCCATCTAGTGGAACACTTAATTCTACATCGTGGGCCGTTGAGCCAAAAATAAACCTTGAACATTGCTGACAAATTAGATATTTTTCCTAAAGAAAATAAAATTAAAATCGCTGTCTCCTTCTAAAAATGTTCCATAATTTATTGAATATGATAGTAAAGTGTATGATGCTGTAGTCTTGCAGAAGGAGCTTTCTGACTGTTAATTTTGATAGTTCTTATCCTTTCTGGCATTTTTGCCTGTGCGATGGTGTTGTTTTTAATAAAAGAATATGCGTAGTAGGAGTTTTTTAATGGCAAAAATATTTGCTTGGAGGTTAATGTCACTTTGAAATGCTGAACTTGTTTTTATCACATTAAATTTTCAAGGGATATAACAAAAATTGCTTCCTGTAAAATCTGACTTGATTGATACCTTCAAATTAACCTGGTGAGCACATGCTAACAAAAATGCAGCAAAAGTAAGATACAAAATGTTTCTGAGATTTATTAAAGGAGGGCTGTTTTAATATGGATCTGCAAGTTACTGTTGTTAATGCTAATAGAAGTTAGAATATTGAGCAAACTCTGTTGGGATTGCCAGTTCTTTCAGAGGGGAGTTTTGGGTTCTGAACACTTAACCCCCTTTGAAGTCGTCATTTAAAACCAGAAAGTCAGACTGGCAATGGGAGATGGAAAAGTGGCTTTTCTCTTTCAACATCAATGTGGCTTCCAAAAATCCTTTCTTGCTCTTGAAAGTTGAACAAATTCTTAAATATTAATGGATTCTTTGCCCAGTGAATTGCTTTAAAATTTTAAACAGTGTTTCTTGTTCACAAAAATTAACTTTTTAGGGTTATTTGTAAAAAAAGTTAATGTTTTTCAATTCTCGTTTTTTGAAGGGTGAATTGCTTAGTGTAAAGTTTGTCTTGGTATGGACTTATTTAACATTCTGAATTTTTTTTAAAAGAAGGTTTTTTCACTGTGGTTACACAGTTTTATATAGGAAGCTTTGCAATGAGGTTCTGCTGAATGTTTAAAAATCAGTTGTGCCCGTCTTTTAGCAATTCTGCTTCCCATGGATAAAAGCTGATTCTCCATGTAGACAGCTTAGCTGTAGTCCAGGAGAAGGAAGGGCTTTCCAAGAATCAGGGCTGGGGAATCAGGAAAAGAGTTATGGGGAGATGGCATCTTAAACTTCTGCGGAGTTTGTGCTGAGGAAGAAGGGAATTTGCTGATGGGTCAGGAGCTCTTGTGGATGGGAGGAACGTGAGGAAAAATTCACTTTTTACTGCGTGTTCATTCCCAGAAAAGTGGGAATAAATGTTATTCTCAACGTTTTATCTCCCTAATTCCAACGCAGGGGTTTAGAGTCTGGAAATGGTATTTTTCACCTATTCTGGAGTAGCAACTTTAAATGTACAACACTTTCTACTGAATCTCTACAATTTTCAGCATGTTCCCATAAGAAGGGACATTAATACAGACCCTTATTGTTGCCCCACCGAGTCTCTGGTTGTGTTGGCTCAGAAAAGACGATTTTACCAAAAGCCACTGTCCTGGCTTCCCACATCACTGCAGTTGGGGTCTTTGGAGGTGTGAAGCTGGGAGGGCTGGCCAGTCACCTCATCTGCCAGAGAGCCCTGCTGGCATCTGCCCTGTATCCTCAAGCTCACTGGCTAAATGAAAATGTCACTTTGGGAACCCTGTTCAGTTTGAAAGAGTAGCTGCCTCTGCTCATCATGAGCTTTACTGTACTTCCTGCCGAGGCATATTTGACAGGCGTGAGAGGCAAGAAAGGAAAGAAGGTTTGTTTCCTTTTTCTTAACCGGCCTTACTAAGAAATCAGTTTCAATTCTGTATTTAGAACAACACGGTCTGTGACGCTGTCACCAGTTTCACTCTGTATTTCAGCAGTGAGGAGGGAGCATTATCTGTGAGGAGACCACATTTCCTTGCTCTTGCATCATGCAGGGATGTACACAGAGTGTTCATGTGAAGCTGCCGTGTGATCCTGCTCTTGGCTAATAACAAACAGAAGAACACCGAAGTGTCTAGAATACAGAAAATCCCAAATGGTGTTAAATTATTTACCATCCTTCATATGTCTCCCCTGAAGGCACATGATTGCATTTTATTTAGAATATATCACATAATATAAAAAATATAGGAGCCATTTCCAGTGTGATGTGCCAAAACCTGTTTGTCAAATCTGCCTTCTGTCAAATACAAACACAATCTCTTTGAGCACTGTTGTTGCCAGTACTTCAGCCTCAGGTTTTGTGTGAGCAGCTCTGGTTTTAAAGGCTCCCAAATGCGCAGCAGAGCAGTCAGAGTGAGCAGGATCCCTTCCTGAGGAAAGTGCTGTTTGTGGCACAAGGACATCAAGGGTGCCCACACTGTCCTGGCGAGTCTCGGCCAAATCCTGTGCATGGCCTGAAGAAACTCGCTTTGATGTCAGGAGCCTTTGGGTTACCTCTTCATCAAATCAAAAGCAAAGCCTGTGTACTACATCAGCCTTCTAGTGCTTTTTCTAGAGTTGCTAATATTAGGCTGTGCCCACAGATCCCCAAATTTTTGCTTTAGTGTAGCCTCGGCCACTCATTTGATTTTGTGCTTCATTTTATGCTGCGCTTCGCCTGCGAATCTCCTCGCTGGCGCTTCCTGGTTTTGGCTGGGGTGGAAAAGGAAATAATGTGAGAGACAGTGTTTGCAGCCCGTTTCACACCCCGCGATGGCAGGAAGGGCTGGAAGCAGAGCCCATTCTCACGCGATTTCCTGCCCCGGCTCCTCTCCCGCGCTGCCATTTCGGGGAAGGACGAGGCGCCCGGAGGAGGCTCTGGAGGTGCAGAGTCACGTTTCTGGAACTCCAGCACCAGCACAGCCTCTCTGATACCTTGAAACTGTGCCAGGCTCCTCCAGAAGGGTTTTATGGGGAGTATTTTTTAAGATGTTTGTTTTTAAAATACTTATCAAAGAAAGGCAGGGAGTGTAGCTATTAGCCGACTGCTGTGCGGGGCTGCCGAAGGATCAGCACGTGTGGACGCATGGGTTTTTTAATTTCTAATGTTGTAACTTCTTTATTTTTTTACTAAGATTTATGGTGTGTTTTATTTCTGGATTTGCAGACTTGTAGAGAGCAATTAAGAGCCCCGATCTGAGCGCTTAATGATTTTCTTCCATGTTGATTTCTCTTCATGACAAAGTTCCCTTCATGGAACATGCAGTAAAGTGTGTTTTCTCAAAGTTTCACCTTTTTAAACAGTGCCTGATTTATCAGGGTTATTACTGCTAGTCTAGTTTCTTATCCATATTATTTATTACCTTTTTTTTCCTTCTACTTTCTTTCCATTGATGTGATCTTGACAGAGCGGTTTCTCTTGTCTGCAGCTCCTCTGTGTACTCCCATTCAGCAGCACAGGAATTTCCCTGGCCTGTGTTCCTGGCATACATGAGCTTCTTACGGACAGTAACAATTATATTGTTAAACATTCCCATGAGGAGGGATAATATTCATGTCCCCTTTCGCTGGTCTAAAACTGATGAGCTTCCCTACTGCTGTGTGAATTCCTTGGCAAGCCAAGGAGTAGACCCAGATCATCTAACTCCTAATTTTTGGTCTTGATTATAAAACCCACCTTACCCCATTCCAAAGTGCTTACAGGTAACTGAATTAGGGTCTTTTCCCTGCCGTTCTTCAGCCTGAGGGAATAGAAAATCATGTTTTAAACAAGGTTAAATTTCAATTAAAAAAACATAGCCCAGGCTATACGTTTTCTGCAGTCCAGTGGGGTATTAGGTGTGTGATTATGACAGTAACTCTGGCATTTGCATGACTTCAGTGAAGTCACTACCAACAGCACAAGTCCAGATATATAACAGCTGAATTATACCCAATTCCTCCATGTGTGTGCCCTTCCTTTTGCTGACTGTCAGTAGCAGGGGTGTGCCTGCTGGCAAGTGCTCTGAAAACCAGATTACCTAAATTTAGCCAATAAATGGATTATGAATCCAGCACATGTTCCCACTCTTGTCACAGCTCATCATAAATTCGTAATTTCAATCTACACTCAACCCCAGATAAACTTCTCTGTCTTCAAAATAAATTACATCCCAGTATGAAGCAAGATAAACCAAAAGGTGAACAGGAATAGGTTGCTTGAGTGTTACGAATTAAGGTGTTCCAATAAGCAAGGTACAAAGGCCATCATGGCAGAAGGACCTTTACAAATCCAAAATGTGAATAATTGAAGAAGTCATACCACAGCCTTGTGAGGTCTGTGTGATGCCTGCTGCATCATCCTGAATTATTGTCAAGGGGTTTAGCTGTTTGCTCCAGAAATTCGATTTCTCCCTGCACTGGGCCACTTGCAGCCCCGTGGACCCATGGCCTTCATTCATCTGCTGCTTTTATTTCTCCTGTGTTCCACACATCTGTGAATGTGCCAGTTCCTTTCTGGCCTTTGGCTGCAGATGCAGCTTCCTTTCCCTGCCTAGCTGTAAATATGGGGGATTTGCCTGCCCTGGAGGCAGGGCTGACCTGGTTGAGGTGCATGAAAAAGCTGGGTTGGAACTTCTCCCCCAATTTCTTGACACAGTCCAGTGTCCAAATACTCAGACTTTGCCTTTTAGTTTAAATGCATCACGTGCTAATGCCTGCGAGAGTTAAGGATAAACTGTGATGTTCATGGATGCCTGATTCAGTGGAAATGGGTGTTCATTTCTAATGTTTTCTATTTGCTTTCACGTGTGAATGGATTTGCTCTCACAACAGTTATTTCTTTGTTTCAGACAAAATTCCCGTGCACAGCATTTGCTCAGGTTAGGCATGCGCTGGATTAAGAGTATTTTTTAAAGTTTGGCATGAATGTTAGCATTTAATTTAAATAAAATTTGTCCTCAAAATAGTGATTTTTTTTCTGAGATCATAAGCAGACACTCCCATGATTTGGTCAGTGGATTGCTGTGCTCCTCCAACAGAGAAGTTTCATTTTGAATGTCAGAAGAACGTCAGGAGAGTGTCATGAAGACAGGGCTAGATAACAAACATACTGACATTTTAGTTATCTGGAGGAGAATCCTGAGTGAAGTCCAGGGTGTAACTTGCTCAGGATGTATCTCCACTAATGTTTTACTTTAGTAGTCTGCTTTGAAACCAAAGTTGTTTTCACCAAAGAATGTAAATGTATAGGTAACTACTGCTGTATAAACCTAGGAGTGATGCATCTTCAGAAGATAATTCTCTACTAAAAGTATTTGGCTACAGTCCAGAATTCTGCAGACAAAGTTCTTTAGCCAAATTTCTTGATGGGTGGCCTATACCCATAATGTTAATTAACAGAGTTAAAAATAATTCAGTAAAGAGAAGAACAGATTCCTTGTTCCTAGTGGTAAAAATGGCAAATCGTGTTGTTTGACAAAGAATATTATGCTTGCATCACCAAGTGATTTTAAACATACAGATAAATGACAAAATATGCATAATCCCAGGGATTTCTATTTCCAAAAGCAAAAACAAAGTAATCTTGAGGTTTTTTTAAAGCAGATGTCAGATGCATATTTTTGTAATTGCTTTCAAGTCTGTTTGCTTCAGCAGTGTCTGGACTTCTTAGTCAACATATTTCTGATACCTGTTCAGGCTTCTGCTTTGTTTTTTGTGGTTCTGTTCTCTGCAAACCAACAAATGCAAATGCAGTGGAATTCTTTTGTGGGTGAAGGGAAAGTGTTGCAATGCAATACAGCAGGAGATGGAATATAAGCCAAAACCTTTGGTTAATTAAACTCTCACTAATTTCTGCATTTTAATGGCAACAAGTTCCTCATTCCTTCCCACTGGGCGTTCTTTCCATCCTCAGAAGTTTTTGTTGCGGCATTAAGTTGTAGTGGGAATGAATGGTATGGAAATGTATGAAAAAACATATTTTGTCCACTGAGGCTTTTGGAGGAGATGCTGTGAGTATTATAGTGGTCTCTTGCTCTCTTGATAGGTACAAATTTCTAATAGATGGATCTTGCAATGATACTTCTTGTTTTTCTGTATTTTTAATCTTATTTTCACCAGGTAGAGAATATACCCTTTTTATAGTAAGGAAAGTGCAACAAATTCACCCTAAAAAGAACTGTTTACTGCAGGTGAAGCTTCTGTAATCATGTTGCTCAAAACACATTTTGAGAAAAGTGGAAAGAGTAAAATAGTAGATTATTTAGTACGCAGTAATCCTTCAGTCCTCTGGTTTTTGTGAAGACAGGCAGTGGTCAGTCTGAATTGGGAATACATTAATGTCATAAATGAATTGGTCAGAATGAATCAGGGTGAGAAGTTAAGTAAGAGGAGGAATTGTACGAAGTAAACTCTGCAAGTTTGTCTTGCACTTCGGGTGTACTAGACTTTTGTATTTATTGAAGTTTTACCCATTAGTATAAAAAATATAGCCAGTTTTACTGTAAAATTCCCATGAGTTTATTACAAAGCAGAACAAATGGCATCTTGAATTGTGTAGCAGTCCTGGATGACTGTACTGGTGAAACACTGTAGCTGATTCTCAAGTGGTGAGAATCAAGCCAAGCAACTCTTAAAATTCATATTAGTTCCTGAGAATGAATTTTCACTCAGCCTCCCCTCCCATGCTTGTGCAAGGTCCCTTTGTGCAAACAGAGAAAGCCCCGAACGAGGGGAGTTTTGAGCTGTGATTCGAACCAACAATTCAGTGTGAGACAGAAACAAGCAGAATAAAAGACTTCCACATGGGCTGGAGCAGCCTGCCCTAGGAATCCCTCCTGCAGGAGGAAGATCTGCAGGCACAAAATACAGGGCAAGCTATAAATAAACACTTGAGGAAACAAGGAAGAGGTGGCATTGGTTGCATCATTTGTGCACGGCCTGTGTAAGGCTGAGCATCGCTCCTGGGTGGATTTTGCTGGGAAGCTGGTGGGGGATACAGTGCTGGACTGGCTGGGGGGGCCGGGCAGGGCACCCCCAGCTCTGCCTCTGCTGCTGTGCAAGCCACAGAAAACGCTGCTGCAGCAGGAAAGGGCTGCAGGAATGATGGGCATCCCTAGTGCTCCCCTAGGCACGAACCTGGAGCAGGTGGGACCGATATTTTCAGGATTTTTCAGTTTATTCCCCTGGGTGGGTGAGTGGTTTGGCCTGACCTTGGGAGCTGCTGTTTCTGGTGCTCCGTGAGCAGCTTTTGGAGCACGGGAGGTGGTTGGGATTTACGAGAGCTCTCATGGCTCATCTGCATTGCTGCAGAAAAGGAACATCTCAAGATTACAGCATGGCAATTAGGAGAATACTTTTATCAAACTATAGACCTAAAAAGATGCTGTAAAACCACATTAAAGACTTGCTTTAAAAAAGGAATTAAAAGCAACAGCGTTCCAGAGATAGAAGGCAAGAGAAAATTCCTGCTATGCGGATGAAATGAGGGCAGTACATTTGCTGGTACAGTGGGAAAGCGCCACGTTCGATTCCCAATTATTCCCTGGGCTGAACCACTGCAGATGCATCACTGCCAGTCCCGGGGAGAGGCAGCACTGGCTGCTGCTGACTGCACGTTCTGCCCTTCGTTTTCCTCTTTGTGAACTCTGCTGTGCGGTGATACACCAGAGCCTTTCCTTCACCGCGGATTTCGGTTTAAATTTCTTTTTTCTGGGTGCTTGCCTGCCATCACAGGTATTGCTGAAGTTACTGTTTTTTAGAGACCCCTGACAAAGATGTCTGCAGGACATTTGGTATAAATTTACCAGCAGGCTCAAAAGTTTGAGACCATGTGCTTGCATGCAGAGAACATGGTCATAAAATCCTGATTTCAGGGGGGGCAGGCTGAAAATTAAAGAATAGCTTAAGCTCGTATTAGGTGAAGAAGTTCTCTAACTGAAGCTGAGATTAAGTAACTTTAAATACTTTTTATAGTATGTGACTAAATTCTAAATAAACTGAAAGAAATTGCTGGCTGATTTTACATGTGATTAAGAGTAATTTTGTGGCAGGATGTCATTGATAGACTTTGTGATTTTGAACTGATTACTCTGTAGTATATTATGCATTGATTTTGTAAGTGAAACGTGTTAAAATAAGTTGTTATAGTTACATATAAATCTCTGCTAACCATATTTGTGTTGTAGTACACTAATTAAGTCTCTGAGAAGGATATGCACCAATAAACTTAAATTGTAATGTGTTCGTTATGGTCGTGAGGGGTTTCAGTGTCTGGCTGATAATTTACACTTGTAACGTGCCCAGTAAATTTTCTTTGACTGCCTTGGGTACTCTGCAAGGTTCCCCTTCCCCCAGAGGGCTCATGTAAACTGCAGCCTGAGTAAAAGCTGGCAAATAACTATTTTTAGGAAGCCTCCTGCAGCTGGGGGAGGGAAGGAGCCTTGGCTCCTGGGCTGCTGGAGGAGCGTGGTGCTGGCAGGAGCCACATCCAGCCTGGGTCAGGTGGCCAGGTCTGCTGTGGGATCTTGGCTGAGAGATTCGTGTTTTAAAAAAAAAAAAAAAAGTATTTCTGAACCCTAAGTAATTTTTATAAATGTATTAAAATAGCACTATACGTACAAAATTCTCACAATGTGTAAAATTGCCTTTTTTTGTTTGTTCATTTATTGCCAGTGTTGGTAATCCTTGCAAAGTTCCTGAGGTCCTTGCTGTCTGCCACTTTTGCTGTTAAGGCATCTCAGAGGGATTTTACTTTCTCATTTATAACATTACAAAATCAGGGACTGCTTGTCTTGAATCTTTGTATCTGGCAAGAAAATTCCTTTAGCCAGCTGCCTGAAGAGTGTGGCTGTTCCCTGGATATTCTTTCATCAAACTGAGTCTCAGGAGTGAGCCTCCTGATTGTCATTTTATTTTGGTGTTTTCATTAGCTCTGCCTATCAGTCTGTGTGCCGTGAAGAACAGAATTTGCAGTTATGGTGTGCAGTCTCCTTTTCTTCTCCGGGTTGGAATGGGTTCTCCTTGTTCATTCGGGAGAAAAACAAACCTGTTCACATCTGTCCCAGGGAGCTGCTTTAGGATACACGCATTTTGTTATCCAGGGCCAGGCTTGGGTGGAACATAGTTCCACCATTTGTAAACTGGGATTTTGATACAGCTCTTCTTTGAGAAGAGTGTGAAAAGCTCACATCTGCAAAAACCCTGCGGTGATTTTGGACAGTGTGAGGTTTTAAGTGAAGTCAGATGAGTGAAGGATGATCAATCTTTCGTGGTACTAATGCCAAGAAGTATTGTAATGTCATCTAGAATCTTGGTCAAGATCTTGTCGTCCAGATTCTTGATCTTGAATCTCACGATGAAGTGGTTTGGTTGAAAGGGTGAGAGGATGGGTTTAGAGTTCTCCTGTTTTACCATGATATATTCCCCAAATGGGCATTCCAGGCTCTAGGATCTTACTATCCTCCATTAAAATGTAGATATTAGTATGTTACCTGTGTATTTTCAATGCTAACTCTAATTCTCTACCCTTTGTTGTTCCAAGTTTGTTTCAAAAATAAGATGTGTGGTGTGAAGTGTGGAATTGTCTCATGTGAGGTTTACAAGTACAACAGACTCATTAGTGCCACAGCGTTACCAAGGGAAAGAGTAATCAAAATGGCCAGTTTTGAAAAGCTTTTTGGAGAAGAACATGTCAGATTATAACTCGCTTTATTGTGATTAATGTGGCTGTTTCAGTAAATTTGAAAATACCAGAATTCCTCGGTGCTTTCTCAGAGCCCTTTGCTAGGTGGGATCCTTGGCCCTTCTCCATCGCTCCTGGAGCCCTTCCCTGTCCAGCTCTCTCCCATGGAGCTGAGCTGCTCTGTGATCCAAGCTCTGTTATCATTTCGGGTTCTCTCCAGCTCTCTCCCATGGAGCTGAGCTGCTCTGTGATCCAAGCTCTGTTATCATTTGGGGTTTTCTCCAGCTCTCTCCCATGGAGCTGAGCTGCTCTGTGATCCAAGCTCTGTTATCATTTCGGGTTTTCTCCAGCTCTCTCCCATGGAGCTGAGCTGCTCTGTGATCCAAGCTCTGTTATCATTTGGGGTTCTCTCCAGCTCTCTCTCATGGAGCTGAGCTGCTCTGTGATCCAAGCTCTGTTATCATTTGGGGTTCTCTCCAGCTCTCTCCCATGGAGCTGAGCTGCTCTGTGATCCAAGCTCTGTTATCATTTCGGGTTTTCTCCAGCTCTCTCCCATGGAGCTGAGCTGCTCTGTGATCCAAGCTCTGTTATCATTTCGGGTTCTCTCCAGCTCTCTCCCATGGAGCTGAGCTGCTCTGTGATCCAAGCTCTGTTATCATTTCGGGTTTTCTCCAGCTCTCTCCAGCCCCTCCGTGCTCCGTTCCCCTTCCCTCCCGACTGAATTGTGCAGCTGCGCGGAGCTCGGGCAGGGAAAACAGCACGAGGCAGGACTGGACAGGTCAAAGCAGAACTGCTTTCATTAGACTAAAAAAAACCCCAACCAAACCCCAAGCCTGGCCCTCAACCAACTTTTAGGATCAGAAAGGTGTTGAGCCATTTCCCAGTTTCAATCTGATTGGAGCCGAGCCTTGCAGACGCTTGGGAAGCCGAAGCTCCACTGCTGCTTAATTGCTTCTTGTTTTGAAGGATAATTAGGAACTTTACTTAAAAATAGTAACTTTAGTGTTCAGTCCATTAAATTTGTCACCAAGATAATTTCATTAGGCTCCCAGCTGTTTTCTTACTGGAATTGTGAACTAAAAATAGGTGGGATTTCTGCTGTTGTGTGCAGAGGCTGGTACCTCCATTTCAGCTCTGACTTTCCCTAATGATGTGAAATGTGTTTTTTTCCCTCCGAGCTTTCTTCTGGGCTGTATTTAAGAAGGTCCTGCTAATTATGCCAAAATTGTGCACTGTGGTTTTCTGATAAAGTCACGTGGCTGTGAAGAATATGAAACTGATTTCCTTCAAGACAAGTCTTATAAATGAAAGATTGGTGCCGCACCCAGTGCATTTTTCTTTTTCACCAGTCTGCAAGAGATGTTTGTAATAGTTGAACAAATACCTTTTAAAAACAAACAAACTGTAATGAACACAGGTTTGTTACTATTATTATGAGGGGTGTGATTTACTCTCTCAGCTCAGTTCTCATGAGCAGTCCCTTTGTTGTGCATAATTGAAATCACAATGTAGATTGTGAGATAATGTGACAATTACCGTGTTTATATTGTGTGAAACACGGTGTTTTTTTGAAACAAACTTCTGTAATTACCAGAATTTGTACAAGCACATGCTGCTTTTATGCATACGTGGTTTACAGGGTGAATCAGGTTGTAATATCCATGTGTAAGCAGCATTTTTTTTTAAGTTCTGAGCTGCTTCACATTTATTCCTGACATCCACACCACAAGGCATAGTAATGCATTAATGCTGGACATGCAGAGAGCTGAAAGAGATTTTTCCTTGCAGGGTTAGATAAGTCTGTATAAATGTATGGCAGTTTCCTTGCATACTTTGTCAGAAATTAGTAATCCCAGGATCACACAGAGGGGGTCTGGTTGGAAGGGAACACTGAGGCCATCAAGTCCCACCGCCGTGCTCAAGCAGGGTCCCCTCGAGCACCTTACTCCTGAGATTGTGTCCAGACAGCTTTTTTAAAAGTTGCATTTTCTGATTGTGATGTTAGTCAAAGATTTTTTTTCCCTTGGGATACCTTTTGACTGTAACTCCACTGAGTATCTGCAGTTTGTGCTGATAAAAATGAATGTAGGTAACAGGAGGGAAATTCTGCTGCAGAGCAGTGTGGGGCTTGGGAGGTTTTTTTAACAGCTTGATGTTTGGAGCCACAATCAAGAAAGTCAGTGACCTGAATGTAAATTATATAGGCTTTAAGGTTTTTTTTCTTCAACACTGTTGTCTTTAAGCAAAGACACCAAAAATGATGTGTTAGTAGAACAGGTCTTTCCAATGGAAGTGAGCTCATTCAAAGGAGGGAAATTTTCTTCCTTAATTAAAAAGAAGGATATGCTTATCTGCAGAAGTACTCCAGTGATGTTCCCTCAAAACCTGTATTTAGATGCAGTGTGTAATTCTGGCACAGTTTATTAGCATCTCAGATCTTTTTTAATTTTCTCATCTGCTTGTTGGCAGTCTGTTCCTTGGACTTCCTGTGCGTGTGCGTTCCTACAAAGCAGATAACTGCAGTTTTACAAGCTGGAGCTGAACGTGGGTGGGATGGCGTGAGGGAAAAGTGCTGTTTTGAAAGCTCTGCACCTGTCACTAGTTTTGAGCATCACCATCCGTGCAGGGCAGCCAGTGTGTGCAAGATGCTGCAAAAATCTCTTAGGCAGCAAAACGCAGAAGAAAAGCAGGAGTGGCTATATTTAGTAGTTGCATACTATTAACTTCTGTGTAATGTACCAGTTGCTGTGCTCAGACCCCCCTTTTTTGTGGTGAATTAATAATTTGCTGCCGAGGACAGGAAGTGGAGTTAAAATGCTGTTGTGTGATAAAAGCTGTGTTTCACATCTGGCTGTGGTGTTTATAGACTGTGGATGTATAAATAAGCACCTGATATGGGGTAGGTAATATAGGAACACACCTCCCTTTCACCAGAGCCTCTGAGTGTTCTCTCCAGACTTTCTCCCTGTCCGACCCATCTGATCCGAGTCTCTTCCACCTTGAAGCCTTTGCTGCTGTTCTTAGTGTAAACCATGATCCGGAAGCTCTAATTATAGTAATGCAGAACAAATGGAAATCCTGGAATTGTCTCCGGCACTCTGGAGTCTCACAGTTGCAGGTATCAGAGCAATAGGTGAGCCATCCCAGGATTGTTCCCCTGGAACTGCCCCATGCCTCTGCTTCCCAGCACAGCTTGGAATTGCACATTTATTTCCACGTCTGTGGGCTGTGAGTGATGGACACTAAGTTTCAGGCACGTATTTGAACCAAGACTGCAATCTGAAGGGTGCTGTACATCATTTAGTGCTTCTTTAGACATTGTAAGAGGCTTGCTGGGTTTATGTCTTTCTGCAAAATAACAGACTTGGATATTGGGCAGCTAAAAAGGCCCAGCTGGGGCTTAATAAATGTTGATGCAGGAATAAGCACAATATTTGGGGAAGAGAAATCCCATCTTAGACTCCTTCTCCTCTTTCCCACTGCAGCAATTATATCCATGATTTTTAGTGCCTTTTTTAGTTCAGATCTTCTCCTGAGACTGTTTAAATATTTCTTTCATGTAGAAGAGGAAATTTGTAATCTGTTAATGCATAATTTAGGTTTAGGGTTTCATCCATTTGAGATGCAAACATGAGACACTGCCCTCTGCAGACAAAAAGATGGTCAAGATGTGCATGTCCTTTACTGCAGTCATGGCTTTTAGTCATCCAGTGGATTCTGGAGATTTTCTGGAACCTCAGTGCACACCTTGGGCTCTTCAGTTTGGCTTTTCCTTCCGTTGGATTCCCTGCTGCCCAGCTGTGATTGAGTGCACGGGGTTGGGGAGTCTGCCACTGGTGGTGCAAAAATGAGTGGTTATTTATAGCTCTGGGATACTTTCTTTTCAGTGTAATAAACCAAAAGAGCATGAACCAGTATCCCTGGAGTTTCAGAATTCATGCCCACTGAGATGGAATTCTTTCCCACCTCCCAGTGTTTGTTCCATGCTGCCTGCACAGGCAGAGCTCACCACACCATTTTTTATTTGCTTCACAACCACAACGGGCAGAATCTTCCCTTCTTTGCTCTCCATGCCCCCATCCCCGCAGGAAAGGTGGGACTGGGGTTAAGATTTGCAGAGAATGTGGCAGGAATTTCAGTGGAGCAGTTTTGCCCAGGGTAGCTCAGTGCAGAGGTTCTCTCCAGCCTCGGCCCAAGGATGGTTTTGTGTTCGAGGCTCTGGTGCTGCCTGGGAGCACAGAGCCCTGGGGGG
>VZTX01004906.1:248-28500 GCA_013400915.1 Pardalotus punctatus | reverse complement strand
GATGAACCTGGAGCAGGCGAGGGATGTACCTGGAGCGAGTGAGGGGTGAACCTGGAGCAGGTGAGGGATGTACNTGTACCTGGAGCGGGTGAGGGGTGAACCTGGAGCGGGTGAGGGGTGAACCTGGAGCCGGTGAGGGGTGAACCTGGAGCGGGTGAGGGGTGAACCTGGAGCAGGTGAGGGATGTACTTGGAGCAGGTGAGGGATGTACTTGGAGCAGCTGAGGGATGTGTCTGGGGCAGGTGAGGGATGAACCTGGAGCGGGGGAGGGATGTGTCTGGGGCAGGTGAGGGATGTACCCGCCACAGGTAGGGGGTGTATCTGGCACAAGTAAGGGGTATAGTGGCCTCAGGGGAGGCGTGTACCTGGTATGGGTGCAGGATGTACCTGGCGCAGGTGAAGGATGTATTGGGCTCAGGTGAGGGATATAGCTGGTGCAGGTGATGGATGTACCTGGTGCAGGTGACAGAGGGACAGAGTGGTGGGACTGGTCATAGCCCCCAGTGTCTCCTCCCTCCCACAGGTGCTGCCGCTGCTCCGTGCCCTGGGTGCCACCGGGCTGCTACTGGAATATGAGGACACCTTCCCATACACGGGACCACTGGAGCTGCTGCGAGCACCCCACGCCTACAGGTACTGCCGTGCACCCCACAGGTTCTGCCAGGTACCCACAGGTAGCTCTGGGTGCCCACAAGTGCCCCGGGGCTGTGCCCAGCGGGCATTGACGTGTTGCTGTCCTGCAGCCCCGCGGAGCTCCGGGCGCTGCTGAGCCAGGCGCGGGTGCAGGGCCTGGACGTGGTGCCGCTGGTGCAGAGCTTCGGGCACATGGAGGTGAGCACGGGTGTGCTGGGGTGGGTGAGAGCGCAGGTGAGCTGAGCCAGCAATGGCCCGGGGGACAGCAAGGATGGGATCCCAGGGTGAATTAGGAAGAGCATTTCCAACAGGTCAGGGAGTGATCCTGTCCCTCTGCTCAGCAAGGCCTCACCTGGAGCAGTGTCCAGTTCTGGGCAGAAACTGATGCCCAGGAAATTCCCCCTGAACATGAGGAACATTCTTTCCTGTGCAGTGGCCGAGCCCTGAACAGATCGCCCAGAGAGGGTGTGGAGTCTCCTCCACTGCAGATATTCCAGTGACCTCTGGACACGATCCTGTCGTGTGCTCTGGGATGGCCCTGCTGGGGCAGGAAGGTGGGACCAGATGAGCCACTGTGGTCTCTTCCAACCCATCCCATTGTGTGATTCTCTGCTGGGAAATTTCTTATCCAAGTCCTGGTGCTTTGGTTATCCAGCTCTGCCAGCTGCAGGATGTGACATCAGGGTCACACTGTGGTGACCTTCCTGTTCCCTTCACCCACCCCATGAGCTGCTTTGTAGTCAGAGACGCCCCAGCACAGTGGAGCAGCAGCTGCGCCCCCCACACTGTCCCTGGGGCTCACCCACAGCCAAATTCTGGGTTTAGCAGGACACCTGCTCTCAGAGCCCTGGTGACAGGAGGATGCTGCTGTCCCCTCATGTTGCAGCTGCTCCCCGAGCTCCCCTTTCCCTTGCAGTTTGTGCTGAAGCACAGGGAGTTTGCACATCTCCGGGAGGTGAAGGTGCTGCCCAACGCCCTGAACCCGCACAAGGAGGAGTCGCTGGCGCTGGTCAAAGCCATGATTGACCAGGTCATGGCCCTGCACAAAGACTTGCAGTGGTTTCACATCGGATGTGACGAGGTGGGACTTCTGTTGAGCTGGAATGTTTCTTTTCTTTTGAGGAATGATAATAAGGGCTGAGGCTTTGCATTTCAGTGGCACCCAGGCCACGTTTGGGTGGGATTTTCGGGACAGAAAACACCACTCAAGCCAGTGTAGAAAAGTCCTTTTGACAATAAATTATTCCAGTAGCACAGGTTGTCATTTCCATAGATAAGAGTATAATACGGAAGTATTGAAAGCAGCTTCTTAAAGCTCGCTCAGCATTTGGGTTTAGGTCAAGTGAGTATTTAAAGTGAGATATCAATTAGAGCTGTTCATTAAGAATCCTGTAAGTTTGATGTAAGATGTTGGCTCATTGTTCTGGCCAAGTTACTCAAAGTAAGCCCTTTTGTGATGGGAAATGTTGGGTTTTTTATCTTGGTAGTTTATCTCCTTGAGAAAGGAGAAAACTCAAGTTTCTCTTTCTCATAATTTCTTAAAACCATCCTGATGGCACACAGATCTCTGGAATTCATTGTGATCACTTTCCTGTACTGGTGTTAGTTTAGCATTTTGCCTTCTGTTGTGTGGAAACTGATGGGAAGCTTAGACAGGGAGCTGCAGGCTTTTTTAAAGCAAAATACTATTTATGTAGAATAAACATGTTTTAGATAAAATCTGCTCCGAACCAGCAAATTTTAAAGTATTCACTCTCTGCATGGGATCAAGTATGTTGGGCCACCCTTGGTCAGGTCTCCAAGTCGCTTTTAGACTCACATTTGGATGATCTTCCCTGAGACAGGAACCTCATTTTATCTAACTCAGATCCTGATGGGTTGTTAGAGTTGAAGTGAATAAACATGGTGAGGGCTACTTCCAAGGACAAATCTTCTGAAGGCAAATACAGCATATAGATATTTTTGTTTCTGTAGGAAAATTCCCTTGAGTGATGCATGTAATCATGGCCACAGTCTCCTGCAGACATACAGAAATGCTTGCAGTGTCTTCAGCACTGAGAGGTGCTTTTGAATGTGTCCACCCAGTGCATCATGTCTGAGCAAAGGTTTTGAATACTGTCTAACTCACTTTCTCTATTTCTGTACAACAAGTCAGGATTATTTGCTTGATGTTTCAGGTCTACTACCTTGGCGAAGGAGAGGAGTCAAAGCAGTGGCTGCAGCAGCAAGACAACACTCCAGAGAAGCTGTGCTTATCCCACATAAAAGCAGTTGCCAGTTGTTTGGCCTCATCTTACCCCATGGTGACACCCATCGTGTGGGACGACATGCTCAGGGGGATGAGTGAGGAAACACTGGCAGGTGTGTGACCAGCGATAGGCTGAGGCAAGTTTACACAGCCAGTTAAAACACACGGGTTGGCAGCTGAATGTCATGAAAACAACAGATCTGACAAGTTGAGGTGTGGTCTTTTTGACTAGAGAATAGAAACATGTAGTCCTTGGCTGTCACAGAGTCCCTGTGTGACTGTGGGCCAGTCTGAACACATACACTTTAGTTTCCCATCCCAGTGGCAATCAAAACACTCATCTTGCAGTGGTTGTCATCAATTCCACTTTCTTTACACAGTAAAACAACAACCTGTTAACATTTGTGGTCCAAGTCTAAATCTCTGTGCCTCTCACCACCTTCTAACATTCCTTGTTGCACTTTGCAGTATCTGGTCCCAGTGGTGGAAATGCACAGGGAGAAGCTGCATCCCTGGGAGCATCTTTGTGATCATGGTCCACATCTTGAGGACTTTGATACTGAATTGTGGGGCAGCTCTAAGACCTTGACATCACAAGTCTTATTCGTTGAAAAATACCAAACAACTGCTAAAATTTGAGTAGTCTGATCATAAATGGAGTTCCAGCATTTTTAGAGCCACCTTACATGGCTGCTCTGAACAGATTTAGACAGTACCAGGAGGAGCTGTGCAGCTCATCGAGCAGTGACTGACCTATTCCTGGCTTTGATAGTGGGAAAGGGAGGGCATGGAGATTGGACCCATGGAGTTTCCATAAGAGCAGTACACTAAGTGCACTCTACTGCCACAATAACAGACTAAACAAATTAAAATGCAATGGAGTTAAAATACTGAATTTCTACACAGTTTATTGCAGTTTCTCTAGGCGTCACTTTCATGTGTTTAAAATTAGTTGGGGGGTTGATTATAAAAGGATTTAAAGCTGAACTTGTATCTTTATTTGTATTTCAAAGGCATCTTGGAAATCGATGTTCTGTGCAAACACAGCCCAGGCACTTTGTGAAATGTTTTTGTCAAATGTTATATTTGAATTTAGGTTAAATCTTGTGTGTAAAGCTTGCAGCTCTGCCAGTGGAACCAAGCAGATACATGGACAGATGCAAGGGACTAACAATGATGTGGGCTTGGTGTGAATGGGATCTCAGATAAATTGTCACTACCCCCCCATAATAGTGGTTTCACGATGCTTGAAGACAGTGGCCCCGGGCATGTGCCAAGTCCTGGCCAGGCTGAAAATGCCCAGGGGCTCTTCAGCTGTAAGTGACAGGCCATAGTTCTAGTCATGTGCTACTGCACCAGTAACCTCTACTTATTTCTCATTTTAACTGGCTGTTTTCCATGACTTAGAACTCTGTTCCTTTCAGAGTCTGGGGTCCCACAGCTGGTGCAGCCAATGATCTGGGACTATGCAGCAGACATCGATGTGGAGGGCAAAGGTTTGTACTTCTCTGGTGAGTTGTGTAGAAGCAAAATAACCAAAGCAAAACTGTATCATTGAAACATAGCTGGACACAAAAACATTATGGTTTGTTAAATTGCTTTCTATTGCTTTAATGCATAAAGAGAGCCCTTGTTTGATTTCACATAATAGTTGCTATTATTTTCTTTTTCTATTTGTTTCCCCTATGAATGATTTGTATTCCCTGCTGCTTAATTCTTTGCAGTAGAGCTATGAAATCACTGATAGAAGATTCAGAGGTTTTTCACAAGCACTGTTACATTAACTCTCCTTGCATTAACACCAGTAGGAGCACATAATTCCATATTGAACAGCTCTGCAAAAGAAGTTTCAAGGCTTCATACATCTGTAGAATTCAAAGGGAAACTCCTAAAGGCTCCAACCAGGCATCTAACATGCATGCAAATATTTATTTGTTGCAAGAAGAACCAGCTGTCAGATGTCGTGCATGCTGATTTTAATGCTCACAGCTCTTAGGATGGTAGCAATACAAGAGTGGAATACAGTAACTGGCACACGAAAATAGGAGGGCAGCCACTCAAAAGGCTGCTCAGAGAGTGTCAAATCTTCCATCCTTGCTGATGCTCAAAGCCTGGCAGGAAAAGGCTCAGCAGCCTGTTGGAACCAGAGCTGTGTTCCCCTTCACTGCAGCACTGCAGTCAGGCTGAAACTGGAGAAAGCTCACCCTGTGCATGTCCCTTTGTGTCTCACTGCAGTGCAGCTCATAGAGAAGTATCGCAGGTGCGGCTTCTCCAAGGTGTGGTTTGCAAGTGCCTTTAAAGGAGCCACAGGAGTCAATCAGTCCCTGACACTGATTGGGCACCACCTCAGGAACCAGCTGGAGTGGCTGCAGGTGGCGAGCAGGAGCCCTGCTGATGTCCTTGAAGGTATCGCACTGACCGGCTGGCAGAGGTAAGGAACAGCCTTGTGCGTGGTTTCAAGGATCCTGTGGAAGCAAACTTCCACCTAAAAGCCCCATAAGAGGTACAGGAAAGCTGTGGATTTAGAAGGGAACTTTGCAACACTGCAGTCCTTCCTGTCAGTCACTGCTGGACCTCACCCCTAGACCATGAAGGGTGGATTCCAGACTTCCAGTCAGCTGTACAGCACTAACCAGCAGGAACAATGGCTTTGGAGACACCACCAGCAGCAGATTGGGTTTGCAGGCTTGAACAGATTTTGTGCCACCTTGAACCGCTCACAGACAGGGTAGTTCACACATAGTGTGTGACATTCTGTCTGAATGTCTGATGTGAACTCAAAGACAATGAAATTGGGTAAGAGACTTGTTAATGTAATGAAGGAGTAAAACATTTTTATGCAAGTTGGGAATACCAGAGAGTTGAATTCCACTTTCTGACCCTAATTTGCCTTGAGAAGGGAATTTGGTTGTATCTGTTCTTATTAGTAAAACAAGAATACTTCACATTTCAGAGAAGGTAGTCCCTCTTCTGAAACGGAAACAGATGTTTTTAAAGCTCTTTGAATTTTAGTGATTGAAATACTAAAGCTTCCCACATGTTTAGTATGTTCTAATGGTAAAATGTGCAATTAACAGATGTTTTCTTATGTAGGTATGATCACTTCTCTGTTTTGTGTGAGCTTCTCCCTGTGGCAATTCCATCATTGGCCGTGTGTCTGCAGGCACTAAAGAATGGTACAATGACAACTTTATTCTCTCTCAGCAAATGCCTAGCACAGGAGTGAAGTGACCTTGCCCTAAGGTTGGCACAGGCTTGTTATATTTTCAGGTGCTTTGACTATCTGATCATGGTCTGAATTATGAATAATAAATTACAATTTGAAGTATGGGACCAGAGAAACCTCTTGGCCTAACTATTTAAAAATAGCTACTGTGTACTACTCATCATTGATTGTGATCTAACACATGGTCAAAAACTTCATGCTTATATTCAAAAATCAATTTAAGAAGCAGAATTGCTTTTCAAACTGATTTGAAACAATAGTGATATATAAATAAGATTAATTTAGTTTAGATTTAGAATGTGCTCATGTGTAAAAGTTGTTTTAATTAATCATTTTTCTTTAAATGGATCTAGGAAGGGCACTGTCTGGTAAAATACTTCCTGTAACTTCTGCTTTCTTTACAGGCTGTTGCCTACAGAATTTTTCTTCTTTTCTTGCTGTATTTCTTATTTTCAAAATAAACCCCCACAACCCACTGATTTTGAATTAAGGCACTAGAAATATTCAGCACCCTGAACGGAAAACTCAGAGCTAGGAGGTGCTTCACCTTGCACAAGACAACTGTGTGAAAGGCAGTGAGCTCCTCCTCCCACCCACAAGTGTTTTTTCCTTATTTCCATCTTACCTTTTAAAAAATTCTTCACCAAAGGGGAACTACTAAGCCAATGCAGAATACTCTAGAAAACCCCTCTTGTATGAACATTTTGGTTTCTTTACTCATTTCCCCTGTCTCCTGCCAGGTGGCTATTCTGAAAGGGTTAAAGAAAACGTGGAAAAGCTCCTGGGAATGTCTAACCTGGAAATTGATACTTTCATGAGGTAAAATTCCAGCTGCAGAATTCAGGTGCTTCTCCTTGTGTGGTAAGTTCAGAAACTAATGGATCCTCTTTGGACAGCACAAGTCTGGGGACCTTTCCTGGGAGCAATATCCTCACACTTGTGACACAAGTTAGTTTCTACCTCAAGTCATCAGTGGATGAACTTCTCGAAAGGAACAGGTAAAGAGGTTTATGTTGATTCTCTGCCTGGCTGCAGGAGTGTTGGGAGCTGTATCATCTCATGTGGGGCATGACTCTAGAAAAGTGATTTAAATATCAAGCTCTGCATTTCAGGTGCTACTGACACCTCAGCAGAATTTTAGGTGAATATTATTTAGGTGAAAATTTAAAATATTTCAGCAGAATTCCTAAATACTGTGTGTTGCCTTATTTCAAGCATCTAGTTCTTTCCTTAATTACATTTTACTGACATTTAAAGTTAAAATTAAGATTTTGAATGGTGCAGTCACAAAAAAAAGGAACTTGAAATGAAATTGATATTGTAGCAGATGATCTGATGATCTGCCAGGAACACTCCTTCACAAGCTAATTCCAAAGATATAGAGACTTAAATAAACTTACTCCTTAAGCATCACCTCTGTGCAGGAGTTCAGCTAAATCCTTACCCTTCTCCCTGTCAGTGACAAACACTTGACACTGCTCTTTCTACACTGCTCCCACTAACATCCATTTTCAGGTATGTCACAGGCTGGTTCAGCCCCTACCACAGGAAAAGGAAGATTATTCATCCTATCATAATGCACCACTTCCAGCCAGATGCAGTCAGGTAACACCATTTGTTTTGCAATACAGGGGAAATAAAGTCTGACGTATTTTGGGCACTCAGGTACAGAGAGTTGTGAGTCCTTATCTCTTTCTATAATTACCTCAGAAACACCAGTGGGAATCAGACAACATACAGAGAATATGGTTTTAAACAGAACATATTTGGGTTGAAACTAGATGGTCTTCAAAGTTTCCTTCCAACCCAAACCATTCTATGATTCTAATTTTATCTTTACCTGCCATCTGTGGAATAAATTCTTTGAGAACAAGTACAAAACTGGTCTCCAAAAGCCTCTCCCTTGTTACTCCTGTACAGCCCTGCTGCACTTTAAGCAGTGTAGGAGCCTCGGTGTAGGAGCTCACCCTGGGCCAGTCTCCAGGCAAGGCTAAAAGGTTAATTTATGCTTTTTGAATATCCAACTGCATCTCCACATTCTGATAAAACATGGAATTAAATTCCCAACAAGTCTCACAGTGGGTTTCAGTTACACTTGAAATGTGTATAGTGTTTTCTTGAGCTTGCAGTTTGGTACTTTAAAAGTCTTTGTGTGAGAAAAGTGCCATGATTAATGGAACTTAAGCAGAAACTGCATCAACCTTTTGCCATCGGAACAAAACCAAGTCCTTTGGGTTCTTGCAATAGATACTTCTTTTCCTGTAAAGTCGTTTTAAGGACAGTACTCCCTTCCAAAGGCCAGTAAGCCAACTCTCCCTTGGGGCAGAGCTCACCTGCAAATGTCATTGTTTCTTCTCATTTCTGCTCAGTCTCCTCTCCAAGTGGAATGCTGTGGTGCAAGACCTCCAAGCAGCCATGGAGCAAGTTTTCCACAAGTGTACTATAGAGGAATGGATGGAGGAGAATGTCCACCCCAGCCTACAGAAGCTGCAGCAAGTGGTGGATGATTTAGATGAAGCAATAAAAGCACAAAATTAAGGGCATTTCAATTAGTCTGACTCATTCCCTGGGAAAACATGGCTAGTGAAAATCAGCAGCTAGTCCTTGAGCTGGAGTTTGTCATCTTGAGAGCTGAAGCAAGAACTGTGGTTAAACAAAAGTGACCTGAAGGCATGGAAGAATTTACTAGCATAATAGACTTCAACTCTGTTGTAGTTTTCCTGTCTTAACACATGCTGAGCCTTAATTCACCTGCTCTGTAAGTCTGGTTTGCTCCCCTTGCATAATGCAGGAGTGAGTCACAGCTCACCCTCTTACAAAAAGCAGGGGAAAACCCACTTTCTTCCAAATTCACTATTTGTAGCAATACCCTCACATAACAATGATCTGAGAAAGCTCTACCCTAATATTTAGGATCCTTAAAAAACGTTTGGATCATTTTGTTCTGTACCATAACTCCTTCACCTGTCAGCTGCATCCTGAGTTGTGTCCTACCATTCCATCACAGGCATGAGAGACCTCCTGAGGCAGTGACACCTGGACTTGGAGGGAAAACCGCCTTAACACTCTGGGCTGCTTCACTCTGCCAAAGCATCATCTAAGCTCAGCATAGTCTCATCCCCACAGAAAAGCACCATCCCACTCACTGAGGCATCTGTTTAGCTGTGTGCCTCAGGTTGNTCGGGTTCTCGGGCGAGAAAGCAAGGGGAGGAAAACAAAAGTCCAGAAAGGAGGTGACGAAGAAGCAATCCCAGGGAAAAAAGCTAGCAGCAGCCACAGCAGCAGCAGCAGCCAGATGAAGGAATGTCCCCTCTTCCCCCTCACTCCCTGGCAGAGAAGCCCCCCAGGCTTACTTGGTGGAGGAGCGAGGGGTAGGAGGGGGAGTTTCAAACCAATCCGAACCAGCAGAGCTTCTTCCAGCTGCTGAACACAGTTAAAGTTACAGGACCACATTTCTGGGCATACACGCAAACGACAGGGAATACAGGATTATCATAACATCACCCCAAGACACTGTGTAAAACCTGAAACTGCAACCTGCACTTTCCAGGTTTGTCCCATTTTGAGGCATGACTGAAGTTACTAAATATGAGGAAAAATGCTAGTTTTTTCTGCTTTAATGTAAAATTTTTCATAATGTATAGCATCTTACTGGAATATTAAAATAATCACCAAAATGGAAATAATTCAGAAGTCTGTTAGTTAAGTATGTTACTTCACCACGAATATTCAAAATACTTATTTTTGTGCTTAATTTATTCTTTTCTTTAAATTTTTTTGGAAGCACCGGTATTGAAATTTTCTTGGAATGATCCTGAGACACAGAAAGTAAAACTATAGCATAAGACAAGCTTCACCTTATTCAATGACAGCCATGTCCACATGGAGATTTTTACCTTAAAGAATCAATTGCTATGTATACTTGTCACATAGGTTGACCTAAACAAGATCTTAATTTATTTTACTTGAATAAAACCTTTGATACTCAAAATGTTTGTGGAAATGTGCTCCTTTTTGTGTGTGTGGCACTCTGGTTTGGTTTAAAGGAGGAAAGATGGAAATATATTCACCACTGGAGAGTTGGATCAGCTTTCATGAAATTGAAAGCTGGGCTGCTGCAAGAGTGTCAGCAGGGTCACTTCTAAGCAGGTATTTGGGCTTCCTCTACTCTGTCCCACCCCCCAGTAACTCCATCAGTAGGTCTGTGCCAAGAAGTAATTTAGACAGCCATTAACATTTTGATAATTTTAATTAAAAACAATACAAAATTCTACAGTGATGCAAAACAAGTTATCAAAGTTGATTTTATCAATGAATTTTTTTTAAAAAAAGACAAAACAACAAGGCCTTGCTGAAATTCTACTTGCAATTTTAAAGTAAAAAAGCAATTTCTAAACATTTTCCAGAAGTGTTTTTGCCTCCCAGCAATCTACAACAGTGTCAGAACTAGCCCTCTTTATCTACTATGTAAGCCAGCTGAGGTTTTGGTACATGTGTAACTTCATAAACACAGCCCAAGAGCCAGATCTCAACTATAAATATTCTGATTTCGAGACGTGCACAATTCATCCTAGGTATGGAATCTTTTGTTGTGAGATACCAGAATACATGGTTACACCTTACATAAAGCGGTGCTCTCCCTTGTGTCCAGGTGCACTCTGGCTTTTGCTCACTGCAGCAGCCAAGACCACGGTCCCATCCCACCACAGCCATGCAAGGAACTGCCATTGTGCTGCTCAAGCATAAGCCAAAGCACCTGCCAAGTGGCACTTAGCATACAGTTCTGGTAAAGGATATGACAGAAAGGGTTGGTTTTAGGGGTCAAGGTGTTGGATCAAACCCAAGGTCTGCCATGCAGGTTTTTACATAATTCCTAAGTCATACAAACTACAGCTGTCCAGGCACAAGTCTCTAGATGGTCTGAGATGCAAAAGTTTGACTACATCTGCTGTAATAGTCTTCTAGGAGTACCTAATTTCCTAACCAAAACCAGTCTTTCACATCATTCCTTTGGGTACAAGCTGCTTTACACCAGGCACATGTAAGGCTGTGTTTACTGGGCCTTTGAATTTGCTGAGCCCAAGAGAAGCAAAGAAAACCATCCACAAAAGCCTTTGGTAGAATGGGGAGAAGCAGCAGAAGAATAGGATGAGAGAGGACTAGTCCAAAGAGGAAAGAGTGGAACCTGTCCTGAGTTAGTACCTGCTTTCAGCAGTTCTTCAAGCTGCAATCACATTGCTGAGGAGTGCACAGACATTGCAATTGCAAGTTCATTGTACACGTACACAGTTACCGCATTACATCTGGCCATGCCTTCCAACTACAAAAGATAAAAGTTTTTGAGGGCAAGAAGCTCCACATGTGGATCAAGAGAAATACAAGAGAAAACCCCATCAGCCTGTGACAACATTCATGCAGTGTCCCATTGCCAAGCTCAGAGGTTCAGAGAGATCAGTGCCACAGAAGTTCCCAGGTGGATCAGCCAGCAGTGCCTGGTACACCCCCACAGGCAGCAGCCACAGCCCAGCAGAAAGTCCTCAGTGCCCCTTCCCATTAGCTCAGACTACAGAACTCAGGTTCCCATTGAAACTGTACTTGTTGGTACAGTGACAGCTGCCAAATGCAAAATGGAAGTGGCATGACAGAGGATGGCACCAGCTGCTCCAAGTGAAAGGCTTAAGAGTCAAAATATTCCTCCCACACACACAGTGCATGGCAGCAGTCATCCCTCCTGCCGACCACAGCAGGATATGAGAAGTGAGTGGGATACCAGGAAACACCTCTAAAGAGGTGATCACTGGACATCAACCCAACATGCAACTTACTCCACGGGATGTATTTCAAGTTACATTGGACCTTATTATAGGTCATTCCCCTTTCTATAGATTCTGAGTTTTCCTTACGTTGTTTTAGTCTTTGTATAAGATAATGCACAGTACATAAGTAAACACATTCCTAACACCATGAATGCATAGTAAGCTGAACACACAACAGCTCAGTAGAAGCAGGACACACAATGCAGTGCAGGGTTAGACCAACAGACATATCTTTCAAAAGCTGATTTTCAACTGGGAAACTACAGCATGGTTTTCCATGGAATGTCAGCTCTCATGGGAATACAAATGAAAGCCAATATAGCTAAGACTGAAGGCAGGTAGTTTTGTCTGTTTTATCTATGGTCCACTCCATGGGCTCAGAGTAAGTGCAATGCACATCATGAATGCCCTCTGAATATCCTAGATACAAAGCAGCAGATACCACAGGCTGAGCCCTTGTGCTTCCATTATACCATTACATACTCTAGGACTGTATTTCTTACTGGAAGTTGGTAGAACACTTACCATTCTCATTTTACACTCTGGGGCGAAAAAAGAGTTCTCAAAAGCCTCAATCTCATTCTCCTCTCTCTAAAATAAGCATCACCTGGAGTATATATTACAGTGGATTTAAATGAGGAACTCTACAAAGTGTTACACCCTGCAGTATTTTTTGAACAGGTTTGATGATTATGTTTTACTTACAGCTGTGCTTCAGAATAAAGGCAAATTTAGCTAATTGCCTGCAAACCTGATTGCTCCCCAATCATACACAGCAGCTTCCCAGTTCCAGTGGTGTGGGACTGGCACTGAAAGCCCCATGATTACCCAAACAACTCAGAGGACTTTCATGATCATGTACTGGCAGAGGTCTGCATTGATCCATGATGTGATTATCACATATTATATATGTGAGTTTTTATCTTAAAGGAAACAGACCCACTTCTGTGCTACACACATCAGGAGCCATCTCCCTGCTACAGCATGAGTACCTTCCCACTGACAGCATGAGCCTTTGCCTCCCAGCTCACACAGCAGGCCTGAATGGCTGGAAGGGAAATCTTGGTACAACCAGTTCTTTGATGAGCAGGTATTCACTTTCAGACCAAGCTGGAACACACAACAGGACATGGCTTCTGCCAAAAACTTTTCAGAGCCGTCCCTCTGAGAGGTAGAGTGATTGGAAACAAGAACACAGGCTCTTTGAAATCCTGAAGAGACTGCTGCCAGGAGACATTTGCTGCTGGCCAACCGTGAAAGCAGACAACACAGTTACCTCGTACCCTGCTCAGATCTCCTACAAGTAACTGTGTAAATATTTTCTAAATCAGGTCTAAAGACCGTACAACTCCTAAATAAACCCTAGTGAACTTCAGTACAAGCAGCTTTAGCATGTTGAAGGAACTTTCAGCTTTTTACAATTTTTTTCTTGTACTGACATGTTAATGTAAGCATGATGGAGTTCTAGTTCTAGACAGAATATGTTGACTAACAGAGGTAGCTTTTACTTCAGAAATACCTTGAAAAAACTAGTATTTTAACTATTTGTGAAATCATCAGTCAGAACAGAGAACACCACACACCTGGAGTAAAAAACAGGTGCAAGTCAAACATTGAATCTACCTTAAATAAGTTATTATTTAGCACTTCGGTATCATTTCAAGTGAGGAAATACTAAACAACTCTAGGCTACCACCTTGTTTGATAACAGTCTTTTCCCTATCTAAAGTTACTCATGTCCCTGCTTCCTAAATACACTGTTTAAACAGTAAACATTGAGGTCTAGAAAAAGATTATGCTGTCCTGCACAGAAGTTAAGCATAACAGGATTAAGGTAGAACATCCCAAAGATGTTTCATCATCATCAGGATCATTTCTCCTTTACTATTTATGGCTCCCTGGTGAGTCCAAGATAAGTTAAGACAACATTACAGGTTGACCAACCTGATGTTTAGAATTCCGAGACAGACACTCAGACTTTCATTTCCACAGATATCTAATGGTAAGTCAGTAGTAAAGAACATAAAAGTGCCGCTAGTCTGCATCTCCTAATTGCATATATTAAAAGGAAAACCTCCAAGCATTGTTTATGAGTTACAAATTCAACTCCCCTACATTTCATATCCTGTACCTGCAGCAAATGTTTGCAGTAAGCAGTTCATGTCCTTATCTCCACTTAATTAATGGAAAAGCAATTATTTCAAGCCAATTTCATTAACAAATAACTATTCCTAGACAAGTTTGATGAGCTGACAGAGTTCAAAAACCAGCAGTGTCCACATGCAGGCTCTTGAAGCAGTTTAGCACTAAACAATGTGCCCTAAGACAGACTCATCCCATTGTAAATGCACACATTGAGAAATGCCCAGGTTAAGGTTGTGAAGGATTTCTTTCTCTGAAGAACAATCAGAATACTTTCCAGATGTGTGAAAACCTCTGCTTGCTTCAGTTTACAACGACTATCAGTATTTAACCCGTGGTTCATCTGCATCACTTGCCTCTGTTTCGCTGCTCTGGGAGAGATCTTGTGGGGTCTCTACTCTGTCCAGTTCCAGAAAACTAGTAATGAGTTTGGCAACTGCTTCCACATCACTGTGGAAAAGAAGAAACAATGGAAGTGTTAGTGGAACTGTGGTGCTGACAAGAACAGGCATGCTAATTCATGAGAATAACTGCTTAGAGGGAAAGTCATGGGCAGAGAGAGTATGGCTGACAAATCAGTCCTTACCCAGTCCCTGCTGCAAGGCTCCTTATGATCAATGTTCAAGATAATTTTCTGTTAACTACTACATCAAATGTTTGCAAAATAGAATTAATCCCCTCTGCCATTGCATAGCTGAAGAAGGCAACTCCAGCAGACATCCAGCACTAAAGAGATCTTAAATATCTAAATATGATCCTGATAGATGGTATTACCCCAAATGACTTTGCAGTGCAAATGAAAACATTAAGGGGTTTAAAAGGTTAAACTGAATAACACAAGGTCATACCAGCAAGTCTGAAAACTGAGCTTAATCATAATAGTTGGCAATTACTAACCCACATGATTAGCCTTTCCCACTTTATACATTCTA
Organism: Pardalotus punctatus; assembly: GCA_013400915.1. Lineage (NCBI taxonomy): Eukaryota > Metazoa > Chordata > Aves > Passeriformes > Pardalotidae > Pardalotus > Pardalotus punctatus. The sequence continues at coordinate 13,503 of VZTX01004906.1, read as the reverse complement.
ATTTGAAAAAGTCCACACAGCACCTTCTGCAGCCCAACACTGCACTCTGAGTGAGCGGGTGTGAAAATCCAGTGACAAATCGCAGCACAACCAGGTAACCCTTCCCAAAATACCGCACGGTCTCCTCTTCCACGTTCACATCGCGGATCTCGTTCAGCAGAGCCACGACTGCAAACAGACAGGGAAAACAAGGCAGCCTGTTAGCATGACTGCAAACCCTCTGCACTGTCTGAGGTGACTCGGGTGACAGGGACACCCTGTGTGATCCCACACAGCCGGGGCAGTCCTGCAGCAGCAACAGCTGCTGAGCTGCTCCGGCAAAAGAAACATCCCCAGGGTGTGAGTGCAGCACACCTTAGCTGCTACAGGCCCTAAGTAACAAGATGTACAGTCTGCCAGGCCCTGGGGAGCAACCCTGTATTACTTATGTTTCCCACTCACTTTTATGGCTGCTTTAACTATTTTTCTGTACAGAGCAGGCAAACAGGTGTTCAGTTTACTGAGAATGAACTAATACTGAAATATTTAACTGCTCAGAGCACCTGCTGATCTTTGCATCCTCACATGAATGGCACCTAAAACAGATCTTATCAAAGAGGAAGAGATGTGTTTAGCTCCCCAATGTAAATATGTATCGTAAAGGAAAGTTCAGAAACATTAAACATCCTTATCTTCCATCTCCAAAATGAACTGTTTAAAAACCACTTCATCTTAAGGTCATTCCAAATCTGGCCAGTCTTCTGAGCTTATTGAGAGCTGGTTCGATTTATATCAGGAAGCAGAATAAAACCTCTGACATGGAAAAGGATCCTGCTTTAGTTTGCAATAGAACTCCCAACTCACCGTGACTCGACCAACTCACAGACTACACTGCAACTTCTGTTAATCCAACAGGAAGCCCAAAAGACATCAGATACGGCATTAAACTGAGGCTACTGAACATGCTGCTTTAAATGCATATTCTATAGTTTCAGGATGTAACAGGCCTGTTTGCATAGGATACCTAAAAATTTGCCTGCTCCTCAAAGCAGATGAGATTACAGGAATCTCAACTTCTGGATCCAAAATTTAAATTTTCCCCCCCGTCCCCGCTGCCAAGCAGGCTAGCCAAGGGAAAAGTAAACCTGCACATAACATTCCAAAGGAATGGCTAAGATTATTATGGAAAGCAATGTGTAGGCCTAGTTACCTTGGATTAAAATAATTAACAAGATGCATTCAGCCTACAGAAACAAAGCATTTGAGCCCTGAGAGGCAGGTTGTTACATCTGCTGCTTGGGAACAAAGCAGATCTGGAAGCAGATGTGACTTAATGTGAGTACAGAACTCCAGAGAAGCTATTAAATGGGCACATATCCATCTCTTCTGCTGCTCACTGCATTTTCTACCACAGATGCTGCTTTCTCACCTTGTTCATTGCCTCCTTTGGACAAGGTCAGTATTTTTTTGTAGAGGTTGAATGTTTTTAGGCAGATTGTTCCCTTGTTCTTATCAAATACAGCTTCCTGTAAAATTGAAAAATAAAAATCAAGATTTTCTTGAAAATACCATCACTAGCTATGCTTCAAAGTAAAATAAAAATAGTTCTACGGGAAAATAATCTTGGTAACAGAAAAATACACAGCTAGTTTAGAGACATTTCTCTACTATTAGACTGTGAAAATCACAGTTTTGCTCTTGTTTTTAACAAAGATTTTACCATCTCTCCTGTGTAACTTCTAGAAGGGAGTTAAAAGTGGGATCATTGTCCCTCTTGCCACATTCCTGATGTAATAAAAAATTTGCCTGGAATCAAATTTGAACATTTTTAACTCCTATAATTTTTATTTCTGGTGAATTTGACATTCCAGGCCTGGGCTCTATGGGCCAGGCTTACACAGATCTCAAATATCCCTGCTGGTCGATGAAAAGAGGATTCCACCCTCTTGAGGTGAGTTGCTCATTCTAATACAACTCAGGTCAGCAAGGTGACAAGTGGCTTAATTGCTTTCAGTCCTACTCCCAACAAATCAACATCCACACTCTTCTAAACCAGCTTGCACCACACCTGTCCCAGAGAAAAACAGCTGAGCAGCCTGGAAGGTGAGAGCTCCCTTATTTAATGGTTGCTTGTTATTAGCTTGAAGGTTAAGTTCAAAATCATGTTGTGCAGCTGAATGTCCTGGTCATCCCCTCTCTTTTATGTGAGACACAACATTCTGGGACAAGTCTCCCCTTAAAAATACCCGTATGTCCAGCTTCACATTTTCATGCTTGTGTCGTTCAAGAATTAACTGCCCTAATTCTTGTCCCAGTATAGCAACCCCAGAGGGTTCCTCAAAACCAAAATCATAACTTGTCTGTTTGGACTGAGCAAGTGTGTGGAATTGTTGGAATCAGCATCTGCCAACTGCTTCCTACTCACAGACCCTCATTTCTTGAGTTCAGTATCTTACCTCCCACTGCTCCAGATTCTGTGCTGCCACAAAGAAACACCCAGCCATATAGAAGAGCTTCCATGCCAAGCTGTCTGAACAATGCAAAAAAATGCACTTACTTAGCCTTTTTTTTTCCTTCTTTGGTATTCAAACAATCCTGAAAACAACATGCTCCGTTTAGAAGCAACAAAAGGAAGAAAGGTTTCTCTGATGGAACATTTTTGTCTTTAGTTGTACTAGAAGCTACTTTACACCTCTCTCCCAGGATGAAAATACAGGAAGTCTTCACGTTTTTCAGAGACTGCATTCATACCAGGCTTCAAACCATGCAGAATCCTAAGCATATGTATTATTGGCAAGGTTGTAACATCACATCTTTCTCTTCTCTATAAGCAAAGGCATCTTAAAAGGCATCCAGAAAACTGCCAACCTCCTGTCAAACACCAAATATTTGATTTGTGCTGCAGAGGACAAGGATTAGGGACAACGAAAATTCAATGAAGCAAACATGTTTCTTGATAAAAGGAAGCAGTTAGTCCTCTTGACAATCATTTGCATTTTGTCCTTTATGCATTTTATGTCATTAATGTTTACATGTCACAGTCTGAACAATTTGCTCAATCAGGCTTTTATCTGAAGGCACAGCAGAACTGTGCTCAGGATTGTTTCACAAAACTTCGTTGCAATGTCTTAAGAAATCAAGGCTGATTTAGCTGGTGTCTCAAGCAGCTTTCGCTGCATTTTGCTCTTTAAATAAAAATACGTGGGTTATATTGGTAGCACATTCCCACACACTATTAAGTTTTAAAATGTGATGTTAACAGGATGCAGCACAAGAATCACAGGGCAACTTCCAGGATAAATCCCATCGATGGAAAGACAGGTGGCATTTGGTGCAGTCTGCTGTACTGCAGGGGGAGGAAGCAGCAGCAGCTGTCTGATCTCTAAAGGTGTTTGGATGAGTAATCCCTGCTAGTGATGATCTGACAGTTTCCAGAGAAACAGAGAACTTCCGTCAAAGGCAAAGTAATCATTTCATTACAGTGGCAAATAATCATTCCATGTCTTCCCAGGAGAGCTGCAGGACCAGCTAATCACATGTATAAAACACACAGAAAGTACAAAATGCCACAGAGTACTAAATATCATTATTAAAAATACTTGCAAATGGAAAAAGAGGTTGAGTAAGTAATAGAGCATTACAGCACAGTAAGTCATAGAGGCAACAGTTATTACTGATTTTAATATTCATGCCACAAAGAGGGAGAGATACCTCCACTGCCTTTGTGAGGCCAGACAGAAGCTGCAGAGGAGTCATCAGCATGAAAAACAGATCAACAGGAAAGAAACAATTCTTCAAAAAAAGTGATAGGCCATTACCTGCACTATAATAAGCAGCAGCCAAACCTATGGAGGCTATTCCTAGCAGGAAAGAAAAGACAATTAGGACAAATAAGCAGCTCAAACCCCATCTAAAATTCCCTGATGAAAAGCATCACTTTTCAAAGAAAGGACAAATGTGATTGCAACATGATCACTACACGAAAGTCAAGTTATTTTTTTCTCTGAACTCAGTAGGAAAAAAACTTCCATTCTGCAGAGACATTAAAAGCACAGGGGCTGGGGTCAGAAATAAAAATTTTGTGACACAACTGGGAACCGAGCCTCAGAGGGACTCTATGAAACCATTACACCATACTTCCTCTCAGCACACTACAACTTGGAGTGTACTGACACAAACCTTGCAACGGTTATTTTCTGCTTTAAGTGCTCCATGGAGCCAAAAGAAAGCTTCTGCAGTGAAGCTGTGTCACAAACTGCCAGCTCCTTTCTCTCAGGGAGGAGAAAGCAGCTGAAGGCTGCCCATGCCCCAAAGGCTGCTGCAACTGCAAAGATTTTCTCAACGACATCCCTGAAAGCAATGACAACATTGTGGTGTTACTGCAGTGGGATCTACTCAGCTGGAATGCAAGATATGTCAGATTTTCCCCACCAGCTCTCTCAGTACAATCCTAACAAGTTTATTTTTTTCTGCACATTCAGTAGTGTTTATAAAGATGCCTTTCAGAAGATCCTGGATGATTTCCCATTTCATACACAGTGTCCTTAGGAGCTCACCACCAACCACATGCACAATCCAACCCCAGCATGGCCACACTGCAGTTTTCCATTCCTGAAAATCGAGATGCTTTTCTACCTAAATATACAGCCCCTTCAGAAGTTTCACATTTATATTGCTGCAGAGCACATAATAAACTTCTGTTCTTGATCTTTCCAGACTCCCTTAAAATTCCACCCATGAGCTTCCGAGGTTCTGCAGATGAGACTAAAAAACGAACACTCTCACAGTGCAACTGCCATGCTGAGACTTCAGACTCATTTAGTGGCTACAGTAAAGGAAGACTTCAAAGCACAATCATTCCTCTTCTGGAACGGAAACAGCCTGAAAAGCAGGCATTTTGCTAGGGGCTCTTTCAGGAATTTATGTGGTGACCTTCTTCCCTTAAAGCAAGCTCTGAAATAAGCTGAGGAATGCTGTGGTCTTACCAACACAGAGAGACCAGGATCGGATGCCAGGCGACCTCTTCAGATGAAGATGGGAACTTGTACGGTTTTCAACCAACATGTACATCTTCAAAAGAAACTCCCAACAGCCCAATCTGACTCATGAAACCTCACTAAAAAAGAAAAAAAAAAAAAAGTAAGAATTTTAAATCATTGATGATTCTACCAGTTCACTTTCCTAGCATTTTTCAGGACTTACAAAGTCTTAGTCTAGACAATAAAAGATGTCCAGGGTAAGAACACAGTCTTTTTGCACAGGAAGAGCAAGACGTACACTGAAAACAGCCACAAAGTAAAACTGTCATGTGGAGACTTGCGTAACAACAACAGGAATCTGAACTCTAGGAAGAAACTTCTTATTTTGCGGGTAAAAGTCTCTCCCTTTTTATCATAACCAGATTCCAGAAGAAAAACGTGAAAAACAAGAACCTGAAACAACGGTGTTGCTAATTCATGCAGCCCTTCAAACAAATAAAGCAGCAAGAGGAATGGAAGGCTCATTGACAGCATTTTTCCTGTGAGCTGAAAGGGTTGTGTGAAGGACTAGTGTGGGAGCTGGGGCAGAACAGTGCATTTTTCTGCACCTCTGATGGGGTGCCTCCTCCCTGATGACACACAAGAAGGGTTAAAGGCACAGCTGAGCACTGCCAGTGTCCCCAATGCCACAGATGGCACTGCCATCTTCTGAGCCTCCTCAAGAATACAACCAGGAGCTTCCAACAAGTACGTGTGTCTGTCCTCAACAGGACCACAGCGTCAGCCTAGGCAGAATCTAACAGCAGAGACTAAAAACACAGGTGGTAATTAAACCAAATAAGAGCTGGGTAATCCCATGCAGCACTTTCAGTAAGTTTTTACTATTTTACAGCATAGAATCGGAGTTGTTTAGTGTGAGAAAGACCTTTAGGGTCATGAAGCCCAACCACTAACTCAGCACTGCCCAGTCCACCACTAAACCATGTCCTTAAGCACCACACCTACATGTTTTTTGAACGCTTCCAGGCATGGTGACTCCACCACTTCCCGGGGCAGTCTGTCCCACAGAACCAGTTGCAGGAGGCTGGCATTAAGCTGCTGTTAGCAGCCCATGATAACAGGTTTCCAGAAAAATGCCAACGTTCAACAGGTTTTGAATAACCACAAAAAACATGAAGAGAGCAGGTCTGAGCACATCCAAGTTCTTATAAAAGGCAAGTATGTGATTTTCAGTCCTTTAGTTATCCTGCTGTTCTTGGATACAAGATACACCCGCAATTCTACTAGTTTGGATACAAAGCTCCAGGAGAGCAGATTTAGCCAAGCCTTTTCAGTTAAACAAAAAGCACCCCTGACTTTGATTTTAATCTCTTAGTAACACATCTGAGAGCATCTGAAACCGAAAGAGCCAAAAGCACTTATGCATAAGACACACTCCATCTCCTCCGGATGTCAGGCATCAAAATTTAATTTTCAAATTACTCCTGTGAGTTGTTCTCAATATACCGGAAAATCTTTCTGCATGTACAATGCATTCTCCTGCCTGTTATCAAATGCAAGTTATCAAACACATCAAGATCACTGCAGAAATCTGGCTGTATTTCACAAATATTACACCCTACTTAAAACGTAATTCTCACACATATCAGTTAAGCCCATTAATGCAAACTTTGATGTCTCCCCACATAATAATTTAGCAAAGTTCAACCAGACAAATGCCAGTCTTGGTTTAATGGTGGACACTCAACATCAGCGGCATTGTCTTCCCCAGGCTGTTACTTGCAAGGGGCGGACCTTGGAATAAAAAGCACCAAAGCAGCTTCTAAAGTTACATTTAATACATAAATCACAAACACACCTTTAAGCGAATACTTAAGGTTTACTACAACAATGTTATGATTACAGAGAAAGAGGTATTCTTGGGCTGCTATTTCATTCCAAATTTAAAAACTCAATTTTGCTTGAATTTGTCGGGGTTGACACTGAACTGACCTCCAGCATCCAAATAACGCTCTTATGCTTCCTCCAAGCTCTCGGTTGAGGGCAAGCCACCAAAAGCCATTGGAAGGAATACCTTGAAACCTTCACCGCCAACACCCATCAAGTCAGAACCAAGCATGGAGTGAATTTTCTTTACAAAGCTCATTTTCTCTATCTCCCAGTCCTGCACCTGCTCCCCCCTCCCCAGAGCCCGGTCTCCCCCTCAGGGAGGGGAGAACCCTCCCCAGCCAGCGACCGGCCCTGGCCAAACCCACCCCACCCGCGGCTTTTGTTCCCCCACGCGTGGGAAAAACCCGAGGCCCCGTTCACCCCCGCCCAGCGCCGTCCCCGCCGTACCTGCCCGGGCTCCGGCCGCGCTCCGAACGGAGCCAGGGCCGGCCCCGCGTCCCGCGCTCCCCGCACAGACCCCGCCTCACGGACGGGCGGAAGCGCCCGCGGCCATTTTGGCTGAGGGCAGAGGAACGGAGCCGAAGCTCCCGCCCGGAGGGCGGTGCCGCGCCAAGATGGCGGCGCGCTGCCAGCGCCGGCATGGCGTCTGAGCCTGCGGATGCTGCCGAAGTAAGAGTGTCCACGTTTCCTTGGTTATTTTACTTGAGCGGTGCTTAAAAAGAGGAGAAACCTCGCGTGATGAAGGGAGTGAAATGCTGTAGGGTGAGGCTGGGTGTGTGGGAGAGTCTGACTGGATCCAGTTGACCGACCCGCGCTGGGTGAGGTGGACACGGCCCCTTTCATGAGGGGGTCGGGGACGGCAGGGCCTGGGGGCTGTGCCCAGGCTTGGCCAGCCCCTGTGGAGGCCAGAAAACGTCTGCGTTGTCGATGTCAGCATTTGGAGCACGACTGTCACGAAAGTGCTGGTGCTGTGCCTCAGTCATCACAGAATCACAGAGTGGTTGGGGTTGGAAGGGCCGTCTGGTGATCATCCAGTCCATCCCCCTGCCAAGGCAGGGTGACCTGGAACAGGTGACACAGGAAAGCGTCCAGGTGGGTTTGGAATGTCTGCAGAGAGGTGTCGTCGATTTTAGGAGCTCTGTAAACAAACACAGAGTCTAGTTTTGGAAGGACACGTTGTTTATTCTGCAAAGGGGGCAAGGTGGAGGTTTCCACAAATCAAGCACACCAAAACTTTTAACTACTTACACATTTTAGCAAACAAAGAAATTAGTGTTCACTGGCTACAAGTAACATAGTTCTCACATTAATTAGTGTTCTATCTTCTGTTGGTTAACGATGCTGTCGCTTCTTGTGTTTATTAGTCTGCATGCTCAGTCTTCTTACGGGTGGGTTTCTTGTGTCAGTGGCCACGGGTCGGTGGTCACAGATCTCCCCCTGCCAGAATGACCTTTTACCCAGTTGGAACTGATTTCAGCACAGTTGCTGAGTTGGCTTTATTAGTTTCTCCTTTATCTTGGGAGCTCTTGCCAGATGGCCCATAAATTCTGTGTCCTTTGTGTCCACTGCCAGTGGGCATCCTTTTTTCTTGCGACTGTGTTGATCTCTGCCTAGATCTGAGATCGTTAAAGCATGTCAAGCCCTAGACTTTAACAAGGCAATTCCGCCATGAAAAAAACTGTTTTTTCTAACACATGGACATCATTTAATATTTGCAAAGCAGAAATATCAGTGGTAATCTTACAGGTTCAATATTAATGTTTGGTGAATTGTATGTCAGCTGAAGGCTTCGGTTTGAGAATCTGTTATTTGGGGAGGATAGTTTCTAATTCACTTGAAATACTGAGTGTCTTTCCTGTTGTGGGCAAGTAGGCTACATTTAGGAAAATCTTTAGTGTTTCAGTGAAACGTCATTCACATGGGAAAGCTGTTCCTGTTCAATCCATTAGAGCAACTGCATATGTCAGGCAAGATGGGTTAAAGTGCAGACATCTGTAGTTTCACTTCTTAAATTCCCTTTATGTAAATCGATGTAACTTCATCTACAAATGACACTTGGTCATTTTTCAGTTGCATAGGAATGTCCTTCCTGAATGAAATCCTCAATTTTGGGCTTTTTTTCTGAACATGAATATATTCTGGAGTGTTTTCTCAAGGCCATGACATGGTAAAATTTGTTTAGCTGTTCTCAACACTGTTTTGGTGAACTGAGATTCTGATCAGACAGTGTTTTTCATAACAATCCAGAGTGAAGATAGGGAAAAAAACCCCAGAGTCCATGGTATAGACACTTAACTGTAAGTACTGGAAAATACCAACTGATGTGCAATTTCTCTGTAACTGTTAATAGGAAAAGGCAGTGAGGAGCTGCAAGAATGAATTGGCTGCCTTGTGAATCACAAGGTGCCAGCTGCTGGATTTGGATGAAAAATAGGAAGTAATAAGTATCACGTGTGCTCAACCCAAACAAGCAGCTGACTGAGTCTTCTGGGAAGAAATTTATGTTTAATTAGCTGTCAGTCAGTTTTTGTAAGCAACCAGTTTCTCTGGAAACCAAACGTTAAGCCATTTGGAGAGATACAAGACAAAAGATTTCTTGTGTCTAGAGCAGAGTGAAATAAGTAAGAAATTCATCCGTCCCCTCCACTCAGCATAAACCACACAGCTTATCATTCTGTTTTATTATTATGTTACTAACTGCAGAAATATCAGCAACTCTGTAATTCTCCAGTTCTGTAAAGGTCACAGCTTGATATTACTTAATTTAATTATGAAGTTAGAGAGAAATTATTTTAACCATGGGAAATACCACACATGCAGACACTCTTAAAACAAATATGGCAAGGATCCTAATAAGGTTCTGCTATCCATTAATGATTCTTAGAGCATTTTTTCTAAAATCGGGGGATCTTACACCAGCACCTTGAAGTAGGTGAGTGTTATACCTACCAGTAAAAAAAAGAAGGAATGTATTTTGAAAGGTTGATCCTGGACTTAAAAGAACAGCATGAATTCCAGACGATGTTGCTGCAGAAACAAAAACTATTTTCCAAAATAAACACTCAGGAATATGTGATTGACTATTTGTAGACTTCTTCCTCAACAATATAAAAATAGATTTTGTGGAAGTGTTGATATACTAATTGTGTAGTAAATACACTTGTAACTTTTAAGTCATTTAAACCCAAGAACATGCAGATAGAACACAACTGGCCTGTATTTTGAATTAATTTGACATGCCTGTAATTCTGGTGCTTTTTCCTAATTTCAGACCATTTGCCTAAATATTCTTTTCTAAGGCCTTATAATTCCTTTTTTTTTATTTCCCCCTAAGGTCATAAACTTAGGAATTCAGCTATGCAATAAGCATGTGATCTTACTAACATGCCAGGATCAAGTCCCAGAGTGCTTCCCCACGGTTGGAAGCAGCCACCAAGTGCTGCGGCTGGACGGAATTGGCTGCGAGTCCTGTTAGAAATGAGCTCATCCCATGGAATGAGCTCTCCGTGCTGCCCCCTGACCTCAACGGGAACAGTGTGTGTGCAGCCTGCGGAGCACTGATCTCATGGAATACATGTTTACCAGCTGTAGCCGAGATTTATTGCCCAATTCTGACAGCTGTTGAGTGGCATGTACTGTCACTGTGGTGAGGAGGCATTTACAGCTGGCACTGCCTTGCAGGACTGATGCAAAGCCTGTAACACTTTGCAGTTGCTTGCAGCACTCTGTTTTCACAGAGAAATAACTTATTTCTCCATTCAGGGAGAAATGCTTATTTCTCCATTTTCATCAGATGCAGAGATGAATGTTACATGGAGCCATGGAGGCCAAACACATCAACAGTGGGCATAAAAGCAAGTGATGCCTTTAAGAGCTGTCTACTGTTGGCATAGGAAAGCTGCTTAGATGGTGAGGTTTCTGGGAAGCAGCCCTGCAAAGATGATAACTGTTACCTCCCCAGGGCAGATTAAAGGAGGATGGTTCCTGCTTGTCTCAGGTTGTCAGGCCTGGTGTGATGGTTGGGGTTGTAGATCCACTGTTCTGTGGGGAAATGGCATCCATAGCTAATGGAAAGCAGAGAGTGGTCTCGGCAATAAAATAAATGAGACATCTAATTATCTAATGATTTCACAAATACAATCTTATACTGTGAGCTGAAACACAGATTCCTTGCATACTCTTCAGTTTGAATAAGTTTTTGCTTTTTTTGTTTGAATTTTTAATTGAAATTAATTCAGTCCGAGTATTCCTAAGACAAAGGATGAAATAGGGATACTTAATGTATGTACCTAAGATGTCCTCAGTATTTCTGCAAAATGCTTCAATTTCCATGTAGTTCTCTGTTTTTCTTGGTGAATATAAGAAATAGAGGGAGAAATTTAACCCTCTGCCCTTTGATGATGTGCAGAAGAATGTGTTTAATCCAGTCCTGTAATAGATAACTTAATTGACCAGAGAGGTTGTAGATTCCCATCCCTGGAAACATTCAAGGCCAGGTTGCATGGGGCGTGGAGCAGCCTGGTCTAGTGGAAGGTGTCCTTGCCCATGGCAGGGGGTTTGGACTGGATGACCTTCAAAGGTCCATTCCAACCCAAACTACTCTGTGATTCTGTGAAATAAAAAATATTTTAAGTGTTATCTGTGCAGTTACAGAAATATCAGAAACTGTCATGTCTTTTGAAGAATCACTGTATCAATTTTGGATTAATAAATATAATCATCAAAGTGTGAAACAGGAGGATTTTAGCTGTGCCTTTAAGTGCAAATCTCAGCACATTTCTAATTTAGAACTTTGATCCGTCCTATCACTGTATTGGTCAATGCAACTATAGCTGTTGTATCCTGGTAGAATAAGTTGGGAGGTTGGCGCAGCTTTTTCTTGTATTTAAATACTCATCCAAAGGAACAAGAAAGATGTCAGATAATGCGGCATTCCAGCAAGTCTGTAGGAAATGCAAATTCTTAGGTCACATAGGGATTGCTCAGGAGTGGTTGTGGTGCTTTTAAAAAGGTTGGGTTAATATGCTAATATGAACTGTGAGAGCATTTTGAATGAAGAGAGCAGAGGCACAGAAAATTATTACCAAAGCTGTTACAATTTTTACCTCAAGACAGTATTAGTGATATTTTTCTAGGGTATATGTAAAGCAGCATCAGCTTATTTTTCTTTAGAAGGGCAGTATGAAAATCTTTCTCTTTGCTTTCATCATGGTAAAGCTAAGGAATTCTTGATTTCTTTGACCTCAATGACAACTCACCTACAGTGTGCAAACTTTAAAAAAAAAAAAAAAGGCACTACATTCTTCTCTGGGGTTATCTTTAGTATCCCTAAAATGGAACAAGTGTTTAAAGTTGTGTCCTTGGGTAACAAACTTCTGTGGCTGTGCCTGTCTTCAGCCCTTGTGCTCAAAAGCCATCTGTGGCTTAAAGCATTAGAGCTCACTGTAACAGGAGGGGATTTACCCAGTGTTAAAGAGTTGCAGTTTAGGCAGGAAATAGCATGGGTTTTGGCAGTTCTATGGTTTAATTTCTAAAACGTCATTTTAAACTTGAAAAACTTCTCTTTGGAGCTGTAGGCGTCTGCTTGTACGTGTGTGTTCATGTGGCTGGGTGTTAAAAAGGAGCAAAATGAACCTTTCTGTCTAAATCCTACAACGTGAGGTTTAGAAAGACAAGAAATCATAAGCATCGTAATTAATACTTCCGGGTCTTTGAGACTGTGGAAGGCTGATGTGTCTGTTTAGTAATTCTGTACGTGAGGATTTGGGATGCCTGCCTGGGAACAGCATCGCTGGTACTTTTGTTACAGATATGGGAAATCGCAGCATATTGGTTAAATAAAATGGTGATGATGCTGTATTTAGTAAGTCGCAGAGTGTAATTTCATTTTAAAGCCACCGAGAGAAAGCAAACATCGGGGGGAAACAAACCCCTTTGTACGATATAACCGCGGAGCGCGTTGTAGGAAATATGCGGGGACGCTCCAGAGAAGCAGCGGAGCCCAGGGCACAACCGCCCCGAGAGGCAGGCGCGGAGGGCAGCGGAGGGCAGCTGGCCGGCGGAACACGGCGCCCCGGGGCTCCGGTCGGGATGGGGATGGGGACGGTGGGGTCCCTCCGCGTACGTGCGGCGGCGCAGGTCCGCAATGAGCCCGGCGGGCGCGGCCGGGGACGTGCCGGGGGAGGCGGCGGAGGAGGCGGTGCCGCCCCGCCCGCTCTGCGGCCACAGGCACAGCCCCGGCGGCAGGTACGGGACCCGGCCCCGCTACCCCCGATCGGCTGGTGTGGGGGTTTCGGGGGCATCTGGGCGGTTGTTATTATTTTTCCCCGTGGAGCTGATGAGCTGCGGCTTGTGCTCGCTCGCTCTCCGGTCACCTCGGTGCGGGGGGCCCTGAAAAGGCGGGCGTG
>VZTX01004905.1:58449-105358 GCA_013400915.1 Pardalotus punctatus | reverse complement strand
CGGGGAAGCGCCGCGCTCCGCCCGGCCCCGCCAGCCCCGGGGCGCCGCCGCCCGCCCTGCCCCGCCCCGTCCTGTCCGATCCCATCCCATCCCATCCCGTCCCGTTCCCCTGTGCCGGGCCGGGCAGCGGCGAGGGGAGCAGCCATGTCGCACGGGGCGCGAGTGATCCGCACCGGGGTGAGCAGCGGGGGCCCCGCGGCCCCGCCGCCCGTCACCGTCGCCTCCTCCTCGGTGGGCTCGGACTCGGAGCTCATGGACGGCGGCTATTTCCGTTCCTGCGCCGGCATGCTGAAGGTGGCCCAGATGGTAAGGGGCTAGCGGAGCGGGGGGCGCTGCCGGGGCTCCTCCTGGGGCCCGCGGAGTCCATAGGAATCGCGCTCATCCCTGCAGGACGGGTCCGGTGGCCACGCGTCCGGAGAGCTCCCGTCGGGGAGTTGAGGGGGCCGCGGCTCGGTGAGGGTTCGGCCCCTCAGCTCTCGCAGCTCCCAGCAGGACGAAAAGCCCACGTTCCTCTGGCAGAGCGAAGCGTCGCCGTCTGCCCGAAGCTGCCTTTGCGTCTTCCTAGTGCAGCAGCGAGCACTTCTGAGCAGACGGACGTGCATGAGCCCCAAGTAGCAGTGTTAACTTTTTGTCATTAGCAACGATAGCACCGTGATGCGACGGCGCATCGTGCTGCAGTGGAACGCCTCATTCCTTAGCGTAGGTAAGCTTTTAGGAGAAAGCGGGGCCGAGTGCCAGTGCCGACGGCGGTCTGATGAAGGTGGGCACCACAGCTGAGGCTGCAGCTCCAGCTGGCTCCTTGCCCTGTCTGTCAGAGACCTCCAGCAGTGACCCAGTGACACAGGGAGGGATGTGGGAGGTGTATGGCTGAAATTCCAAAGCAGTCGATGGTGGAACGCTGCCAGGATTTGAGCCGATGCCTTAACTCAGTGCATGAAATTTAGCTCCGTGCAGATGTGGGAAGGATTAACAGATGGATAAACTCTTTCTCATTTTTATGGCACATAATTATCTGTGGGGTGATTTGTCCGCTCAATTACAGTAGTGGCAGTGATAATGCCCAGGAAAGAGCCTGGAAGACATCGTGTAGCGATACCTTCACATGTACATTTTCATCATGCAAAAACTTGTGCCTAGACAGCATTTGATCCTGGAGCCGTTGCCTTTATCTTTTGTAAGTTCCAATGCCTTCTTTCCCCCTACCTGTATTTGTCCAGTCATTTTTTTCAAGGTTGTGTAGGCCATTGGTACCCCGATTCCTAAACTGACATTAGAAGTTAGGATTCGTTACATTCTAGGTTACTCAGTAGTATTATCAGATCCTGAAGTTTCTCTCTAAAAGCTGCCCAGTTACTTCCAGTTCATTATTAGCTGTCAGCTGCCCTTAGAAATGACCCTCAGTAGCAAGAGATGAAGTTGACCATGACTGGTCATGGCTTCCTTCCCCTGCTGATCATCTGCCCTGCACTTGTGAGATCTCAGAGTTGTCCCTCACTGTGAATTCCGTTCAGTAGGAGCACAAACAGTTGTCTGCTGCCTTCTTCTGGCTTGGCTAGTTCCCAAACCACTGAGTGGATCTGAAGGATCTTTTCAGGGGACAATTGACACACTTTTGAGCGTGTGTCTACAATGCAACTGAACCCGTAGCCCTAGAACAGTAGACATCTACTTTGCTGATAAGTTAAAAGTCTATTTGTTTTTACCACCATGGAAAGAACAGTTCCTTTTATGGACTGGAACTAACTAATCCTCTCTGCCCTCCTTTCTGCTGTGGTGTCTCTACAGCTCCGAGGTGTGGCTCCTAAAGCTACCACGGCATGGTTATTTGTGCTGTAATGTCAGTTTCTGGTGCATGTGTTAAGTGCGTGCATTCTTAACATCCTTTACATATTTTCACGTGCTGGATGTAAATCTATGTAATTTTATGTAATATTTCACATACTTTGTATAATACAAAGTCATATTTTATCAACACCATTCAATCAAAAATTCATCTGAATTTAAACAAGTGGCTTTCTGCAGTGACTTTAACAGAAGTTAAAATAATCTAACTTGTTTTTCCTTTGCACTCTTTCAGCTTCACCTTCTTATATTTTTATGCTTTTCAGCTTGCCTTTAAATAACATCAGTAGGAGTGACCTCAGATATTCAAGGAACTTTGGGCAAATGGAATTCTTCTAATATCACATATCACAATAGCATCTTCTTAAATAATTCCATAAGAAAACCAAATGTTTGTGCTGTAGCATTCAGAAATAACCAGGATACGTTAGTTCTAGATTAACTCCTGCACCAAATAAAATAGGGAGAGCTAAATATTTTTACAGTTCTCTTTTATCTCTTCTCAGACAGTATTTATATCAGCAGGCCCATTTGTATTGGCATTCACTTCTCCTAGTACAAAGTGTTGGCAGTAACTTTTTTTGTAAAGATTTCTTTATGCTAAATCTGTAAACACTCATGCACTGGTGTTAACGTGCCTGGTGGCTGTAGTCTTGCTGAGAAGGAGAGCCCTTATGCTGGCAAAGGGCAAAGGTAAGGTCATTTGGCTTAGATATATATCACACTAAATTGTGTACTGGGCCTCTGAGTGGTTGTGGTTGTAAAGAGGAAATGTTACTCAGTCCCTTTTACCAAGAAGTAAAGGATGTGATATCTAGAAAGAAACATTTCGTCATTTACCATAATGTAAGGGCTGATTGCTGTGCTTGCAAGCTAAATAAACTCAGTATTTGTATGTATATGTGCATGACATAATTCTAATAGATGACAACAACCTGCTATGGAAATTATACAAAGGAAGTAGAAAATAATGTTACAGTTTTTCTTCTGTAAGACAGAAGAACTAAAACTCAGGAATATTGAAGAGATTGTGCAGCATGAATTGTTGCTGATTTTTGGATGTTACCAGTGCTACCTCTTGAAATTCTGGTGTTTAGCATAGAATGAAATTAAGAAGAAAAAGGTATTTCTTGCCTGTAAGCCTACACAAATTCCTTTCCTTTTTTGGCTAGAGAATTTCTTTAACCTTGCAGAATGGTTATAGCTTTGAAAAGACAGTGTATTTTATGCATTGACTTCGTGACCTAGGGAATGGTCTATAAATATGTTGAAAATAAAATGGAGGAGAAAACATAGTTATGTGAATTGTGTATTTTGTGTGACAGTAAGACAATTTGAAAGTCTTTTCAAAATCCGGTCTGAATGGACGCTCTAATTTTAACAGGAAATTACAAAGTATTTCAACATCTAACTTACTTGAGCTTGCTTAACTTGATGTTATTAATACAGTTTTTGCTTTTCCTTTCCTTTCCTTCTCTTTTTTTTTGGTATTTGCTGTTTTGCCAAGATCTCTTAGGGATACATGCAGGATCCCATCGTGGCCACCTTGGTTCTGTAGCAGCAGTGTACTAAGTAAGTGTGTCAGTGGGTGTGTATCAGTGTGCACAATACACTTAGACCAGAGAAACTGACTCGAATTTTAGCCAGCTTGCCCAAATTGACACATGTGGCACTCCAGAATTCTGCACAAGCTGTGCTGATTTGGTTGAGGAGCATTTGCTACTGCTGGCTTGTTTTATTGTAAGCCTTTGTGGGAACCCCTGTTGCTTAGCTTGGCAAGTTCTCAGTAGATGGGCTCTTGGGAGTTTTTTGAGTTATCCTGTGCCACTAGGGTCAGTGGTATGAATGTGCATTGTATTGTCACCAGGGTGGCTCCAGTGCCCAAGTTGATAGATTGAAACAAGTCTGGCTCTGCTGAGTTTCTCCTGGAGCCCTCATGTGCATTTTATATTTTTACAGCTGAAGTGTGGAGGATGCCACTGAGGCTGTATTGGACAAGGTCCTGCTTTCAGCACAGCCCATGTTAGATGTGGGCGCATGTATAGGTGTCCCACTCTCTTAGGCACTTGGTGGGAGTGATTGTGTCGCCTGTCCAAAGTGTCTGGTGCGGAGCTTTGCTGAAGTGCCACCAACACAGACTGCAGAGAGAAAAGAAGAGCTGAGACCTACACATGTGTAGGTCTCTCAGGTTTCTCAAACTGTTCTTGGACTGCTTCTTTTTCCTGAGAGGTGCAGAGTGACCCACAGCCTTCTTTGCCTCTCTTTCACCTCCCCTAGGTTGGGCCAAGCTACCTTTGGTCACAGCTCAAACTGAAGGCCATTGTTCCCACAATGACACCACTGTTACTGTTACAGTGGCTCTTCAGAGTAAGCACAGCCTCAGAATACAAGGTGTTTTGAGCTAAAACCAGTGCTGATTCTGTCAGCTCAATATGAGCCAGGAAGGAGCAGTTTCACAAGGCAGAAAAAAAAAAAAAAATCAAAATTACCGTCTCAAGGCTGAAGAAAAGATTTACAAGCAGTTGCAATGTAGAAAAAGGATAAACTCAATAGAAGTTGACTTAACAATATAATTTTAATTTGTTAAAGTGCTAAGGCAATAGTTAAAGCTTTTCTGCAGAGTATCTATTTGATTTCCAAAGTATGTCTTGACAAAAGCAATGACACACTTGACAGGTGGATGGCCAACAAGGCGGTCTGTAATTCTGAGTAACTTTGAAGTGTGCTGAAAGCTCTCTGGGTTATTTATATACCAACATATAGCTGAATAATAGAACTTGAGAATATTCATTCATCTAACACTGAAGGCTAGAGAATGTTGGTAGTTAGGTTGCTGGAGCCAAGTTCCATTTCTGAATATGCTGTATGATATCAGACAAATTTCCCAGGGAGTTCTATTCATAAGAAGTTAAAATATTAAAAGAAGACAAAATCTGTTAGCGCAAGAAAACAATTCCTAATCAAAATCATTGATACAAGAAAAAAAGATATTCACAAAAGCAAGTGCTGCTTGGAATTATTTGAGAGCTACTCAATCTTTTAACTTGATCTTGAGACTGAAATATCTTTCTGTCCATGGAGGTGATTGAAGTAAAACATCTTATTCTGTGCAGCAATGTTTCAATTACATGATTATGCCTCTATGGTAATAAAGCTGCTCAGTCAGAAGAGAGGTGTTCTGGTGATATGCAGAGGTGCTGAAATTGTAAGCCTGTCTGTGAGTCTTGTATAGACTGTGCTTTCTGGTGGGTTGAGGAAAACCACCCCAAGAATGTGCCGGATAAACTACTGGCTAAGCAATGAGACATGTTTTTTGAGGCCAGAGTCAGAGCTCTATGTTGTAGCTGCTCATTATTTTTGTTGTTCTGCTGGAAACTGCAGTAAAATGACCTTGCTGGGCTGAACAAAGAGAGAGAAAAAAAATTATCTAAGTCTTAGATGGCTCCAAAGTAAGCAGGAGCACTCAAGTAAGGAATGTCCAAGCTTATAATTAAGCCCAGTAGGACTGGGAGGTCCTGTTATTTCCCCTCTGAGGACACCAAAGCTGGCTGGCTCAGCCAGTAGTGTTTTTTCCATGCCTCTGCTCTGGGTGGTCATTTTACAATTTCTGTCCAGGTGTTTGCGTAAGAGCTGGAAACAAACACTGTGTTCTCTGCATGTTAACCGAGGAGTGCTTGCTGGTAGGCTGACACAGTTTTATTTGATGAGGCAAAATTTCACAAGCAACACCAGTTTAAGGAATTTTCCCTTTCTGTCTTGTCTCCATGCAGCTGTTCTCAGCTGCAGTGATGCAGATGTCCACCAGGTCATACAGTACCAGGGAACTAATGGAGCTTTACTTCGGCTCTCTGGTTTTCTTTTTCCATAAGAGTTTCTAGGGAACAGTGCAGCCATAGAGGCTACTATGGGCAAGAACAAGTGTCTGGCACAGAAGGGCAGGAAATACATAAGCTTGAAGTGGTTCCATGTGTTTCAAACCACAAGCTGAGAATGTAGTCCTTTCTCTTTTTCTCTTGGGCAGGGGAAGGTTTTGTACCATCTGTTTTAATTTCGCTCTACCTCTTTCAGGAAAAAAAAAGAAACTTGTAATTTTTCTGATGTTGAAACTGCTCTAGAAGACTAAAAAAACAACTCAAGTACATTTTGTAAAGAGACAGTTACAGTTATTATTAAACTCTAGGGTATCTCTGCTCTGAATGTCAGTGAATGTTTTATTTGTACCCTAAAAGAGACTTCCTAAAAGCTCAAAGTTGGAGCCATTTTTCATAGCTCATTTGGCGCACTCATTAGGATTTGTTGCAATACATTCATTAGCAATCTCTGTGCATGTAGAGATGATTCTTTCTGTAGAGGTGATTGAACAGGGGTTAGCAAATACATTTTCTGAAATAACAAAAAAAAGGAAATGAGGCATAGAAATTTACATCACCTGAGACATGTTTAGTATGCCTGAAAGAGCAGAGTGAAGTATTGGCAGTGGTTTCCTGGCACATTTGTTTTATGGGAAGTTAAATTTTCAAGTGCCATTTAAAAATCTTAATCAGGTGCACATGGTGTCTGTGGGTAATAAGATGTGAAAAACATGGATTCTTACTGCTCCGTGACTTTCTTCTAAGATGTGCCCGAGCAGTGTGTTCCCTGTCCTCGCTCTGTTTGGAGATGGTGTCCCTTTGAACATGCTCCCCTCATGCCACAGTGACAGAAACCAGTGGATCCTTTGTTGGCAAGTTCAGTTTCCATCTGCTCAGAGCCTTTAAATGACAAAAAGCATCTTGCCGAGCATCCTTCACTGGGTTCCAGGACTGTAGGTGCTGGAACAATTTGTTGTGTCTCACTGTGACCCAGCAGAAGCCATCAGGGAGAGAAGCATACCTGACCCTGAGGCTGTGGTACGTGCTCTGCATTACTGGGGTATTGTCCCCCAGAGCCAGACAGTGTTTCCTTCTGTGAGTAAGTGTTTCCTCCGCTCCTCTCCCTGGGGACTCCCTGTGAGGCGTTCGCTCAGTCCTGTGGCTGAGCTGTCCCCTTTGTGCTGTTGTCACATCATACATGCTGTGGCCTTGTCCTCCTAGTTTGTGGTGATATGTAAAGTATACAGCAGCCAGAAATTGCTACTTTCTGTACACAGAGTTCAGACTCTGAAATTGCTGTGATTTCCTTTCACCCACCTGTGGGCTTCCTCTTCTTTGTGTAACTGAGATTCTTAAGGGATCATCATGGCTGAAACAACTCCCTGCACTGCAATGCTGGTCATTTGATGGATGTAATGGCAAGGACAGATGTGTCTGACTGGTCAAGGCTAGGTGTCTGCAGCTTTCAAAGCCAAAGCAAACTTGGCTGCTGTACCTGCAATAATAGCAGCAGCTGCAATGCTTACGGCTTCCTCTTCTGCTCACAGCTTCCCTGAAGGAAAATGGAAGTGTGATGATGACAAAATTGAGAAGCTGCTTCAGGGGGAATTTTCTTATAATGTTTTTGGCAGTTTGTTGTGTTGTTTGGCTTTTTTTTAAGAAGTACCATTAGTGAGTTCAAGAAACAAGAGCTGACTGCTGGGCCAGAAGTGTGTTGTTAATGTGAGATGACCAGCAGCAGCTGCAGAACTGCAGAGTGACTTGGCCTATTTGCCTTGAGTCTGTAATCATGCTCTGCAAGAGCTCTTTTCTTTGTTTGGGAAAAGCACAGTCCCCACTCGCTGCTTCTCACCTGCTGGCTTGAGCCTTTTGGCAATTGCTTGAGTATACCACTTCCTGCAGACACAGCAGTGCTGTCCCAGCCTGTTGGAGAGGCCTGCCAGTCTCCAGACACTCACTCAAAGCTGTCATCTGCAACAGTGCCACGGGGGAATCTCATCTATTCTCATTTTTCCCCCTCTTTCGTCACCCTTCACTTCTCTGGCACCTTGCCCAGCATCAAGTGCTCACACTTAGAAAAGGTGATTTCTCTGGTGTGCAAAGGCCCACTCTGATCCAGCAGTTAGGCTGTGATTATGCCAGTTCCTCTGGGCATTGTCATGATGTTTCCAGGATCTGTCACCTGTGTTTTCCTGATGCAAATTATGATATGCCAGCACAGCTAACAATGTGGACTTGGGTGATGTAAATGAGTCCCCCACTTATTCGGGGAGACCTTGCTCAAGGCTCCATTGCTGTGGCTTAGCAAAGCCCTTGCTGGAGGTGATAGATATGAGCTTTGTAACTGCTGTGTGTGCCCCTGCCAGATGTCAGTGTGGTGTTCTGTGAGGCAGGGAGAGAGTCGGCAGGTGTCAACTGAAGATCTGAATCAGTCAACCACTAAATGCCTCAGACAGTGAGAAGGGGTTGTGTTGTGAGCAGCATCTGTAAGGGCGAGCAATGAGCAGATTGCTTGCTGAGGGTTGGCAGATGGAGGCAGGAGACGTCACCGAGTTGTTCACACGGTGTCCCAAAACTCAGAAACAGCTTCCAGGAAGATGAGATTGCTTTTTATTTTGTTGTGCATCTAGTTTGATAGGTTAACTAGAATGATCATTGCCATGGGGTGCTGGTTTTGTGTTATGTGTTCCTATCTCAGTTTCAGCTAGCTCTGTACTGCTAGATATGTATTGGATATCCACATCATGGTGGAAACTTTGCAGCTCACAAGTAGGAATTAAGCTCTTTCTGTATATCCCTGGCAATATGGGACTTCATTGACTTTTTAAAGGGCAAGCGATACAAACAAGCTAAACAATCTATCTGAGAATGGTTCAGAGTGGTGGTCTCAGGGGTGCCTAGTTCCTGGAAGCAGTTTATCTTCCCAGTGAACTAAAAGGAAGTATGGCAGGTGAGGGGAGCAATCTCCTGCTGCCAGGAGGGCTCCCTCTCCAGACCCAGGGTTGGTGAGCTCTGTGCTGCTTTTGCAGCAACAGCCTCAAAGTGCAAAGTTCTCCAGCAATGTCTGCATACCTGAGGTGTCTCTGAACCTCCATGAGTGAGGATATTCCTGTGCATCATTGCTGGATTCCATTCTGCCATTGAGAACCACTCTTCTGGCGTTCCTTAAGACACCTCTTAATTTTTAGGTTCTACCAAACTCACTTTTGCTGGCCTACAGTTCTTTTCTCCTCCTGGGCTTTATCTTTCTCTTGCCTCAGAAGCATCATGTGTGCTTGAGGCAGTTGTTCTCCTTTTACACAAACCTACCCACACTGTGGGCTGGCTCCTCCTGTCATTCTGTCTGACTTTTAGGTTTACCAGATGGAGAGAAGGATTAACATGGCTCTCCAGGAGGATCTAGGTGTTGGAACTGCTTGACTTGCAGAAGAAGGAAGCAACAATCACAGCTTGCTGTGCAGTTTTTGAATCTGGAGAGATTTGGTTATACTAAGTCCCCTCATTTTTGGTTGCCATCCCCAGATACTCCACTTTTTCCTGGAGGACTCTAAAGATTCAAGTCTCTTACAATGTTTTTTACCTACTATAATCTTTTGGGATGTGATTTAGGGATTCTCCATACAAGATAGATGATCTTCTACAGTGGGTTGAACTATAGCAGTAGCCACCTCCATAGATGGCAGGTTTTTTTAGCAATAGTGTAGTATTTTTCTAAATGGGCTTGTTCATGTGGGACACAGGTTCGCAACAAACGCCACAACTGGGAGGAGGGCGGAGGGCACAGACTGAGTGATTGTGTCTTTGCATCTACCCACAGTTATACAGAGGATGTGTCTCTGCTCTTACCTGAAACAGCAGGCTCATCTGTACTTTGGTGATTATTACTTGGTGGGAGAGACCACTGGAGTGAGTGGCCAGCTAGGTGTCACATGGGGGCTGTTGCCTGCACAGAGAATTAATTCCGTATTAATTCTTAAGCTACAAAGTACAAGGTTCTCCTGGCTTTGTCCACAGTCATATTTTCAGTCATTGCAGGTGGCACCTCTTTGAAAGTTAGAGGGAAAGCAGCTGTGTTTCCCAGAGGTGGAACCTTGCTAAGGCATTTGCTGTATTAAAAATTCTGTTCCTATCCTTTTCAGATATGCTAGCAGCCAGCTGTGCCCCTAATAGTGTTTTGCAGTGGGTTTTACGCATTTTGGGAGTTGTTTGTAACTTGCATTATGGTGCTTGTGCAATGTTACTCAGTTGCTGCAATACTTTGAGTGTCATGTGTGCAGCTTTTGAGGAGATTGAAAAAGCTTACTGATAGTGCTTTTACAGTTGAAATGTTTTCAATTTAAGTTGATTTTTAAGCAAATTGGAGAGAAGAAATAAAATGACGAGGTTGTTGTTGGCAACAAACTTTTCCTTTTTCCACTAATTCACTGCCTGATGAGAATATAGCATATTGTTTGTCATGTAACTGTGAAGTCTTCAGCTTTCAGTAAATAACATGCAGGATTGTGTGGTGCCTTTCAGTGTGGTGCAGGCAGCTGTGGGATTGAGGCAGGGAGCTAGTTCAGCTGGCAGGGACGGGATGGAAGTCCTGCGTGCACTGTGATCAGTGGTAGGCAGGACTTAATTGCAGCTAGTAATTACAAAGAATTGCCTTTTTAATGATCATGGCTAACATCCTGCGACAAAGGCTCTTTAATAATGTCCTTCATGTGCTGGTTCTGGGATTACCCCACACCCTTTTCTACGATGGAGGCCTGTGCCTGAGCAGATAGATAACTTCTTATTAATAGATACAGAACACCACTTGCTTATACTTCAGGTTGTCCTCTTATATGAGTTGTAGAGGGTCTGAATAAGATTATTTTGCTTTTTCTCACACTCCCACCGTTTTAATCTCAATAAGTAGCCTGTGGATGGTGGTGCACAAGAGAAGTGACTTATCAGAAGACAGGCAGCCTCCTTATTTTAGCAAAGCAGCCAGACAAGAAGGAAATCTGCCCAGACGCAGGGGCTGAGAGATGATTGTGCAACGAAAGACTGACTGCTTCACAGAACCATGCACTTGCAGGCAGCAGATTTCATCTGTCATTAATGAAGTTTCAAATGGACTGTGCCTTTTATCTTCTTTTTCTAGTAGAGGTTTGTCTGTTACAGCTCACATTTCCAGCACTGCCCTGGAAGAAGGAAATCTTGATTACAGCAGCAGTCAACATTGCTGCCTAAATTAGCTGAACCAGTCTTGCATGAACTGCAGTTGTAACCTTGGCCTGTGCTTTGCTCATCTTTCTGTTTTGGGAAGCTGTTAAAAATTATTTTACTCCATCCAGAAATATGTACTTAATAATATGTGGGTGTTGCTTCACTGTGTTGAGGTGTAACATTTGGAAATGTACAGCTGCAGTCAGTACATTTCTCCAGGGCACAGTTTTCCTGGTTGGCTCTCATAGGGATGGAAAATTCCATTTACTATCTTGGCTGGTGTCACAAGCTGGAAACTTTGACTTTTTTTCGTTCAAATACAAAACTCATTTTGCTCTTTTTTTTTTATTTTTAAAAAAACACTGTGATGAAACTTTGTGAGAGTCAGTGCTGTCCCTTACTCCAAATCTGTAGACACAGTTTCTGTACAATTGCTTCTGTTAAAATTGGGGTAACTTTTAAGATAGTGAAAATCAAACAGGTTTTATCTATTTTATGAATAGTTCTCAGCATCCTCCTCTTTTCAGATCCAGGAGGAGGGACATTAAAGCAGCACAAAGGTTTATCAGTCCTCCAGCAAGTACAATGGATGAAAAAGAAAAGCACTTTCAGGTATTAACAACTACCAACAGGAAACTGGTGAACCAGAGCTGCTGCCTACAGTGTTTGTGCAGGTGTAGCACTATGCTGAATCCTGTCCCTTGATGTTTTTCCCCTGAACGGTGCTAATTTTTGATTAGCTGATTGCAATACATATCCTGATGCGAGAGAGTGGGAAAGATAGCTAGGAAACATTAGAAGAGGAAATTGAGGTGCATTGTCATGTATAGAGGGAAATTTGGATGGAAGAGAATAAGGAGCAGAAAAAAAAGGAAACACAAAAAGTTGTCTCTTCTTATGGGATGGTATAGTAGAGGGGAAACGTCAAGAAAAGAAGAAAATATTCTGAGAAACACAATGATGTGGTTGTACATTGCATTGCAAAGTAATTAAATGAAAAGATAACACAGAGCTGGGTGGATTATACACGATGATGTGTATGTCACAGTATTATGGTAAAATTTTGAGATAAGGCTTATAGTGTTTCTCTGTAACTGGGCACCTTGAGGCAATTTTGCTTCTTATTAATGTTATCTTTCCTCCTGCAGTTAGGTTGGCATTTCACATCTTATTTCTATATAGAAAAAGAAAATTATTATCCAGAGTTTAAAGTTACATGGTAAGACAGCAGTTTCAGCCTGCCGATTCAATACATCATGTTGGGATTTGCAAAAACCATATTCAGTGTCATTCTGCAATGAAGATTTTTAATTTTGTGTTACCACAGCAGCTAGAAATCCAGATAAGGGGTAGGCTGCATGCAGTGGGTTAACCCCAGCCAGCAGCCAAACACCCACCCAGCCTCTCACTTGCTCCACTCCCCTGCAGGATGGGGAGAAAATAGTAGAGCTAAAGGAAGGCAAAAAGACCCATGAATCAAGATAATGGCAGTTTTATATTGAAAGCAAAAGCTGCACACACATAGGCAAAGCTGTAAATTCATTCACTACTCCCCATCAACAGAAGTGTTCAAGGCCAGGCTGGATGGGGCTTTGAACAACCTGGTCTAGTTGAAGGTGTCCCTGTCCATGGCAAGAGGTTGGGAATAGATGGTCTTTAAAGTCCCTTCCAACACAAACTATTCTGTGGATCTATGATTCTGTATGTAATGGTTGCTTGGAAAGAGAAACACCATAGCCTAAAATATTTCCCCTTAACCTCCTTTTCTTGAGCTTTTATCACTGAATACAACATCATATGAGCTGGAAAATCCCCTTGCTCAGCTGGAGCCAGCTGTCATTGCCAATGTCTTGCCCACTTGTGAGCCTGCTCTGGGATGAGGGGAGGGAGAAGAAAGACAGAAAGCCTTGTGGCTGTGTGAGCACAGTTCAGCAGCAGCGGAAAGACTGATATGTTATCAACCCGTTTTAACCACAGAAAGCCCAGCTCCATGTGAGCTGCTGGCAAGGCAGCTTGTGCTGCACCCACACCCAGAACATCACCGTTGTGCAGGGTGTTGCACAGCCACAGGGGGAAAGGGTAACCTGTACTTCACAGCCACCAGCAGGGTAGTGAAAGAACTGCTGCACAGGGGTGACTGATAATGTGCTGATCATGTACAGTCAGGGGCCTTCAAGAGGAGGAGTAGTAAAGTAGTCCTTGCATTAAAGATTAGAAAACACTTTATTTGCAGTGACTTGTGCATGGTGTGCTTTATTGAATCACTCCTCACAGTTGGTTATAAGTAAATAAATGATAGACAGAAAATAAATACCAATTTCCATTTTACAGTGAGCTAGGACTCTCATTTTTGTTTATCTTGTGTGCTGAGATAGCAACAGATTGAACTCAAAGCACCTCTCAGAAACTGAACCTTTTTCTTCTCTTGCTGTTTCTGTGGTTCACTTCTTGGATGATTTTCACACCTGCTTGTCTGTTACATCTGTGATCTATTGATTGTCCATTTGGACTTTTTGAAAAAGGGAAGAGGGAGGAAAAGTGTTTTAGTTTGGTTTTTGGGATTTTTGTCTTGTCCTTTTTTGCTTCTTTGGTTGGTTGGTTGGTTGGTTTTTTTCTTAGTGAGCATCTATTTTCATTCACACTGCAAAGGAAAACAGTCATCTTGCCCTAGACATTTATTAGCAGTCCTCAAAATTTTTGCCTTTATTTTACATGTCTGAGGTGTTTTGAAGGTGAAAAACTTTAGCACAATGCATGTGAAGTCTTTATTAGTTCTCTTTTGGTGACTGGAGGAGCTGAAGTGGTGAAATACATGATTTACTGAAGTTCAGACAGAAATGCAATTACAAAACTGGGGTCAGGATTCAGGAGTCAGTGACTTTCAATTCCTCCTTTGTTGTGTCAGTGTTTGCCTGTGGAAATGGGCCTCTCATGCTCAGAACATTAGGCTTTCCTTTAAGACTAGGTTCTTTTCAGTATTGGAGATCACGCAGGATTTATGTTTGTGCAGGTAGCTGTGTCTGTGGAAAATTTAGTTCTCTCCAAATGTTACAGAAGAATTAAGTACTGGCAATAAAGCCAGAGTTTTATTTATGACATCCATTATAGCTGGACAGTAGAAAAAGATCATACAAAGCACTTGCACAGATTGATTCCTGGGTTATAAAATTGCACTGTGGTCAGATAAACTGCAGTCTTCTACCTTATGAGCAGAAAATGCTTTGTGGTGCCAGCTGGCCTGTAGATACAAGCAGAGGAAAGCAAGTCCTTTCCTTTGTTACCCTCAGGGCACCGGTGAAGAAAATTGTATGTGTGTGTAATCTCTGGGCTGCTGGGCATGCACTCCTTCCTGCCCCTTCCTTGGAGCAAGTGATTCTCTGCTAAGCTTCTTTGAACTTGCCAGCTTGGCTGAGGCTTTTCCATCTGTGCTGGTGCACTCCAGCATGCTGTGTTAGTGAAGGAGAGCCCAGCCCATTAGTCCTGCGGTGCAGGCAGTTTTCCTGGTGGCCTCCATGACTGGTGACAGGACTGGAAAACACAGGAGGACACAGCCAGCAGAGAGAATGAGGGTTCTGTGGCTAGCTTGCTCTGGATCCCAGCATCATGCCAGTCCCACTCCTGGGAGGACAAGATGTTTGGAGCCAAGCTTTCTCTGTAACCTAATTGCATCTGCAGGATTGCAGCTGCCCAAGAGTGAGCAGCTCAGGGAGTTAGGTGGAATTCAAGCCATTTGAAATCAGGAGTGCAACAGCATCTGGGCCTAATGCCATGGGCCTTTTCTCCAGTATGCATTTGCCGTAGGAGTAATTGGAAGTTGGATCTTCCTCCTATATATAATCTCTTCTTAATACAAAGGCATGATTCCTCTCCTTTCCTTAAGAAGGTGTTGAGTTTTCCTGCAATGGAAGATTCATTGCCTTGAAGTCTCAATACTCATTTTCCTTGTTTTTCACTGAGTGTAGTAATGACCAGTGGACTTCTGATGCTCATTCTTTGCCAGGGACAAGAAGAAACAGGAAAACCAGCTGATTTTGAAAAAGAAAGAGCATTTCCAGGGAACACTTCCAGTAGCATTTTATAGCACAGGGAAGGAGAATGTATCCCTCTTATCCAGTCCTTCACTATCCTCTCTAGCCCGAGAGGTACAAAAGGAAGGTGCAGCATTCTGAACAGACTGATGTAATATCTCTGGGCAGGAAGCAAGATCCAGGGAATTACAGGTTTGCTAGCTTCACCTCAGTCCCTTGGGAGATGATGAAGAAAATCCTCTTAGAAAGCATTTCCAAATACATCAGGGACAAGAAGGTGATCAGGAGTAGTCAACATGGATTTACAAAGGGGAAATGATGCTTGACCAGCTTTACTGCTTTCTTTAATGAGGTGACTAGCTTAGTGGACAAGGGAAGAGTGATGGATGTTGTTTACCTTGATCTTTGTAAGGTCCTAGTCTCCCATAACATCCTCCCTGACAAGCTGACAGGGTATGGATTAGACAAGTGGGCAGTGAGAAGGATTTAAAACTGAACAACCCAGCGCAGAGGGTTGTGATCAGTGGTACGAGGTCCAGTTGGAGGCCGGTCACTAGTGGTGTACCCTAGGGGTCAGTGCTGGGGCTGGTACTGTTCCACATCTTCATTAATCACCTGGATGATGATGCAGAGTGCACTCCTGGAAAGTTTGTAGGTGATGAGAAACCTGGGAAGAATGGCTGATGAGCCAGAGGGTTGTGCTGCCATGGAGAGAGACCTTGGCAGGGAGGAGTCTCATCAAGTTCAATGCAGGGAAATGCCATGTCCAGTATCTGAGGGCAAGCCCATGTACCAGGACAGGCTGGACTCTGTTATGTCTTTTCTCTCTGCTAAGGTATTGAGTGCCTCCTGGCAGTTGCTGACTTCCTTTAGCTCACATTGGCTTGACTGCAAGATAGTTCCTGGTATACACCAGTGTGCCTAAACACACTTCACCACTCACTTCAAATATCTGGTCCAAAGCAGAGTCAAGAAGTGGATTAGTTTAAGCCAATCAACTTCTATGAAACAGAGTAAAAATGGAACTTTATTTACATCCAGAAATCCCTCCTTGGGGTTGATTAATGCATATGGTCTTTATTTTGCTTCTCAGAAACCAGAAAGCACTTAAATAATAGTGTCCTGCAATGTGTCCCTCACCCCTTTTATAATGCAGGTCTGGAGCCTGGGTATATATCATGAAGCGCATTGAAATCTTCTAATGAGACTGACCATCACTTCACCTGTACTTCTGGTCACTCTGGCTTGCTGGCTGTGGGTTACACCTGTGTTGCTCTCATGGCCTGTGAAATTCTATATTGAAATGGAAGTAGCAGTGCCCTGGATTTTTTTTGCGTCCAGTTTTTATTTTCAAGGCACATAAATCTGCCCCCCTGAGCACAGATGCATAAAGAACATTCATAAGATTTGATCACTTTAGCACTTTGCCACTCATTTCTCTCTCTGTTTCTCTCTCTCTCTCTCTCTCTGTGCCACAAACTGACTTCTGAGATAGATGTTGAACTGTATCCCAGATAGCTACATATTTATCACTTTATCACTCAATTCTCTGGAAACAGTAATCCCGGGGGGAAAAAAGGTACAGTCATCACCCAGTATATCATGATAAACCAATATCTAGTGATGGAACTTCAATATTTGTCACTTTTAAAGAACAAGTTATATTATGTGGCTCCATTACCTGCATTTGTTAGCTTTTTTTTTTTCAACAGGTGAGTTTTAAACTCTGACTGTACCTGCGGGCAGTATACTGTGGCAGATGTGGGATAGCTTTATATAAAGTTGTTGATAGGATCTCCTTTGCACCTGTCTTGTGTAACAGAATTATGTGCTCTGAACAGAGGACCCTCTTGAGAAATGGCAAGTAAATCCCATGTTGCGAAATTTATGCTGAAAAAGTAAAATCTTTGAGAGAAATATCTCTTGTCATGCTGTGGTTTCATCCTATCTGTGTGCTGAGACACATCTAGAAGGGAGAGTCTTTACTAATTGGTTTTGGAGTTGTTTTAATAATGAAGAACTGTTGAAATGGAAAGCATATTTGTTCAAGTCCATGGTTCTGCCCTGTCAGGAGCTGAGCAGATTCTTCATTGGTACCTTGTATCTTCTTATTTCTGAGGATTATAACACCTCAGATATATTTTCTGTCCTTGGATGACTCACATTCTTCTTTATGCTTCTCAATTTTTTATACCTTTTAACTGAAAAGAAAATTATTTTTATGCTTCCATTAAATTGAAAGAACTGGGTCTAGCTTAAACGACAGGGTTTTTCGCAGTGCTTTTTATTATTTGGATGTACTTCAGGAGTCCAGTCCTCCTTATCCTTTGTACACCATAAAAAACCTGCTAAAGTTAATTGTTCATGCATGAATTGAGCTGGTGGGCAGATTTAATATTTCTGTGAATTAACACTTCCTTCTTGATTTTTACAGTGTAGTTGAAACTGGGAACTGATTATTATGAAGACACCTGAGTCAGGGAAACTCCTCCTGGCCTTTGGTGGTTAGAGAAGTGTTGTCCTCATCCCACCTTTTTCCAAGAGCAAGACTCAGTGCTTGCTGTGACTTGTTGTTGAGTCTCCCTATAGAATAAAATTTCATTAAATTTAGTTTTAAATTATGGAAATAATAGCTGTGTCTTGCATCACTTAAAGCGTTCTCCTAGATTATAGAGTAAATTATCTCCTTCTGATTGTTCAGGTTATTCAGTGGCTAAGTCAGATGACTCTGCTTAACTGACATTAAGATTCAGGGCACTGAGCTGGAAGGTCTGTGGCAGCCCGAGCAGCCAGCTTGGTACTGGCTGCTGCCATCGTGCCTGCTCAGTGCTTCCTGTCCTTTCTGTGGGAGTCCTGACTTCTCCCTCACACTCCCTTACTCACCTGCCTCTGCCGTGTGCCATGGCTGAGCCAGAGTAAAGCTTTTATTCCGTAGTTCACTTTTCTGCTGGCTTAGCCCACTGCGGTGGCTCAGCACAGGTCAATGGAGAAGCCAATACATGATAGGAAGTGAAATTAGGGTGGGAAGGAGTAGATTACAGATGCCGTGGCCTCTCACGAAACCACTGCTTAATGTGGATGTGCTGTATGTAGACGTAGTTTGGACAAAACTGCATCCACATTATCTCAGAATTGAAGAATTGGGACAGAGTTCTTTAAATGCTGAATTGTGTAGAGCCTTACTTTCTTGTCTTCTAAGAAATGTAGCATCTCAGAAAGCTCTGCCACACACAAGGTGTGAGACTGTGCACTTAGGATTCTCCAGAAGGGAGGCAGCGAGACCCCGAGGTCAGGCATGGTACAGACAGAAGCACTGAACATGCAGGGTGATGCTCTGATGTTACACTTCCAAACCAGAGGGCAGGAGCATATTGGGGAGACAGGGACTGAGCAGTATCGTGCATTTTCAAAGGCACGTCACCTCCATTCTTGAGAAGCAGGGAGTCTGATCTAGCCCCGCACCTCAAAGTCCTGTCATCCCTGCCCTGGGTCTATTCCAAGGTGAGAGGAGTTGTAGGTTTATTGTAGTGCATAAAGCCCATCGCTGGTCAGACTGAGCATCACTGACAGTGCTAATATCAACTCCTTGCACTTCCACAGTAAAAGTAATGGAGCTGGACCAGCTCTGACGACAGCTTGGCCACCTGTGTGGGAAAGAATCCAGAGCACTGATTTTTTCTTTGAAGCCACCATTTTGAGGTGGTTTGCTGTCATTGACATGGCTGTTTGGATGGAGTTTGGTGAAGGTGACAGGTCCTTGTGAAGTTCTTACGTACAGAGCTTTTTGTTGCCCTTGTGCATGCATATATTTAGCCTGTCCACATGGAACTGAGCACATGAAACTCAGCTAACATTTAGAGAGAATCTAAGGTATGTTGTTTGGGTGTTGAGGTTTTTTTCCTCTTTTAATCTTAAGGAAATTATTCTGATAATGAATGCAGTTGGTTAAGAGTTTGGAAGATGAGTATGCAGGAAAGGATGATGCTGTCTTGAAGCACTGGCTTCCTCAGATAGTTTTTTAATGTCTGAGAGAAACATGTAAAATGTGAATCATTTGAGCTTCTGGTTGGTTTTGGATGAACTTAAAATTACAGTGGCTGAAAGCATGCATTGACAGAGTCTGTAATAAAAAACTATTTTAGTATATTCTCAGTGGGTTAATTTCGATCACCCAGGTTAGCCAGGCTGGTGAAAGCAGCAAGATTAGTAAAATAAACAAGTAGCTTTAGATTAAAGAAAAAAATGAAATTGCTTTTGTCCTTAGAAAGCCTACAGCGGAAAGAAGTTGTACAATAATGCTTCCTAGTTTTATGTGGCAGTGTTAACTTAGGAAAGTTTTGGGGGTGAGGTGAATTAATCAGTTCCTCCAAATGTTTGTGTTATTTGCTCTGATACTGCTTTATAGTCCACTAACACTCCTGCTCTATAGGTGGTAGAAAAGGAGGAGTAACACTGTTAGCTCAGTTGCAGCCACGTCCTCTGATTTTGCATGTGAGAAATGTCACTAAATGAAAGTAAAGATGCATGTGTTCATGGACACTTCCATTTTTCACAACTTTCAGTGAACTCCTTTTGAAAGTCTCTGGGGTTTAGGTGCTTCAGTCACTGGTGTAACTCCAGGCATTCAAGTTCCTTTTCTCTGTTTGAGACTTCTTCTGTTGTACACAGAGACATCTTCATTTTGAGTTCAGGCTGAAACTGCTTCTTTCCTTCTGGCCATTGCCCCTTTCCCCACTCCTAATGGTTGCTTCAGCTCATTTATCAGCAAATTGTAAAACCTTATTATCATGCTCATGACTTTGTCCTCCATTTTGTTGGGATCATCCAATTTACATTAGATATTTGTCGTCTGTTTCTAAATGCCGTTTTGTTTTGCATAAAATCATCTCCACGACCCTCTGAGCACCATAGTGAAAACCTTTAATGTGCCTTTTGTCTTCCAGATCTCACTGCTGATTGCATTCATCTGCGTAAATAATTCTTGGTGGACAGATTACAGTGCATACAGCTTCTTTCAGATTGTCACCATGTGCGACTTGGTCATGATTTTGTTCTTCTACATCATGCACATTTTCAGAGTATACCGGAATCTGACTTGCGTTAGCTGGCCACTCGCGGTAAGCCTGGGTTCTTCTCCTCTCTTGGGGATTGATGTCTCACTTTCTCAGTCCATTTTCTTGTGCTGTCTCACAATAATAGTCTGTCTTTCACTCAATTATTTTTTGCCTTGTATGCAAATCCTTTTGTTGTTTGCATTCAGTTCAGCAGATTCTGTAACTGTAACTTTTTTGGCTGATTTGGATTGATTCTACCTTTCTTTACACAGGTATAAATCTAGATTTACTCCATGGAAGGCAATCATTTTATTAAGAGACAATTGAAAACAAGCTACTGATCTTCAAGTCTTCAGCAGATGGATGCTAGCTCAGGTCATTTATAGCAGCTAAGGGATTGCTAAAGTACCAAATCATAGCATTAGAATTCATGTGCTACATCCTGTCCCAAAATAAAGTCTGTGAGTGCTATTTAAATCATTTATGTCTCTTTTTGGTATGGTTTTAGGCAACTTAAACAATAGCGAAAAATAGGAGCCTCGGACTGATTGCCGTAGCCTGGCCATTCCTGGGATATCCTGCAGGATGTTCCTGCCTCATTCCTGCATTTCCCATACACATCCATCTCTCATATCCTAGCAGAGAACTAACGAGCAGCATCAAAACTGTGAGACCTGAACTTCCTCAGTAGGTCTGGGTCAGGTCAACTAACAGAAGAGTTCTGCATCCTAGTGTGGGATGATGGATTTTAGCAACCTCTTAGAACATGCCTCCCTTACATATGTTAGATCCACTGAAGAAGGACCAAAGGAATGGGGAAAAGCCAACTGGAGAGATATAAAGGAATTTTGAAACCCAGGAAGTGGTTGGATGGTGGTTAATGGAAGCTAGATAAGTAATTTACAGATAAGAGTTTGTCCATCCATCCACTTCTAAGGAGAGAGAAAAGTGTAATCTTTTAGCTGAATAATATGGCTAGACTTTTTTTTTCAAATGTGTGCCACCTCTGTTTCTAAAGGTACTTACTTACCTATAGATCATACAGATGCAGGGATTGAAATAAAGGAGGGAAGTAAGCTAATAAAAGGCAATTTTGCAAAGCAGCATTTAATGTGTGCATTGCTGTAAGAGGACTGTGCTATTTTTGCCTCTGCATAGGCTGCTTTTTTTTTTAATGTTGTGTGTTTAATAATTCCTCAGTGTTCCAGAGTTTAAGGCACTGAAGTTTGTGGCTGCTCAGCTTTAGAAAGCTTTATGGGATGTGATGCTTGAACACTGCTGCTCTGTTACAAAACAAACAACCTCGTTTTCTGTCACATTTAAGTATCTTTAGAACAGAAGAGGAAGACACGTGAGAGACTCTGGGAAACCACAGGTAGCATTTGGATGAGTTTCCTGGCAGGATCTTTACATTGCAATCAGGGGCATGATTTGCAGCCAGTAAAGCTGAAGTGGTTCAAGAGGTTGTTCAGCACGAACACCTTTTAAAGCTTGGAAGTATTTCTCCAGAGGGGCACTCTTCCGGCCCTTCCAGGGATTGGTTCTCCACCTAATGTAGCCTTTGATGTTTCTGTTGCAGCTTTGCCCATCCCTCGGATTCCTCTAAAGTAGTAGCCTGTGTACACTGCTTTCTTTGGTGTCTCTAGAGAGGCAATGGCATGTCTCATTTGCCTGGTGCATCATGGACTAGTCAGAGAAGCCTTCTTATGCATGTAATTTATTCTGGCAAATGCAAGGGTTGAGATTTTGATTACCTGAAACGAGTTTACAAATTAGGAAAGTAAGTTGCACTCTCTAAAGAGCCTACTTTACAGCAAAAATCCTTCTCAGCTCTTTTTAACACCTGAGTAGAGTGAGACTGGTATGGTAAATTGCTCATCTTCTGGGCTTTCCACAGACAATTTCCTTTTGAGACTATATTCTATCTTTTGGTTTTAGACAGAATCTCTCCTCTCGCTTGTATTTGCTTGGCTCATGTTGGTAGTGCAATGCAGATAAAGGAAGCAGATACCCCGTGCCCACCCCACCGTGCACAAGAAACATCATGTACACCATCTTCAGTGTGCAACTGTGTTGTCCTAAGCTAGATGAGGGTTCAAAATCTAAATCCCCCCTGCTTGTAACAAGGTAAAATTGATTGCTGGACTGATACTTACCGCACCAGAGAATAGTTTAAATGTGGTGCCTTGGTCCTCTCTCAGAAAAACCCCATGGCATCATGTTGTACTGCAGCTGTGCTTTTTGGGGCTTCCCTCCTATTTCCAGTCTTGGTTGATGCAAGTTGTTAGTAAATGCAGCAGTAGATCCAGAGCTTCCTGTCTAAAATTATCAGAAGTATGAGCATTTGGTTTTCCACTTATGCCATTTCATATAGGCTAGATAAATGTGTTCTTAAGGTTTCTCCCTTCCTCCAGAACCATCTCTTTAAGTAAGGTGCATACTTGATGCAATAATGTGCCATGCTGAATTGAAAGGATTGCATCCGTACCCAGTAAGTAAATCTTACTCCAGTAACATCAGTAGACGCAAACTGTTCTTTTTCAACAAAAACTGAGGTTTGGTATAAAATCCACTCACAAGGTGAGTTGGGGTTTCGATTTTTTGTTTTGTTTTTTTCCTTTTGACTGTGTTTTGTCCCCTGGGTTTGAGGATTTGTGTCAACTCTGCCAGCTTATTTTCTTTCTGAGACATATCAAAATGCTTTCCAGATAAGTTTCCACTCTGATGCATGCTGTGCTTGTCTTTTCAGGAGTTTCTTCATTACTTAATTGGTACAATTCTGCTTCTCATTGGATCGATTGTAGCAGCAGCCAAGAGTTACAATGTAACTGGACTTGTGGCTGGAGCGGTAAGACTGTGTTTATTAGTCTCGACGCTTTTAAAATTGCAATACATATTAGGTAGGGTATTGGCAATCTATCACTTGTACCTCTGTTTTCTTACAGACTTGCCTTACTTGTGTCTTGGTTTGGTGGACTACCTTCTAGCTCATTTCAGTGAATGTTCTGTAACACAGTGCCAACATAAATATTTTGTTGTCAGATGCCAGACTCACCACTAAAGTTGGTATTTGTTCTGCCAGAGTGTTGAAACCAAAGGTTTCTGCTTTAAGTCATAGGAACTAATGTGTTTGAGTGAAGAATTAAGACAATTAAGTTTTGAGAAAAGACTGTTGTAGCAGATGGAAGTTACCTAAAGGATTTCACCCCCATTTTTGGCTTTTGACACCTCCTGCTCCTGAGCAGAGTCCTGTTCAAGATATTTTCTCCTGAGCTAAAACCCAGTGGGGCCCCGAGCTGACTTACTGGCAGATGCTCTCTGCCTCTGTCAGCTAGAGGGCTTTACAGAGAGAGGCATGACTTAGAAGTGTGGGTGACAGTATTTTCACAGCAGCAGGACCTGAAATACAACTCCTCCAGAATAAAGAATTACTTTCAGAAACTTAGTCCTGATGATGCAAACAGACTAGAAGACCTACCTGACTTGTTTATTTGGCAGACAGCAGGGAAAGACTTGTTTGATTGGGGCAGTAAAAGAGTAATCAGAGGTGCTAGAAACAGTCTTTTCTTTGTTGCAGAATCCTAGTGAGAAGTGTAGAAGTTGAAACTCCATGCTGGTCTCCAGTTTTTTCTCCCTCCTTGTGTGTGACTCTTGGTGTATCTTTCAGTCATTGTTTTGACAAGACATAAGCTGCTCTTTTATACTATGGGAACTTTTGGTTTTTTAGTCTTTTGGCAGAACGGAGTGAAAAAACACACTTTGTTTTGGGTCTGTTAATCCCATAAAATGCGTAGCTGAATATACAAAAGTGTCCATACATGCATGGAATATGTGTCATCTAATGCTCCATAAGTATTTGTGGTTTGTTTGTTTTCTCATCCAGACTTTCGGGTTCCTGGCTACAATACTTTGTGTTATAAGCATGTGGTCATCCTACAAGGTTTCATGCATCACAGAGTCAACAAGTAAGTATCATGCTTAGTAATTGCCAGAATGTTTCCCAAAATGAGTATTTAATTTTCTGGCACAGGGTTGTGTCTACCTGGAAGGATTTATTAATGCCCTCGTTGTTGTTGCTCGAAATTACTCAAAAAGCAGTAATTCCAAATTTTCTGTCATCACAGACATTATCACAGCTACTGACAGCTGTTAACAAATAACTACAAGAGCAAAATAACTTGCTTCTAGCAAGTAGTGAACATAGCAACACTTTCTTTTCTCCCTCCCCCACCCCTTACCAAAAGAAGGTTTCCAATATGTTGCTTAATAAATTGGATTTATTTGTTTGTTGCAACACAAGTGACACTGTCTTCCTTTTCAAAGATGCATCTGTGTGACTCCATCATCTGTGCAAGATGTCTGCCTTACAAAACAGGATACCAAAGAGGAGCGTCCACTACTGAGGAGAGAGCCGTGGGTATTTTGTTACTAGCCTGGACAAACTGGTAGCTTTGGAAGGTCTACTTGAATGCCTATGCAAAACAACATTGTAAACCAAAGTTTTTTTGTTTGCACCACCTCCCCCCACCCAAAGAAGTTTATAACGGAGAACCCGCTTGTTTCGGAGAAAGACAACTTCTGTCTCACAAGCTGGGCTGTGGTCATTTCCAGCTATTTGCAATAAGTGTATTTAAAACTCATTTGGACAGTCATTTGGTTCTCCTTTCACAGGGATGGAAAAATTGCTTCTGATTTCCTCCATCTCTTTACACAAGGGAAATCCTGCAAATTCCTACCTGATTCTTAACCTCCAGGATTATTTGTTTAACAAAGGAACTGTTAGAAACTAATTTGTGCCTGGATAAGATGACCCAAGTCTTTGTTACCTCTTTTTATCAGAACTGTGGACTTTTTCTAACATCAGCTCAGCCAGCATCAAAAATTATGAACTGCAACTTGAATACATCACTGCAAACACTCCCTCCTAGCCCCAGCAGTACACTCTGAAATTGGGGATTTTCACCATGAATTTTTAGCAATCGAAGATTATGCTTAAAAACTTCCCATGCCAAATACATGAAAATATGTACACAAGAATATATGTTTAATGTTTTGTGGGATCTTTTATCCTTTTCACAGTAAGACCTCTTCTGTAGAAAATTTCTCTGCACTTGCTATAAATTATTCTCTTTGTAATCTAACAGTGTTTACGGAAAGCCCATTGCGAATGGAGCAATGTGCATCTTTCTCTGTCTTACGTGTGGTTTTGTCACTTCCTCTGCCTCAGCTGGAATCCATGCTCTTGGGGACTCTGCCCAGAGCCTGGACAGACAGAACAGTTCAGTTTTGTCCAACCTGGTATCATCTTGAAGTTCTATGTAACTTCAGCGCTGAGACAATGCCTTCTTGGCACTTTTGTCTTTCCTTTTGCAGTCCGTCTCTGGTGAGCTGGAAATTCTTTGTGGGAAAAAAGGAAGCATGGGCCTCTCTTCCTCCTTGGTGCTTCTCCTTTCATGTCTAGATGTGAAGTAGAACTTGGTTTATTCTGTGAAGACAACTGCAACAGTCTGGAGAGAAAAAAGCATTTTCTGGCCTGCTATATATTTTTCTGTTTGTCTGAAATTCTGCATCAATATGCAAAGTAATTTAATGGTTCTCTCAGAACATTCTTTTTGTGCCTCATAGCAGGTCAACATATATTGCTATTTGTTTCCACCTTATTTTTTTTTCCCATCCTAATATATGTCTCTTAGATTTTTTTTAAACTCTTTGACAAGAGTAAATCGGTCACCTGCTAAAGTGTCAAAAATTTTGATTAAGTAAATGGAAATAACTGAGCAGATAACTTGGAGAGGCAGGAATCTCCCTCCTCATGGTGCACAGTTTCTGTGATTCTTCTTGCTATTCCTTTTCAGAAGCGCCCTATTTAGAGCAACATGGAGCAGGAAATAACTGGAAAGCACAAAGGTCTGTTTTTAGTGGATGAAGGTACATACATTCACTTCACGATAAAGTGCTTTAACATTAATACAGAGGATTGTTCACATAGCAGGCAGTTATAATGTTACTAATTTCATATTGGCTAATTCTTATTTCTTTACAACATTCAACTTTGGCCTGCTTTTCTGCCCCATACCTTCAGATGATACATTTTGTGCTTAGTCAGAAATGGGCCATTTTTTTCTTTCTAACAATCTGAATTAAGCATGCCTCAAAGACCTTCTGGCTTAAGAGAACAAATGTTCTTCTCAGCTAGTAATCCACTGTCAGCAGTGTCAGTGATATCTTGAACTTCCTTGCCCTGCCAGCACAGGACCAGTCAAATGGCCATACATGATAAGGGACTTCATTCTGGGTGTTTGAGTGAAAATACCTGCAGAAGAAAGTACCCACACACACACAGATATATGTGTGTCTAATTTTTTGCAACAGGGATGCTTGATCACCAGTCCTCCTGCCAAGACTGACTTAACTACAGTTTTTGGAAACCAGCATTCTGACTTTAATTTGGACTGATGTAATAGATATTTAAGGATACAACCTCTTCTGTTCCCCCAGAGGAAAGAGTGTCTATTTCTTCTTCACCTCCTGAGGCATTACCTTGAGAATTGACAGTAGGAACCTTCCCACATGCTTTAAGCCCACTTGGCAATCCTGTGGGAAGCCAGTGTTCTGCTGCAGATGGTGTGAGTGCAGCTGAGACCTCAGCTCTTAGGTGGCAGTGAGGAGAAGCACCTGCTATGGATTGGGGCTGGAGCCTGAGCTTGTTCTGCAGAAAGGC
The DNA here is from genome assembly GCA_013400915.1 of Pardalotus punctatus. Taxonomy (NCBI): domain Eukaryota; kingdom Metazoa; phylum Chordata; class Aves; order Passeriformes; family Pardalotidae; genus Pardalotus; species Pardalotus punctatus. Next base: position 78,666 of record VZTX01004905.1, on the reverse strand, counting down.
TGTTTCCACTTTCTCCTGGAATCATGCCCCTTCTCCTGGCACTACATTAGCATTTTTTTTCAGCCTTTCACGTCACTCTGTCACTTGTCACCATATGGAGAAAAAAAAAGTCAAGGGGAATTTCATGCAGTCTAACAACCAAAGAATTTCTGAATTATGTTCTGTGATCATCCAAAGAATATGTTTTGCTCTGAGTGCCCTTGATTATACTGGAACAAGAGAAGTAAGTTACCAGTTCCCTTTTGGGTTTTGTGCCTATTGACAGGGCTAAAGTATTCCTGCAGCTTTGGCTGTTATGACAGTGCTGGGTCCATAGACTCACCAGATGCTCCTAATGCGGGATGCTTTCAGCCTGGAAGACTGACATCTCTGCTGCCAAAGTTCCTTGCTTTCCCCAGATCCTCCTTGTGAAGCATGTCTACCAAGAAAAGCACAGATTTCCTGTTATCACCAGCTCCACCAGGGGCCTTTGAATGACAGCGCCATCTGGCAGGGAATTTGACACCTCTCTACTGTACCTCTGCCAGAAAAAGTGTTTTAAGTTTCCTTCAGTGTCAACCTGGTTCTGAAAGCTCCATCTGTCTGCAACTTTGTCAAATATGGGATTCCAGCTGTTTTAGAAATAAACTCTGTTAGCTATTTGGGTGATGTGGAGAATCAGATTGTTGTCCTGTTCATTTTTTTCCTTCCTCTACTACAGCAGTGACTTTCTCTCTGGGGAGTGTCAGAATACATCCTGTTACTGGAGGACCATAGGTAGCAGCCGCAGAAAAACCTGGTCCCTGCTGTTGTGTTTGGATGTGCTGATCTCCAGCTATCCCACCCAAAAGTTGTCCATCCTCTTCAGTTCCAAGATGAGTGTAGTTTATCCTTTGAGCTAACACAGATAGACTTTGGGGTTAATTTTTTCTGAAAAATTTAAATGTAAATGTTGGGAGAAGAAAATTCGTAGTACAAACTGTTTCATACTGTGAAAAAAACAAAACCTCATGTTTGATCTCTCAGGGCTTGAGGTAAGTTAGAGAGTGAATAGTGCTTTTGTCAGGTAGAAACTGGGAAAATAAGAAGGGGAAATGAAACATTTTAAAAAAGAGGAAGGGTGGCTTTGAAAAGCTTGAGAACCACAGTGCTGGATGAAGACACTGCAGGTTATGTGACAGCTTGCACACTTTTTCTGTTGCTGAGCATTGGTTGCACTGTTTGGAAACAGTTCGCTATGTGGGGTTTAAAGGGGATAGCAGGACACCCGGATAATGACAACTTGTAATGAAGTGCGTGTGTGGTGGGTGGGTGGGTGTCAAGTGGTGCTCCATGGAAGAAGACTAGGAACTTACTAGGACAAAAAGGAGCAGGAAATAAGGAAGATCAGGTGCAAACATTAATGGAAAGCTTATGAAGGGAGGAACTAATGTGAGTGCATTGTGCACTAATAGAAGTGGTGGCAGATATCAACAGTTTGTGGCTGTGTTGGTTATTCAAGGGCAGATGTGCCTGGAGTGACAGAGAAGTCTCTTTACTGCTTGCCTGCACTTCATAGCCTGTCTGGCATTTTCATTTTCTGCTGAAGCTGTGGGAGGATGCCCAAGACTGTGGCTGCGGAACACGACATCTAGTTCCCAGCTGCTCTGTCCTGTTCAACTTAAAATTGCTGTGGACTCCACTGTCCCTAGAAACAGCATGGAGCCAAATGCTGCTGCTGCTGCTGAAGCTGTGTGCCAAGCCAGGGGCCTTGGCCATCCCTGCAGCTTGGGCAAAGTACAGACCTGCTGTTAGACTGAAGGCCAAGGAAAGCTGGATTTATGTATCACTGGGCCCTGCTGGGCATCCTGGAGGTGCTGCTGGTTGTGTGAGACAGGGAGAAGTGGGTACCAGAGAAAGGGAGGCCCACATCCTGTTCTTTCTGCCTGCAGAGATTTACACCCAGGTGGCAGGAGAGAGCCCTCACCACAAAGCTCCAGGGTATTCTTAAGCAACCCACCTGTTTGGGCTGTTTCAAGTTTCATACTAGAGCCAGTGCAAGCACCATGCCCTTGGCTTACCTTTCGCTCCTCTGCAGATGCACAGGGCTGCACACTTGGGGGACCATCCTGTTGGGAACAGGTGGCTCTTGGTTCCACTCCCTGGTCCCAAGGCTTGTTTAACCCTGCTACATGGGAGCAGGTCAGACAGTGGCACTAGTGCTTGTTATCTTCCTTGCCTGGAGAAGGACGATTACTTTTTTCCAGCACAACGGCAACTGGAAAACAGGAAAAGCAGTAAGTGCTGTTGGCTGCTCTTCTATGTCCTTTCTACAGGTCACTGATTACCCACAGCTGGCTGCTCCAGAGTTTATTTCTGTTCTGCCTGTCCCTGAGCCCAGTCCATCAGCCTCAGCTGGTCCCCTGGGTCAGCACTCTGGTTTCTCACAGCCAGTATGGCAAGTGTGCACCAGTGTTTGTTACTAGGGACTGATCAACATACAGCAGGTTCCCACCATCGAGGAGCTTGCATGAAAGTTTAAAAAAAAGGGCCATATTTCTAAAAAACTGATGGTTTATTCTTTTGTTATTTCATATCTGCACTGTTCTATTGTGTAAATGACTTGCCAATTTATTAAGGATCAAACAAGCTCTCATCACCTGCCTGAACCAGTCCCTCTCCCTTGGGGCAGCTGATTAAAAAAAAATCTGTCTGCTTTTTGCCCTTTACCAAACCTCTGCCTGAGGTCTGACAGTGAAAGTGAAGCTGTCTGGCCATGCCCAGAAGCAGCTCTTCACACAGGTAGGAAAACTGAAAGTTAGGAAAAATAAAAATAAAAAAAAAATTAAGAAGAAGAAGAAAACAATAATTAAAAGAGTTGCAACATCACAGGAGTTTCCTGCCTCAGGGGTGATGTGGCTGCCAAGATGAGCTTTCAGTTTTACATGGAGGCAGAATTTAGATACCAAGATCCTTGGCATTGTCCTGGCTTAGTGCTGTGAAATCTTGGCTTTAAGATTCCATTGTTGGAATAGTCAAAGGCACAATTTGACTCTGGTTGCTTGTAATGTGCTGCAGTGGACAGTAGTATGATAGGGAGGGCTCATGAAAAGAAGGTTGAGAGGGACCTTCCCTTTTTGTGTGGTGATGGTGAGGAATGAGGGCAGAACCAAAAAAGAAAGTGCAGATGAAGGAGCTAAAATCAAGGGGTCACTGCACAGTAGCAGCACTACCCGACCTTTCCTGAGGGAACAGCTCAGAACAGTACTGTTCCTTGGATTAATATTTTTGTGTCACTTCCTGAACATAACACCACCTCCAGCAGCACCTGGTTTTTCCAATTTGCTGAAATACATTGTTACAGAAAGGCACATAAGTGTTTTCAAAAGCAGTTTTGTCACTGGGTAGACGCTGGCTCTCAGGTGAGGTGTGTGTTTGAGTGGAGTATATCCTTCAGAGCACTAGCCAGCCATAAAGGCCAGAACTTTTGAAGTAGAAAAAAGGATTAAGGCACAGTTAAATTTACTTCAATTAAAATTCATTTTTGATAATCCTGGCATGGACTGAGTTGAATTCAAAGTGCCCAAGATAGTGTAGATTTCATTTATTGCTCTTTAGATGTTTGCAGACGTAGAATAACAGCAAGACGCAAAGCAACCATTTGAAAGGAATAAACTGCAACCTCTAAAGCCTTAGCAAAGGAGCAGCAGTCCTGCCCTCCTCACCATGACAAGCTCTGCTTGCACTGCGGTGTGACACAGGAATGCCCAGGTGTCCTGGTGCCAACACTCGGTGCTGCGAAGCCCCCAGGTTACCCTGCAATGATTTCAGCCCTGCCTGGTGCACAGCGGCACTGTCACACGTGTCACTTCACAGCCATTCTCCCGGGGCACTCCAGACGGGTGGAGCCATGCAAAGGCGAGCAGGCAATTGTACAGCAAGCCAAGCACCTGGGAAAAAGACGGAATAGCACGGAAGAAAAAGAGCAGGCTGAGTGCTCTGTGCTTGCATGTGTGGGTATGTGTAGAAAAACAGTCCTGTGTGGGGGTGAAGGAAACACCTGTGTGTTTCTGTGGCCGATGAAGGGGCTGCCAGGAAGACAAGGAGAATACACCAGCTCTTGAAGCTCTTGAATTCATGTGTGTGAATGACGTGGTAGCCACGCAGGGTGGTGGGGCATTCCTTCCCACCGGGGGGAATATCCCCAGGCTACTAATGTAGAGTCATTGCTAAATTAAGTATGTCTGAACCACTTGTTCTTTTCTTACATGTTTGCACTTGTGTAGGAAGAGCAAAACAGACAGGCAGCCCTCTTAGCACAGGAGGAATTGTAACAAAAGGAACTTGGATGTGAGGAAGAAAACTCCACAGGTGTAGATTTGAAGGCATATAACCCTTCGGCATACGAGGTCAGACTAGGAAATTAGAGACAGCACTCATTCTGCACTGCTTTTACAGCTCAAAGAGAGTATCATTCTCCCAGGAAAGAACACAGTGTCTCTTGGAGACTATTTGCATGGGACTAGCCTTCATACCCAACCGCTCTCCCCTGCACACCCATGAAGAAAGAGAAGGGCAAGAGTGAATCACAGCAGCGACTCAGGGTGCAGGAGTTACCCTTCCCCTCTGATTCACCCTCTCGCTGTGCCTCTTCCTCCATCAGCTACCAGGGCAGCTTGGCCTCTCAGCTGGAACATCTCACGGTAGAGCTGAGGAGACACAGCTCTTACTTTCCCGTTCCGAGCTGGGCCAACACCCACCTTTTAATTCTACCACTTGTATCTCAGCACTTAACAGAGCTGATGCTGTAGCTGGGTGGATGGCAAGGGACCAGGCTAGGAGTTTGGTATCACCTCAAAGCCTGTAGCCAAAAGCACCCATTTGCAGCTTCCCTCTATTGCATTTGCAAGCCAGCTGTGATGGTAGGGTATGATTCCCCTCCTCCCCCTGCCAGCACACACAATTACAGTGACACAACCTTCCTTTATTATGATTATTGGGGGTTATATGAGGTGGACTGGTGCTGGGGGCTCTGTACCACCACTAGTATGAATTACAGCGCTGCTGGTGTAACAGCTCCTTTTAAATCACAAGTGCTTTGTCTGTCTAGCACAGTCTACTGTTACTGCTACATCTGTAAATCACTCTTAACATAAAACTTAATGATCTGCATCCCCCTTTTCCATGAACCCCTGCCAAACAAGAGCACAATGCTGCAGCTGTAGCTATTAAGCTATGGTGGCAGCAAAGCACTTCATTAATACCTCATGCTCAGCAGTTTGCGATGCATGAGAGCTGAATAATTATGCCCTTGTTACCCTCAAATGAGAGGCACAATTGCCAGAAACAAGCATTTACTATTTTAAAAAAAACTGTATCAAGTCAAGGACAACATTGGTTCATTCATAAAACAAGCCTTTCTGAGCAAAAGGACAATTGAGGCAGAAAACAGGCTTACATTATCAAGCCAGTTGTTTCTAAGGCTGTATTGTACCTCCTCAGAAAGGCCTCCACAGCCACTTTATCCCAGCTGTTTTGAGAAACTAGCAGGCAGAAATTTAGCCAAAGGTCTTGTTGCTATGAGTTGCACTGATAAAGAGGTTTAGTTTAGGTTTGAGGTACAGGAATGGGGAGCAGGGCTTTAGCAATGTTTGAAAACCCAGTGCTCTGAAGCATTTGAAACTGAACAGACAGGCAAAGGAGACTAAAAATAGGTGTTAATGAAAATAGGAATGATAAGTCTGTCCTCCTTGCTGAGGATGCCTTGCTGCTCACACCAGGATAGCAGCTCCACACCTTTGGTTAGTGGAGTGCAGAGACTACAGAACAATTAAATAACTGTCCCTTCCTCACCTACAGCTCAACATGAGCAGGGATTTCAGAATCACATCTGAACTGATATTTCTGGGAGAGGAACAGCTGGAGCAAAGGAAGTAGTTAAAAGGAGAGCTGTAGTGCAGACAGACTTGCATTATTTTGAGCAACATTGCACCATTCTCTAAGCAAGAGTAGAGCATATGGTAACAAAAAACTTGTCCTGCTTTTTGTCTTACAATATTACACTTCCTGTAAGTCCAAGTGAGGACTAGAAAGAGAGCTCTGACATACACCACTGCAGAATGTACCTGCCTTCATGCAGCACATCTAGAGTGCATACCTGACTCGTATTTGCTGTCACCATCTGGCTGTACGTGAGTCATGTTGCCGAAGAATGTGCTTGTGCTGTCACCTCCTCGTGAAGCCTGACTCTCACCTCAGGACTTGCCAACTTCAAAACAGCCAAGTCTGGTTTATTTTCCCACCAATAATTCAGCCAAGAGATAATAGGTCATAGGAAACAAACTGAGTAAGTGATCAGGGCACGTGGGCCGGTCAAAGCAAGTTTCACTGGGATGCCTGGAGAGGACTGGAATTGCAAGAAGTCCCGTCTGGCATGCTTTACAGCTATGGTTGCCAAGATTTTTGTTTGTGGGCCCTGATTATTTTCCATCATGCATAATTTGCATTTTTGGGTAATAGTAATACGCTTCCCTCATTTAACTTCCCAAGAGTCCAGGAAATGCTCAGTTACGCCCCACTCCATTTGTCTCCCACCCTTGATCCACAGACCTTTCATTGAAAACCACAGCATAGTACAGACCACAAAATTCTCCAAAGCTGTAGTGCAGGGTTGTAAGTGCAGGTGTTGTCATGCAGCTAAAGCTTGACTTGAATTTTAAAAAACATCTATTGACAGGTTACAAAACACAAGGAATACAAGTAAAACCTTTTCAAACTACTCAGGAAAAGTATGGTCTTGAGACAGTATTGATGAGACTATATTGCAAAAAATCCTTCAAACTACATAGTGAGAAATAAGAAAAATATTGTCAACAGTATCCCTAAAATGCACAGTTCAATTTATAGCCTGACACTTACAACAGTGGGGCATGGGGGCTTCAATCCCACTGGAAATAGACGTGGGAAGAGGATGGAGTCCTTCAGACAGAATAATTTCAAACACAGGATCATCTTTGCCCTCTTGTGGGCAAACTTCCCTCCTGCAGCTTCTCAGCAGGTTCCTGTGCAGACGGCAGGAACAATGCAAAATACATTTCTGGCCTTTCCTGTGCTTCCTTCTGCAGGCGAAAAATAGCCATTCCGAATCCAAGGTGCAAGCACACCCGGAGCCCAGCTGAGCAGTGACCCTTGCTTGACTCCTGCACAACAGCAGCTGTGTGAGAGAGCAGGTGGCTGGTCCTGCTCCTCACCGTAAGGAGAAAGCCCATCCCAAAGCAAGGAAACACATCTGTGCCTTGAACGGGGGATGGACAGACAGAGTGGCCATGTGTGCCTGTGCACTCATAAAGGAGAGCTGCAGACTACCAGCACATATTCTGCCCTGCTGCACTAAATTCTGGTAATTTACAGTAAACCAGCTTGGATTACACTGCTGAGAAAGGGGTTGCAATTCCAGCAATAACATGACAAACTGTGTGGTCATGCTTCAGATTATTAAATCTAGTCCTTCTGAGTTAGTTACTTATGGTGTAAAAACCACCACTGACATACCTTTCTAATACAACATTTTGCCTTGACTGTTTACTTGCATGTAGGTAATTAAAAGCATTTCATACCTTTTCCTCTTTTGAATCCTTATGATTACACTCATCTCTGGAAACTTCATCAAAGAGACAATTTCACATTTAATACTACAAAATAAAGAAAAATATACTGTGGCATTCCAATTTCTGTGCTGACAATGAAGGAAGTGTCATCTTCCTCCTGTGTACAAGATGATCACCAGGCAATAAGCAACCTGTAGGATTATGAAACAAAAAAAGTGCTACCCTGCCAGAAAGCAAAGAATGCAGGTTTGCTTCCTTTTCCTCACCCCTGCCACTGACAATCAACCAAACAATTTTTGAAGGATCAAGTGGCTCTCCCTCAACCAAGTAAGTCAGTGACCTGCATTTTCCTACACCAGAAATTTGCTTTCAACACCTTTTGTTAGGTTGTGCTCCGTCCTTTAGCAAGTCTGCCCTTTTTTTTTTTTTCAGTTCAATGTAGTCAAGAAAATAGGAAGCAGCACCTGGATTATGCTTCTAACAGTAGCCTACAGACCATGGTACGTAAAGGCTACTGCAAACTACTTTGGCTGGACCCTGTGGGTCAGAGGCAATACTGACCTTATCAGATCTTTTTTCCTGGTAACTTCCAGTGAGAATATTCAGCTTTGCAAATTGGACTCTCTTCCCCAGTAACAGGCAAACACAATGCAAGTTCTTTCCTCCAAACCAGGAACAAAGAATGATGTTATTTCCTATGGCTGGCTTTGGGAGAACTACATAGCAACACAAAATCATAGCAGCCAAACCAAGAAACACTTAAGTTATTTACTAAATCTTTATTTAAAAAAATGATTACAAAATATTTTATAAAGTTCCTTAGATCAAGAAAACATAAGTAAAAAAGATCACAGGTTTAGAATGATAAAAAATATTTAAGCATTTAACAATTATTTAGATGGAAATTCAAGGCAACACTGGAAACAAAACTATAACATTTTTATTTTATATATATAAAATTACGGTATTATCATCCTGATTTAATAATAATTAAAAATCACTCCAATTCTTAAAGGTATTGTGATATATAGTCCTGTCCAGCATAAAATTTAATATCCAGAGAGTTGCTTATGTTTACAGCAAGAGACTAAAAAAGAGATTAATTTTAATCTGAAAGACACTATCAGCATCTTGATTCATTACAATTTTATAGAACCTTTGAAAAATTTCACGAAGTATTTCCCTTCAGCATAGAAAGCTTGGTATTTTTATTGCACAAATTTGAGCAAGGATCACCATGATAGCTCTTATACAAAAACATCTTGTGCTGAGCTCTGAGAATTGCGTGAGATGGCTCACTGCTCTTTCAGGTTGGAAGGTGCAAAGGTAGAACTCACCTGTAACAGACCACAACCCTTCCCTGCTCTTTTGAAGCACAGTGTACAGGCAGTAAGGCACAATTTCTCCCCATACTCAGAATCAAAGGGCCCTGGTAGCACTGTGATTTTAATGTGGGTTAAACACCAAACACAAAAATTAACATTCACAATCTACATAATGCCTAATATAGATCTTCAGAGCAGAACCTCACAGTCCAGCCTCTGGACAAATCCTCACATGTCCTGGAGAATCCTCTCTACTGATTCTCAAGGCACTGTAAACAAAGCCTTAGAAGTGGGTGCAGAGCCTTTAAGTATTTTGGGACAGGCTCAGCTGGCACACATCAAGGCTGAGTGTCTGAGCAGGCTCCAACACCTCTGCCAAGCACCATGGTGAAGAATGAAGAAGACAATCCCCAGATTAGATGTACTGGGCCAGCTGCTTCTTTCCAACAGCCTTTACTATCACTTAAGATATACAGAGATGTTTACTTTGCAAACAGAAGAAATTTGAGGCAGTTGTATCTAACAGCACTTCTGCCAGAGCTCCCATCACTCTCCTGAACAATCCCTAATCCACTTAAGACAAAATCAACCACCTTAATGGAAGCAATTTAAATAGGTGGTTTAAATAAGGTCGGCTGATTTCATCAGCAGCAGGCTGGGGAACAAGCAAATGGCTTTGCTGACAGAGCACAAGGGGTAAGAGACATCCAGCCACACACACAGAGCTTCTGGAGAAGCAGACATTTAATCCAGTTCCAACAGCATTCTCTAGGATCAGTCTAATTAAGAGACAGATTTAAAGGCAGCGCCTGACACCAGAAGGATCAAAGGGGCATGTCAAGACTGCAGACCAGTCTGCTCAGTCACTGCAGCAAGAAAGCCTCTCCCCCACCTAGACTGGGAGGGCAGAGGAGCTAGGAGTGATAAGGAAAGCTAGGATATAGGAAGCTGATAAAGCAGGTAAAAAAATAACCTCACAGAAGCAGAGAACAGCACACATACAAGCAAATCTGCTTCTCAACTATTTTAAAACAGAGCAAGAAGAACATCTTATGGGGTATAAGGATGAAAGCACCACCAAACAACTGGTTTGGAAGCAACATTTTAACAACTGCCTTAAACCTATAACCATTATGTGACTTGCTCCTAGTATTTAACTACTATGTGACAAACTATTGCCAGGTAAACTGCCAGGGCAGGGAGATGACTTTACACATCCGTTTTGGTGCCAGTATGTCTAGTTCAGGAATGGACACAGTAACATAGCACTTAGGTGGGGAAAAGCCTATAGAAAGAGCAACCAAAACCCAGACCTCTATTAACTTATGTTCAGGCTGAGGGGAAAAAAAAAACAACCCAGGAAAAATTACCTCAAGGTAAAAGTTCTGTCATGGTGCTGCATGGCTTAATAAATACTAAGCAGCACAGTGTTGCTCTTACACTATATTTACAGCTACTAATTACAGATGAAGATTTAGAGACTACAGACGTTTTGGTGTGGAAATAAATTCGGTAGAACTCTAGGCAATAAAAAGAAACCAAAACAAGACCATTGGAACATTAATCATAGGGGCATGGTCCCCAAAGTAAGACATTGCAGATCAGAGTGGAGATATTTCTCATTATGGATATTTTATATCACCACTAACACCGCTTGTAAACCAAACATCTCTAATCTACCCAGTTATCAGAGATAGCTACAACAAGCACTGACTGAAATCAGGTTTTAGTGCAAATGGACACTAATAAATATGGGGCGGGGCGGGGGGGAACCAGTCCAAAGAGCATTTCTTCTTTACAACACAGGAAATTCTATGAAGGAAAGTATCTCTTCTATGCATAGCTCTGAAACCAAGCTACAGCTTTAACTTGGTGCTTCACACCACCTGGCAAAATTTTACATCCTCCAAGCAAAGTGTAGTGTTAGGCTTAAGTCTGAGCACATAGAGACAACATCACAAAGTCACCCTCATCAGAAAATGACAGCAATGGAAAAAACCAACTTTGACCTGCTATTACAGTCCTTTGTCTTAAAACAGCTTCCTCTTCCTTTCCCAAATACAGCTCAGCCACTTTTTGGAGGGCTTAGTCTCAATGCTGCCACAACAGGTTACAGGACTAGGAACATGCCAGACTGGGATATTGATGAAATGCAGTTAATGCCTGGGAAACACTGCAAATGTCATGAGCACTCAAACAAGAATTGTTTTTGCATAATCAGCTTTTTCTCATTTGCTTTGGTATTTTGGAACATCTCCTGTCTTACAGCAATATGCTCTGCTTTTGAAGGCTTTCCTCTTAAGTGAGGCATAGTAATATTGCTTTTACCTCAGACATCAGAAAAATGATTTTTCAGTGCTTCATTTCTTTTATAGCCATCACCATCTGGTCTGATTCATCCATCACTTGTCCTATACATGTCCCCTCAGCAGTGCTCCTTGCAGTCCTACTGACTGTCACTTTCAAAACAAATCAAGGGTACAAATGCTTATTTACCTGTTTACCAATTGAGCTAGTCAGCAGCAAGAAGTCTCGAGCTACTGTCATATTTATAAACACAGAAAATGCTGAGGGTCAAAACCATTCTGGCAAAACTTAGCATTGTCTATGCATAAACAAGCTGCATATGGTGTTAACCTTGCAAGTAATATTTACCAGGGTACTACCAACATGCTGTAAGGTTTTTCCCATTGATATTCAGATTGCTACTTTCAGGGTTACTTCATGAAAATATTTATTCTTTACCTTATTCCTCTCACTGCTGGCTTTTCAAGTTTCTTCCTGCAACTGTTACAGCTTTTGTAACCATCTGAAAGAAGATTCTGGCATACAAGTCCAAACTTTGACTATCATGGAGCACAAAACTATCTCCTTAATATATCATTTACATTACCCTCCCCATAAAACCCCTACAGTCACTATACCATTAAACTGATCTCCACCGACAGAACTGAGACATAGGAATAGTAAAAACAACCCAAAACCCCTTACACTTAAGGATAAGCATTTCTGTAAGGTTCCAGTTAGGTATCCCTTCATATTTGGTTTGACCAGGAAGTACAAAAATGAATTCTGCTGTATTAATTTATAACTCGCAACAGAAGCATTTGGTCCATTTATCCAGGAAATATCTTTAGGCTATAGCTCAGAATTTATGCCTAAGACTTAAACCTTTATTCATCACCTCTGTCAAAATCAAATCAGCACACTGCTGGCCTGAAGTTATTCTATTTAGCCTGAAGGTTTTTCAGTGCCTCTCACCCCATCAGGTGGCAGGACCAGTTATTAAGCAGGATCAGTTACCTTAGAATATGATGCTCAAAATGCCATTACCTGACCTAAGAATCCATAAAACTTTGTGATGAGCAATGTACACAAAATCGATTAGAATGAAGAAACAGAAATTGTTAGCTACAGTGCACTGAAAGTTCATTTTAGTTTGTTCGAATTTAAAAAAAAACTTAAAAAAAAAAAATCAGGAAGTTATGGTTTTTTATTCAATGGCTGATTTTCTGCGGCCCTTGGAGTGTTACCAGGATTTCGAGAGTGTCCACTGACATTTTGTTTTCGCCTGAGAATAAACTCTGTAACAGGTTCAGCTGCAAATGCACAAGTTGCAAAATATCCAAATACCTGTGAAAGTGAACTTAATACATTATTTTAAAATCAGTTATTTTAAAACAGTAACAGTACGCTAGCATTGTTTGGAGAGATTTGCAGGACCATTTTATATACATCAATAGCGCTAATATATTAAGATTACAGTCCTTCTTAAAACAACAGTTCCATTTAAATTAGAAACAGATCAGAAATCATAATTCTAGCATATTTATTGGTCAAAGTTTATATGGTTTTAATTCTTTTAATCAAGTGTGACCCTTATACTGTGTTCTAATCAACCTTTAATAATAAAAGTATATTTGTTTCAAAATCAGTTATTAAAGCAGCATGCCATTGGTGATATAGCAGAGTATTTATCCAAGAAAGGGCTGCTGATCAAGGAGAGTAAAGGAAGAAGAATAATACACAGAAGGTGAAGGAAGAGAAGATCTGCAGAGCCTGGGTCAGTAAGGGAGAATGAAACGACATTTTGTGAATGACATTTCATTACTAGCCGTGGCAAGATGAGAAGTGGTAAGGAGAAGACAGTTTGTTTCAGACAGGGAAAGAAACATATGCATTATTCTAACTACCTAAATTTTACACAACTGGTTTGGACCAAAGTAATTTGACATTAATAAATATTAAATCACAGTAGTTTTTATTTTTCCTGCACCAGAAAAGAAAGCAAACCTGAAACATGTTTTATACTCAAACTAGTAGGTCTGACTAGATCTACAGCACAGAAGATAAGCATAAAAAGTATGTATCTCTAATAGCTGATGCTGCCTGCAGTACAGAATTATCTTGCTTTCTTCTCCAAATCATTCTTTCTCATTCAAGAATTTGATCTTTTAAACTCACATATTCACAATTCCAAGGTTATTCAAAAGAAGTATTCAAATGACTAGGGAATTATAACATCCACAGCATCCCAAAGCCTCTTCAGTGCCTTGCCCTGAGCCTCCTCAGTGTTCCCTGGAAGATGAATGCCCTGTTGCTCTATTTCTGTCGCTGAGGAAACTGCTGCTCTTGTTGCAGACTGTGCAAGTCAGTGTTGTCCACACGTGCTCTGTAATGCCTGGCAAAAGCCAGGGTTTCTCGATGACTTTGTGTGAGGGAGTGGCATTATGAAAGGACAATTGAGGAAAAACAGAACTTTCAGAAGCAAGGTATCAAAGAACTGGGGAAGCTTCAAGAGATGACAGTGTCAAACAGCAAGAGATGACAGGAAACAATACAAATCCACAGCAGCAGGGAAAAGGTGGGGAGCTGCAAGTGCACACAGAGCTTTCCAGCAATCCTGAGCAATGCCAGCTCTTTGAATTTCTTACAGTAAGTTTCTGGAAGGTCTGAAACAGCTAATTCCTCCTGAAACATCACAATGCACTGAGTTCCACTCCCTGCATCGTTTCTTCTCTCCAAATTGAGTGAAGTTTAGAGGGCAGAGAAATGAACATACCAGCTAAATACAAAGTAAATATTGCCATTTTAAGACTTACATATGCAGCAGTTTCAACAGCAGAGCCAGAGCTGGTTGCAGAAAACACTATGGATGCTAACAGAAACCAGGCACCTATGGCTGGCACAGCCCAAAAATTCTGCAAATATATGTATAAAAACATGTCATTTAATTGTAGATGGGTTACCTGAAAAGAACAAACATCATAACAACAGCTGAGTTAACCTGCCTGTGAACTTATGTTTTGATATTTTGATGTTAGTGTAAGCTTCAGAAAATATATTTTACAACTACATTCCAAACGGCATTCAATATTAATAGCTATTAAACAGCATTATCAGCTGTTTAAAGGAGTCTGCCCATTTTTGTGCTTTTTAAGTATTTAATTAATTTCATCTAACTACTTTTCACAATCAAATTCAAGCTCAGGACAACCACAGTAGCCTTATTTTCTACATAAAACATTTGGGAAATTAGAAAACTGTAAGTAAATGTGCTCATTCAAACCTTTCACTACACTCCCTTATCTGTACCCTCACATAAAGACCCTACTGTTTGCTCTGAGGGCAAATAGGAAGGGACACTCGTGAGACAGAATAGTGTTGCTACTGACTTTACAGAACAACCTTCTCTCACTGCTGGATCTTTGGAAACATAAAACCATAAATTGCAATGAGTTATGATTATTACCAAAAAGGAGGTAGGCCACACCCAGTAGGAAAACAGATAGGGTAAACTGATAAATTATAAGTATCATGCTGGCAGTAAACTCTATTCCATATACGTACAAATATGCGATGGCTATGCAGTAGTATTAGCAGCAATAATGTGGAAAGACTTTTCCACGCAAGTCCTAAAATCCTGCAGGCACCCAACTTTTTCAAAAGTTGTCAGTATAAAAGGAACTCTCAAAGTTTGCTCAGTTAACTGTAAGATACTTTAATCTATCATTTACATGGAGAAGAAAAGGAGATTCATTTTGGATAACCTTTTTACTCCACAGCACTCTTTATGCATTTAGAAGAAATGGTTTGGTTTTAAAAAAAAAAAAAAATTCTTACCAGTTTCTGCACTGTATCTTCCCCCAGTGATACATACGTATCAGTGCAATACACAAACAGGATCAGGAGGCACAAAAGAAAGGCACTGCAGCTTATGAATTCAAAGAAGTAAAGTCCGCTACAATTGCTGCAATCCTCCACAATTTCTTCACAAACAACAGCCAAAAATGAGAGAATCTGCAAACAAATAACAAATAACTTGAGTTGGATCAAGTCTCTAATATCTTCAACAAACAGACATGCCTGATATGAACATTAATAAAGCTAGCTGTGAGGAAAGCCCTCAATCTACAAGAAGCTTGGTAAAATTCTATACTATTTTCTTACAGGCAGAAATAATTACATAATGACATGGTTTATACTCAGCTGTTAAAGGTGGTCGATAAAGTACACCCAGGTAAGCTGAGCACACAGCCAAACACAGGCTTCTTGATTAGACAGACAAGATTCTTGTTTTGTGGTTTTGTGCAACTGCCAGTTGGAAGCAGACGAGGCAGCGTGGAGAACACACACTCTGCAAAAATGCTCCTGCTTACTACATACAGTTGCACTCAGTTTTAAATGCATTTGGGTTGAGGGCAGTGGGTGAAACTGGTCAGCACTGACACACTCAACTACTTCCCTGAAAGTTTACAGCTGATGTTACCCCGCTTGATAAAGCTTCAGAGAAAGTCCATGTAGTCGATTGTTTACATGCTTATGACCCAGTAATGGCGGAAGCTCAACTGTTCTTGTGGGAACCAAAACCTTACACTATGTTCAAGCTATGTTGGACAATGTTTAATCTATGCAGAGGCTTATCTTCGCCTTCCTGCCGCAGCACGTCTTGAGAAAAGAGCATGACTTAATTCCTGTACAGTCACCATATCCCTGCTGCTGGATTTTCTACTATTTTATTGTACAAGAAAGAATATTGCTTTATTTAACTGTTCGCTTATTTTGGCCACTTCCTGATAGTTTCCTTCATCCCATAAAGTTGACATAGCTTTATAGATCCTTGTAGTAAGGAGTTCACCAAATTAAAACAAAACCATGAGTAGGAATCAGACTGGGACATAAAACTGAGACTGATATAAGAACGATAATCGTATTTTTAATAAGAGTATGTGGGCAATAACAAGCTTGACATTTCTTCATTTAAAAAAAATTAGTCTAAATCTAAAATTCAGAATTGTTCTTGGAAAATAACCACCAGTCTTCGGTATCAGTTTTCTGACAGTAAAAACAAGAACAATTTAGCAGTAAGAAGTGTAAACTCCCCTTACTAAGCCAGGTCTCAGAAGGCCACTTCTAAGAATTATGATTTGGAAATGCAACAATAATATAAAGTAAACAGCAGCTCAGAAAGGGAAAGAATGGGAGCTGGGAAACTTCAATATTACTATAAGGCCTCCACATGCTTCCTTTCTCTCCCACAGCAGCTGGCAACACAAACTTCTCAGCAGCCCTTGCGCCTAAACCAGTGAACTACAATGGCTGTCCAGGAATGTTTTAAACTCTGAATTTCCAGTTTTTATGGTTTGTTTTGCTTTTTTTTTTTTGTTTGTTTGTTTTGGGTGGGGTTTTTTTTGTTTGGTTTGTTTGGGGTTTTTTTGTTTGCTTGTTTTTTTGTTGGTTGGTTTTGGTTTTTTGGTTTTTTTGCATTTCTAAATATGTGCTTACAGCTGCATCCAATGACTTTCAATTTGACATTTTCACAAGGTCAGCTATGAGATACGTTTTCATGTACAGTGCTATTTCTTTTTATAAGCACTGGAAACTGAATGCCATCACTTTCACTTGGGCTGAAACAGAACAGAAAGTCAACAAACCTGTCCTTAAAAGAGAGTATATTTCCAGATAACCAAAATATGATCTAAGTAACTGAAAAAAGCTTCTCCACTCAGTGTACAAACAAGTTGAAAAAAATCCCACTCAAAGAGCAGCTAAAGGGTTCAGTGTCAAATAACTGAGATTTACCAAGTGGAATCCTGTGTGAGACTTGTCCAAGTCAATATTAAAATTTTTATTAGTAAGATGAGTAATAAAATAGAGTACATCAATAAAAAAATTTGGCTTGAAGAACTTTGAATAAGTGCTTTGATTAAGTTAGTGTATCAGCAGCACATTTGTAAGATGCCAGAGAGCTCTGCCTCAGTTTCGTAACTTGCTCTTTGATATCACTATCAGGAAAAAAAGGGAATCTTCTGTTGTCCTACTACTACAAAAAAATAATAGTATTAAACACCAAAAGCATTGTTGGAGAAGCAGTTCTTCTGGATTTTTTCTTATTTTGTTATTAGTCCTATCCATCTGTATGTACACCAGAAATTAAACATCTTCATCTGTCTCTTACAAGAAATTATTCATTGATACTGATATTACTGTTGGAAGTTTCTAAACAAGTGTCAAGTTTGTAAAGAAGATTTAACAAGTGAAATGCTACAAGAGAATGCTACAAAAATCGAGCAGATTAATGAACTTGCCAAGAAGCCTGTGAAGATGCTTGGCAGTGGGATTCCCAGTACAAAATCTTCTAGTTCCGATGGGTGCACATATTAATTCTCTACTAAGACTGCACAACTGCGGCTACTATTGGACATGAACAGCTCAAAAAGGAGCTGATGTTTAAGGCTGAATTACAATTTTCCTTTCCAGCTAGGGCATTTTGATTAAACAATAGTTGATGACAACTCTTCCTGCTTTAGGTAAGAATTCATTTCTGCTGCAGTCTTGGCACAATACACACTGTGCCATTTACCTTTGTGCAGAATTTGAACCAGTCACGGACCAAAAAAAACGTTCCACCTATTAAAAAAAACCCAAAACAACAACACTATAGAAACCTGTGCAATAACATGCCTCCTAGCATCCTTTTGGCAGTCACATTTTTCTTGTTTCATATGCTCAAAAGAACTGGCTAAAGTTACAACGTATGCCATTATTCATCTGAAAAAAAGTATTTCTTAGGCCTAGAAGCCAGTTTTCTGCAGGGGATTTTAGAGTATTTTATAAAACCCTTGATCACCTCTATAATGAAGAGAGTTCACTTTCCGATTGCAATACCCTGTTTAGCAGTCCATACAAACAATTATCAGGGCATAATCCCAGTAACAACCACTACTGTAACACAAAGCTAATAGATGTTAATGACCATCACTGGCATTTCCAAAAATCAACACCTTCCCAAAACAGGAACCTTTTTCTTACTGCAGAGACTGAGCCTTCCACCTTCAGTAACTTCTGGGGCTTGTTTAAAGTGTTTTGACCAACCACTCAAGATCTGAGCATTTGATTAAAGTTACAAAAAGGGAGGGAAAAATGTTGGAAATTAGGAGGATGAACAACTATAACTCCATTTTCTTTTTCCACTCACTGACAAATGGGTGCAGGCCATAAACTGCTAATTACTTAAGAGCACATCAAGAAGCTATTTATGCTGTTTAGGATAATGATAATTTTTCTTTTTTTTTTCACCTAGAAAGCATTTTAAATAATTAAACCGTTTAAGACTTTGGTACACCAGTAAATTTGCCTACAAAAACATTTTATTTTAGTCAATGAACCTACTTACATAAATGTTCTGCTTCTAAGAGAGCAGAACCCATCAAATTTTACTTTAATAATCTCCAGTAGATGAATCAAAACTTCACGTTCTATTATATTTATTTAAAGCATTCTTGGGTGTGATTTTTTAAAACACCCTTAGAACACTTTATTTTTGGTAGTGGTACCAGTAGCTTTAACCAGCACTAAAGAATATTATGTTTCTGGTTGAGGGTTTTGACTGTGTGTGAAATGAAGCTTAAAAGCCAAATGTCCTCTTTTCTGCAAAGGTGAAGTAACGTGAAAGGACTGGAAATCACCTAAAATTCCCGTGAGCATGACACATCTGACTAAAAAGCCACTGTGTTGGCTGCAAAATGCATGCTGACACCCATTCACAGCCAGCCGCCCTTTACCACCACCGGTTTCACTCCCTCCCTGCCAGTACTTAAGAAAGATGCTCCTCACGTCCTTATCAGCAGTCACACTGGTACATTTTGGATGAGCCCATCTCCAAGCATGGAACAAACAGGAGCTCACATCAGGGGCCCAACTGCTTAATTCAGGAGTAACATTACGCCTAGTAAAAAAGCCAGCAGAATATAAGCCTTCTATTTCCTGGTGGGACCAGGACTGCCCGACAAGAAGTGATCTCATGCAATGGGCCATCATCGTTACACATCTCTGGTGCAATTTTCCACTCATGGGAGAAGTGAGCTCCTTGATTTAAGCTCGGACAGTGCAGAGTGACAGGCTGAGAACAGGCTGCAGGGGCAGCAGGAGAGGGAGGTGTGACCCAGTAAAGACCTTCCCAGTTCTACTGCCCTGTCGTGAGGTTCAACCAAAGGCTTCTTCCTTCTGTTTTCATCCAATCTGGCCCTCAGAAGAAAACATTAAATTTCCTGTGAGGCTTCCCTCTGACTTTAAGCCAGAGCGGGTGGTTTTTAAGGCCAGCAGGCAGCTGGACCACGGCGACTGCAGCACCGAGCCTCGGGCACAGGACGCTGGCACCATCCATCAGATGTCAGCACCTACTCCTGCAGCTCGGACATGCAGAAGGAACAGTCCCATCACCTCCCCACCATAAACCACTTCGAACCTGCATTATAAGGAACCATGCCAGCTTTCCACCTAAGTTTACAAGTCTGCACAACTTTAGTGACCCCATACCACGTCCCAAGTCGGCGTACCTTCCCGGCGGAGCCAGCCCTTTCCGACCGGCAGAATCCATTCCCTCAAAGCCCGTGTCCGGCCATCTCCCCAGCCTGCGCTGGATCACCGAGGAGTTTAATTTTTAAGCGGCGGGAGACTGTCCTAAAGCCGAAGGTCATCACAACACTCTCGTTTCCATCGCAGAGCGGGGCACCCCCGCTCCGCCGGCCTCGGCCCCGGGCTGCCATTCCGCCAGGGGTTTTCTCCCCACGCCAGACCCGGCACGTCCCGCCCGGCGAGGGGAGGAGGGCACTCACCGTCTGGAGCACCTTGACCAGCAGCTGCCAACCCCGCAGGCGCTGCAGGGTGAAGCCGAGGGGGAGGCGGCGGGGCGCCTTCGCCTCCGGTTCCGTGGTCTCGTTGTAGACGGCCCTGTTCTCCATGGCCGGCCCGGCCGACGGCTATCAGCTAGGAAAAACCGAAAGCAAAAGGGCGGCGGCGGCGGGAGGGGCGGGGAGGGAGCAGGC